>JAVSCE010005380.1:0-47500 GCA_032199065.1 Smutsia gigantea | reverse complement strand
CAGGTCCTTGAGATTGGCCTTGTTGGATGGTGTCACTGATGGGACAGGAAGTCACAGGCCTGCTTGCTTTTGCTCTTGCCATGCCCCGGAATGGAGTTGTCCTAGACAGAGTTCCCTTTGGCAAAGGAAAAAATGCTTTATGCTTTGATATGCTCAAACAGTGTAATCAGGCTGATCTTGCCACCGCACAACCTGTAGCAAGAAACACCAAGGTGGTTATTATTCATTTAACCAAAAGGAATCAGCAGGAGATGGAGTGTTTGTTATCCCACAGCTCATAGGATGGAATGTCTCCATCACTGAATGGGGGTGCCTGAAAAAACCTTTAAACAGCCTCTAGTTCAGCCATCTGACTCTAATCACAATTTTGCCAAATTGATGATCAACCTGAGCTCGCCTACCTCGATTCTATGATCAGCAGCCTCAGGGTGGGGGCGGATAACTGGGGATGGGTCAGAATTTTTACCTGAGCACTATTTCTTGCACTTGATCATCTGAATTATTTATAATTGTCATGGAGGAAGAAGGAAAGAGGAGAAAAGAGGTAAGACATCTAGCCTCCAGGGAGTCCCAAACTTTGAGAGTTACTAGATGGTCATGTAAGAAAAAAAAATGCCTCATATCCTAAAAATAACCACTAAGGCCCATGGGAAGCTCGGAAATACTGTCAACCTGCTTTGGCAAAATCTCAAAGAAAAGCCTCTTTCCTCTTTCTCAGGTGTTGGAAAGGCAGTGAAGCTGACCATCTGGAAGCTTCTCTGATGCCCAGGCCTACAGATACTTACGCACTTTACAAGAGAAGATCTAGTTTGGAATTATCTATGCACTTGTTTACTTTGGAGCAGCATCGTGCTGTTCTTTCACTTAGAGCAAGTGAATGGACAGGACCGTGTGTTTTCCACTGACTAGGCATCTTCATCCCCCTCCTCTCCGAACTTACGAATAGTCAGGAAGGAGGAGCATTCCTCACCACAGCGTTCAGTCGCCACGGCAGGGTCCTTCCAGTTCACTGTTCTTCCTTGCTGGTCTCCACGGGGTAAAATCAACAAAAGACTAGGGAGATGCGTTCCTTTGTCCCCAAAAGGCCACATTAATAGCCTTTGGAAGGGCATTTACATTTCTACTTTCTGGGAGGATTTTTTAGCCACTCAAGCCTTGTGGTTGGTTTGAACAAGAAATCGTTTAGCACTTCTGAGTAACACATTCCTCTCCAACTATTTCTACATAACTTCCAGGATATGAAAACCACCTGGGGCTTCCAATATGGCTGCTTTCTTTCCTCTCATAAACAAAATCAGCAATAATCATGCCAGTGTGCTCACTCTAAAGCTTTGTATTGCTTAAGCTCTTTCCCCCGTTCTTTTGTTCTGCCAGACACTGATTATAACATTCCACCCTAAGTCTGGAGAGCAGGAAGGCTCTTCAGCTGGCCTCCAGCCTTTCCCTTTGCCACCATGAATGTATGATGCCAGCATGATGGATCCAGGGTCAGTACAATAGGCTCAATAATGGCCCCAAAGATATCAGGTCCTAATCCCTGGAACCCACAAATGTCATCTTATGAGGAGAAAGGGTCTTTGCAGATATGGTTAAGTTAAGGATCAGGTAATGGGGAGATAATCCTCAATTATCCAAGTGGGCCCTAAGTGCTATCACATGTATCCTGATAAGAAGGAAGTGGAGGGAGCCTTGACACAGACAGAAAAGGGGAAGACAATGTGACCACAGAGGCAGAGACTGAAGTGATGCGGCCACAAGCCAAGCAATGCTGGTGGCCAACCAAAGCTGGAAGGAGCAAGGAATGGATTCTCCCCTAGAGCCTGCAGAGGGAGCAGGGCGCCTGCCAACACTTTGATTTCGGTTCAGTAAAAAACTGATTGTGGATTTCTGGCTTCCAGAACTGTGCGAGAATAAATTTCTGTTGTTTGAAGTTCCTTCTATTGTTGATGCACTCGGTTGCCCGGCTGAGACCCTCAGCGTCTGCAGCTTTCTGCAGTCACTGCTCTGAAGCTAAGGGTATCTCAGCACACTAACTTCTATAACACCCCCAGGAAGATCTGGCTTTTCCCTCCTCAACTGACCCAGGGAACTTGGCATCTCCTGTGCTGCTCTGACCTCTTGAAAACAAGCCCAAAGACACAAAAACCCCGAAGGGATAGTCAAACATCAAGTTTCAAGCTTGGTTTTTGATGCCGAATGAAGCCCCCTCTTCCCTGAGCTGAAATGCCATATGAAATGTCTTCAAATCTCTCCATAGTCACAATGATTTGGGTTTCACTGTGTGGGTTTGGATACTTGATTTTTCTACATTTCCATTTATTCATCTGGAAATGGAGATTATAAAATACCTATCTCATTCAAAAGAGAAAAGAAACTTCCCAAGCAATAGGATATACCTGAAATTCATCAACAAAATCCAATAGATTCAGATACACTGGGGGTTTTCTTCTAGAATAATGTCTCCAAAAAAATTTTTTTGAGTCTTCTAAGAGATCTAATATAAAAGAACTTTAAATATAACTACCTCAGGAAAAGTTATTTCAAATTAGGTTATGCCATGACTCCCAAAGGAATTTTCAATTCAGCCATGAAAACTATGGTCTAGATTAAACTTTAACCAATAAGACTCAATTTTGGGAAAAAAATGCATTTATTTTTATACATTTCAAATAAGAAATGTCTTACTGAATTTGAAATCTTAAGGAAATCTTTTTTTTCTTTTTGGACTTTGCAGTCCACACAGCTCTGTAAATGGCAAAGCTTTGTAATGCCATTTCATGGTCTAAAATATGCTTTAGAGCTTCGGGACATTTTAAAAATATCATTGATATAAGCCAGGTTGAAAAAAAAGTAGCACTTTCTGGAATTTAAATTAAATTGATTGCTGTCCAAGATTTTTTGCATTAGGAGATGCCAGGGGAATAACAAGCAACCATTAATCACTTTCTGCAGGTATGTGGAATCTCCTACACACCCAGGGATGAAAAGTGCTTTGGAAACAGGCTTTGAGCCTCAGAGACCACGGCTGAACCCCTATTCTTACTAAAAGGACCAAAAGGTGGGGTGGGGGCTTTGGCCCAGGGCAAGGCAGACTGGATACTAGGATAGAATGATGGCTGACCCCCAAACGACACCTCTCTAAGCTTTTGCTTTGCTTCTTGTAAAATCAGAGTTGAATCAGAAGATCCTGAATATTACTTCAAGCCCACATACTCCACGACTGCATGAAGGCCAAGGAAGATTGGGGGAACCTAGGGGACCATTTATAGAGTTGGCACATAGGCACAAGTACTTAGAGGGCTGATAAGCTAATCAGCTATACTCTAAGAAAGACGCAAGATCTTTTAAAAGTGTGAAATGCTCCTCCTGGAGAGGAAAATCTCACCTGCTCAGAGAGGCCATTCCTGAAAACAGTAGAAGAGGTGACAGTAAATGCCGTCAATCCATACTGCCTGTGAGATCGTTCTTGGTCTATCTTATTGCCATCAGAACTTACCTTTTCCCCTAATCTGTGTGTTTGCTTATCAGGTGTCCTCACTGCTAGACTGTCATTCTGACAACACAGAGGCCATCTCGTTCTCTTGCACAACTGTGTCCTGGCTCCTGGCCCTGGTTGCCATGCCATAAACATCTCATGATTGAATGATTGAATGGATCCATCTGGCCTTCTGAAAATCCATGGTCTGCAGTGAAACAGGTGTGATCTTCTCAAAATGCAAATTCAGTGTCATTTCATGGCATGGAGCCCATCAGTGACTGTAAGAAGAGGGACTACATCTCTTGTCTTGGCCTATAATTGGGCTCTTTGGCCGAAGTTCATCTCTTCTCATGCACCAAGCTATTTCCTCCCCATGGCCCTTGCAACTGTTACTCCCCACAGGACGCATCCCCAGTCATCGCTCCATGAACTCTCAGTCACCTCTCGCATCTCAGTTCCTGGGTATCTCCCTCAGGGAAGAGCTTGCCCTGACACACATGCATACTCACCTTGGCCTAGGTAGGATCATTTTAGAATCTGCCCTGGGAAGACTGCACTGTTTTCAGATGTTCACTCATACATGTGATAATTTCCTTAATTTTGTCACCCTCTCTTCGCTGTGAGATCTGAGGGAGTGGAGTGTTTCTGCTCCCCTGGAGTCCCCAGAGCCTGGCACAATGCCTGGTACGGTAGCCCTGTAATCGAGACATGCACAGTGAGTGAATCAGGGAGCGCATGAACCCTGAATGATGGCGAACAGCTTCATAGTTCGGTAAAGCCAAAACCTCTGTATTGTCTCAGATATGCTAAAGAAATTGTTTTTTAAACCCAGTCTGTCACAGGGAACAAGGGCAGGCTTCCTTTCAAAGCCAGTCTCTCAAACTACAAAGCTATGCTCCTTTCCACCGATTAATCATATCAGAGACAGCAAGAAAGTCCTCCCCGAGACGTAATCCCTCTGTCCAACTGGAGCTCCCACAGCCCTGTCTTTATGTACTCACTCATTCCAAAGAGAACATTTCAATTTGGAGAAAATAATGAACCTCGAGAGGAAAAAGGGAAAAGGAGAGGGCTGCAGTGGGGCCACAGAATTTGAGTCAGTGTCTGGTTACCACTTAGGGCCTAAAAGGAAACAACAAGAGGCAAGGAACTGGCAGTTGCTATGGCTCTTTGTGCTGCTTTTAAAAAGAAAATTCCACAAATACAGTTTTGGGGCTCTAAGCAAAAATGTTCTGTGCATTTTAGAGGCTCTACCAGCAGTGTTCCTCAAAACTGCTGAAAACTCTAAGAGGCTGGAAAATATCGGCTGTTAGGAGAGAAGAGGACTGACTGGGAGATCCGGCTTGAGAGCCTGGAGAAGGAAGGATTTTCCTCAAGGGAGAGATAAGGATCCATCATGCTGATCCCCAGGAAGCACAGCTATTCAGTTGATAATCTCAGGAAACAAAAGGCAGATAATTACACAAATAGCTTTTCAGGCAGAAACCAGGTAACTACAACAAAGAAAACAAGAGGTACAGAGGAGCGGAGGGTAAATCGTGTGGGCAGTGGAAAAAGTCAAATGGCAGTTTATCCTGGGAGAGCGGACCAACGAGCTGGAGACGGCAATGATGCTGCTGAGATAAGAGAAAAATGTAAACAGAACCTGATAATCCACCAGGAGTTGTTCCAGCCCACGAGAAAACTCCATAAATCATGTAGAAATGTGATATATTGGAAACCAGGAGAAAATGAGAAAGTAGAGGAGCAATAAATGTTAGTGAGCTGTGTCTTGCATGCATGCCCCTTATGCCCTCTGTGGAGGGGGATGCCTGGGCTGGAGTTCTGATGCCCGCCATGGCTGGAGCATCCAGGTCACCCCCGCTGGTCCACTGTGTAAAAGGAGTGTGTTTCCTGTCCCTCCATGACCAATGGGGTCCTTAACCTCTGGGAAGTATCACAGTGGGTGTGAAAGTACAGGCTTTCACTGATAAAAGGTGGCTCTCTTATTGACCAGCTCGTGACTTTGGGCAGGAGACCCAATTCCAAACAGATTCAGTTGACTCATTTGAAAAATGGGAAGAACAATGGAGATGAATTAACTGTGGCTGAGAAATGTTCAATAATGTGCTTGAAGTTATACAGTCAGTATTTAGACTCCAGTCTTACTTAATGCCATGCACCCTGTTCTTCCATGATCACACACTGTTTCTCCATGAAACAGCATTGAGTTATTGAGTTTTGTATTCATGAAAGACAGAAATTAATGGGTAGGACTAGCCCATAGCCCAGATGAATAAAAGAGGAAGTGAATAACTTGATTTCTCACAAGGTAAATTTTGTGTATTTTTTCACCTCTCTCTACCCAGTCTTTCTCTAAATATTTATTTCATGTCATGATCCACAAAGAATATATATTGAGCAACCTCAAATTTATTGACTATTTGAGTGTTCACACAGTTGATCAAATTCGTCAATAGGTAACTGAAGAAAGAGGTACCGAAAGGCTCAGGGTCCAGCTTGTGTAAAATATGCCATTTCTTATTGTAAATAATCCACTGACTTAAATATTTTCAAGTAGCTAGTCTCACGTCTATAGGGAATATTAAACTAGGGATGGGGACTGGGGTCACAAGGAGATGAGCCCCATTCCATTTCTGCTTTGAGGGTCTCTGTATACCAAAACCCTGTTTCCTGGAGAGGTACAACTTTTTCTAGATTTGCTCTAGCTTCCAAATACTTACTATGTCTGCCAGACCCATCTCTAGCCCTTATACCTGGTTCTGGGTGGTAATCATCAAACCTCCCCATTCCACAAAGATTTCAATTCTGTTTCTTAACTGAAACCTTCTGATGAAGCTCTGAAATCCAATCTCCCCTGGCTAATTCCAATGAGCTTTTAAATGGATCAAACATTAGTCATTTGAACATTTGGCACTGAAGCTATCATTCTATCTCTGGCAAACTCAGAGAGTTAAAGAACACAGTCTTGGCATATAGTAAATGTTCAATAAACATCTGTTGAGTAAAAAAATGAGAAATAAGACAAAAATGCAGGGAAATGATCATATATAGTACCAGGTACTTCCTGGGTCCTCTCATTATGCTATTTTGCAGATTTTTTCTTTTAACCTGAGGCCTTCTTCATTTTAAATATCATAAAAATGAAGTTGAGAAAGATACAGTAGTGGGTTTAAAATCACACTGCCAGTTTATAATGAGGTCAAGATTCAAACCCAAATCTGCCAGACACCAAAGCCCATACTCTTTCCACTAAACTGCATGTCCCAAAACTACCACCAAAGAAACATCTACTAACATATGTTTCACATGCATATAATAACAATAAAGCCAAAACAAAGGGATTGTTCCCCAAGCTAAATTAAACTTGAAAGGATTCTTCCCTTTTTTTTTTTAAGCTAGGCTTTCTTGATGCTATAGTGGATTTATGGAAAGATAGGACATGGCCCATCTTCAGTGTTTAAAGTTAGAGTTTCACCAAAACTATTTTGTGTGAAAAAATGTTTTCATGCCATTCACTTTTCTGTTTTATCTCTAAGCAAAGCAATCTGAAAATTGAGTTTTTTTATCAGTTAGGAATTGAGTTTTGCTTCAGTGTAACAGAAAACCCAAGTAGCTGTGACTTACAAGAAATGTAGAGATGAGAAATAATGACTGGCATGCAATTTCTGCAATGTCATCAGGATGCATGCTCCTCCTTTCTTACCAGTTTTCAATCTTATAATGTCCTCATGGTCCTAAGATAGCTGTGGGAACCCCAACAATTACAATGACCGTTCCAGATAAAAAGGAAGATAAAAGGGCCAAAAGCACCAAGAGATATGTCAGTTGAGACAATCCCCTTTAAAATTCCTTTCCAGGAAGCCTCAACCAGTGAATTCTGTTAATATCTCTTTGGCTACAACTATACCACATGCAAGAGGGGTTAGAAAATGTACATATGTTAAGATAGGTACATTGCCAACCCAACAAAATGTGATGCTTTTAGTAAGAAAAAGGAGAGAATACTAGATAAGCAACTGCCAGGTCTGACACAAATGCTTGAAACAGCATTTAAACATCTGGCATTTAGTGACTGCCTTTTAATTCCATGAAACTAGACACCCAGAGGGATTGAGTGGTGTGTAAAGGCAGAATCCTTCCTTCTGTGGAGTATAACAAAGTCATATCATAGCCCATGGCCACAAATATTGGATAATGCAGAGGTCAAAAGTTTTCCAGCTCACTAAAAAAAATCAATATAAATGAAAAGAAAGCATGATTTTTATCAAGACTATCAGTGAGCCACCAAATATCCCTGGCTTCAAGTCTCTAAACTGTTGACCTGTAAAGTTTACGTTTTCATTCCATATTCCCAGGCAATATGCTGATCTACGGCTAAAGGTAAAGCACCCCTAACTAAGGAAGACATTACCAGACTCAGGAAAACCTAAGATTTCCCCTTTTCCCCCCATCTCAACGAACTGCTGAGAATTCCCCTCTGCCGAAGGTCAGAGGACTCAGAGCGGAGCACCTGCCTGATTGGCAAGAATCCTGGGCTTCTGTGTTGGACTCAGTCTTAAAGCTGTCCAAGGTCAGTGCCTCCAGAACCAGCTCTGTCTCTGTGGGTGAAGAAGGAGCAAAGCTGGTCAGCAGGGAGCAGGATCTGATACCTAGGACATCCAGCAGGAGGCACCCTTCCAGCCCCCAGTGAAGGTGCCCATCTTCTAGTGACACTTCTGGGGAACTGTCTTGGAGACAATGCATCACATATTATAACTTTTGTTACTTCAGTGTACTTCTTTAAGGTATATTAAGGCCATATGGTTGGCTGAACAGATGTTTGGCCAACACTGAGGAGATGGGTGGAAATTAGAACCAGGTGTGGTGTGGTACACCCATAAAGCCACTTAGATGTTGGCAAACCAAAGGGCAAAGGCCACCTCAGGAACGTGAGCTTTCACAATTCGGTCCTTGTGTTCACATGTCCAGCGTTCACATCCATTTTTACCACTTGCTTTCTTCAGACTCTCTTTGTTCTTTTGTTTGATTCATGATGATGTCCTGTACATGCTGACTCATGCACCCTTCTAAAGAATGATACACTGCAGAGCAAGAAGAGGGGAAGGAGAAGGACCGAGAAAACCACATAATGAAGAGCAGAGACCAGACAGACTGAAGGTTCTGTCAGCACTTCCACTGTTCCTACTGAGACGTCCTTGACGTTGATGTGCTATGGAAAGTCAAAAAATAAAACAAAAACCCAGAACATTAGTTTAGAACACAGAAATGCACACATCAACTTGAAGTTCTTAAATTTGCTTTGTATATTTGGCTATCTCACTTCTTACATGCAATGGAGAAACCACAGCTAGAAGAAAAAAAGGCAGAAATAAGTTCTGGAAAACTGAAACCACATAGGCTAAGGTAAAGTGAATTTTTTTTTTGTCTCTTTGCATATAAAGTTACTCACCTCCAAGTGTTACAGACATCTTCAAAGCCAAGTTCAATCTTTAGAAATATTCCAGCGTTCAACAGCATCCCCTCTCTGAACTCCTGTTAGAATTGCTGTCTTTCCTACATCACATAACCCTCACCTCTATGCCTTCTATGGCTGATTTTACTTTTCATGCAATTTATCCATTTTTTTCAAGGACTTTCCATCTATTTGAGAAGGCTCTAAAATGCTTTTGCTCCTTTGATATTACACACACAGTCTCCATGCAATTTTACACATGACCGGAATACTATAGCATTCACTGATTTATGTATGACAAGCAAAATATTAGCTGGGCATCTGTTAGAATCCAAGAGATCAATAAGGAGTCCTATTGTCCATGCCTTCCACATGCCTAGTTCAGTTGACAGACAAGGTGTCATAGCAATGAAACAGAAAATGTGAGCTTTGTGCCTAATCGGGTGGCCTTTTTTTGGAGGACATGGCTTAGACAGGCAGCTTCCATAGGCTCCCTACCACCCGCCCTCAGAACTGGACGGATGCCTCCAGTGGTCACTGGTGCAGCTGGCTGTGCCCAGGCCTCCTGCCACGTGGCCAGCTAGCAAACAGCTGGAGACACCCTTTTGTGGGCAGAAAGCACTGAAAGTGAGAAGACACAGAGGGGCAAACCAAAAATGGATAGCTCCTTTTCCAAATGTCACTGAGCAGCTGAATCTCTCCTCCTCTAGGGAGGAGCCAGTGAGGAGCATACAAACAAGGATCACAGTTCTATCTCTTGGGGATTGCAGGCATTTTTCTCTCTGAGTAGGGCATCTTTCCATCTAAATTCCTCAGATGCCTGATTTTTTTCTCCCTGGATGTTAATCTAAAATGTCCTGTGAGGACCATTTATATTTATTATGTGCTAAACGCAACACCCAACACATAATTCAAGATAACCCCCCTCGTAAATTCTATGTATAGGATTTAAATCCCCCAGATGGGTGGAAGTTTTGATCTTTAGAAGTGAACAGATTTTTACAATTCATGAAATGCCCTGCAACACATATAGCTCTGTTCCTGAGCTTTCTATGTGCTGGGGGATCATAGAGCAAAGAAGGTGAAATAAATACTAAGCTTGAAAAATTTGTTTTAAGGATGTTGGTAAATGTTTCTGGATATATGTGACTTATTTAATAAGAATGTCTTCTCTGACTCCAACTAAAAAAGATATGTAAGTTTAGGCAAGATCTGTCTTTATGATTCCTTGGAAGTGACAAAAATGTGTGTCTCAGGGGCACCATCTTAAAGGAATAAAGATTCTTAATTCTTAGTCTTGGGTGCATGGCCAAAGACACCTTAGTAAAAAGTGAAAGCATGACCAGATACATTGGATACATTGGAAATATACATGGTCATGGGCTATAACAGACAACTCCTAAACTGCAGTGGCTAATTGTGCACAATAAGCATTGTTGAGAGCCCGGACACTGCCTAATACAGTCGGGAGAGGGTTTTGCACCTCATTCAGGGCCCATTCTCCTCCTGTCTAGTGCTGTCACCTTCCTCTAGGTCCTGGGAATTCTCCTCACTGTTCCATGCATGAGAAAAGAACATGAGGACGGGGCTAGGATGTTAGGATTGGGTTTGCTTTCAAAAGAGAGCCAAGCTCAGAAATGGCACACGCATCACTTCTGCATGTACCCCTTGGACCAGAACCCTATCACGTGCCACCCTGACTGCAAGGGGACTAGAAATGGAGTTTGCAGAGTGACCAGGGACAGCAGGACAGGAGTGGTGGTGACCACAGCAGGCTTAAAACAGCCAGGACTGGAAGAAGCCAGTAACAAAAGACCACATGTTATAGGGTTTTCAATATGGAATATCAGAAGACAGGTCAGTCTATAGAGACAAAAGCAGATTCTGGTTGGGGTTATAGGGAGCAGAGGGTGATAACTATGGGGTAAAGGTTCCTTTTTGAGATGATGGAAATGTTTTAAAATGGACTATGGTGATGGATGTATGTCATATAGATGTGAATATACTAAAAACCATTTGATTGTAAAGGGGTGAATTGAATATATATGAATTATATCCAAATAAGGCTTAAAAAAATTCTAGGACCAGCTGGATATATGGGAATTATCTGCACTATCTTTGTAACTTTTTTGTAAATATGTAAGTATTCTAAAATAAAAGATCGATTTTTTAAAAAAACTGTTCTTTTACCTTTACTCTGAAAACTTTAAGACACTCATGAGAGAAATTAAAGAAGACACCAATAAATGGAAATCTATCCCATGCTCATGAATAGAAAGGATTAATATTGTTAAAATGGCCATTATGCCCAAAGCAACTTACAGATTCAATCTCTATCAAATACCAACAGCATTTTTCAATGAACTGGAACAAATAGTTCTAAAATTAATATGGAACCACAGAAGACCCTGAATAGCCAAAGCATTCTTAAGAAAGAAGAACAAAACTTGGTGGATCATGCTCCTGACGTCAAGCTCTACTACAAATAACAGTAATCAAAACAATTTGGTACCGGCACAAGAACAGACATAGAACAGTGGAACAGAATAGATAGGCCAGATATAAACCCATTCATATATGGTCAATTAATATATGATATAGGAGCCATGAATACACAATGGGGAAAAATAGCCTCTTCAACAACTGGTATTAGGAAAACTGGACAGCTACATATAAGAGAATGAAAGTGGATTATTGCTTAATTCCATACATGAAAGTAAACTCAAAATGGATCAAAAACTTGAATGTAAGTCATGAAACCATAAAACTCTTAAAATAGAACATAAGCAAAAATCTCTTAATATATACATGAGCAACTTTTTCCTGAACACATCTCTTTGGGTAAGGAAAATAAAATCAAAAATGAACAAATGGAACAACATCAAACTAAAAACTTTCTATACAACAGAGGACATCATCAGTAGAACAAAAAGGCATCCTACAGTATGGGAGAATATATTCATAAATGACTCATCTGATAAGTGGTTAACATCCAAAATATATAAAGAACCCATATGCCTCAACACCCAAAAAACAAATAACCCAATTAAAAAATGGGCAGAGGACCTGAACAGACACTTCTCCAAAAAATAAATTCAGATGGTCAACAGACACATGAGAAGATGCTCCACATCACTAATCATCAGGGAAATACATATTAAAATCACAATGAGATATCATCTCACACAAGTGAGGATGGCCACTGTCCAAAAGACAAGAAATAGCAAATGCTGGTGAGGATGCTGAGAAATGGGAACCCCCCTACAGTGTTGGTGGGAATGTAAATTGGTGTAACCGATGTGGAAAGCAATATGGAGGTTCCTCAAAAAACTAAAAGTAGAAATACCATTTGACTCAGTAATTGTACTTCTAGGAATTTACCTGAAGAAAACAAGATCCCTGATTTGAAAAGACATATGCACCCCTATGTTTATCACTGCACAACTTGCAGTCGCCAAGATATGCAAGAAACCTAAGTTCCATCAGTAGATGAATGGATAAAGAAGATATGGTACATATACACAATGGAATATTATTCAGCTATAAAAAGAAAAGAAATGCTCCCATTTGCAATAACATGGATAATACTTTCTAGATCCATAGACAGATGTTATGTGAAATAAGATGCTCAGTGAAATAAGGCAGGCAGAGAAAGACAAATACCATATGATTTCACTTATTTGTGGAATATAAAAACAGCAAAACAGAAGGTACAAAATAGCAGTAGACTCATAGACACTGAGAAGTTGCTACTTATTACCAAGGGGGAGGGAAAGATGAAGGGGATAAAGGGGTATAATAATTAGCAATCACAATATAAGTTCAACACAGGGACAGTAGTACAGCATGGAGAATATAGCCAATGATTCTGTAACATCTTTCTACATTGATAAATAGCAACTGCACTAGACGGGGTGAAGATTTAATACTATGGGTTATTGTTGAACCACTATGTTGTGTATTTGAAACCAACATAAGGTCATTTAACAATGATACTGCAATTCTAAAAAAAAAATGTTCTTTTAAAAAGCCAAGACCAGTTTTGAGGATAGTGAATTTTCTTCTGCAATGTCTTCCCTCCTACCTTTCACTCAAGGAAAAATCTGGTAAAATCAAATACCAGAGGCCTTATACTTCCAGTCAGAAACCTTCAACTTGGAGGGAAGATTTTTTTCCCCCAGGGGAAAGCACAAACGCAGTTCTCCACTACCACAAATCATGCAGTCGAGGTTCCCACATTTGGAAAAATTGCAGGGGCAGCACTTCTGGAGTGCAATGGATAAACCGCGCCCTGGGAAAACCACCTTTGTGATCATGGTATCTGCCCTGCCAGGTAAGTATGAGAGGATTTCAATTTGTCTGAGGCTCAGTTTCCTATGCTGCCAAATGGGAATAATACACTGATCACATCAGTTTGTTTGTCTGGTTAAGATATAAAATCTGAAACTCTGTGGCAATCCAGGCATCTAGCTGTCTCTTGATTAAAGCATATTAACCATTTAAACTCTTCAAAGGAAATGAAATGTTAAAAATACAAATGATCCAGTGAAAAAATGATTTAAGACTTAAATAGATACTTCACAAAAACAAAATATTCCAATGCTCAATGTTATGGATGAATATGTGTGTCCTCCTAAAATTCCTATGTTGAAATCCTCCAATGCGATAATATTGTGAGGTGGGGCCTTTGGGAGGTGATTAGGTCACGAGGATGGAGCCTTCATGAATGGAGTTAGTGCCCTTATAAAAAGGAACACGAGAGATTAAAGATGGTGACATGAGAGGTGATACCGAGGCTTCCTCCTAAAACTTCATATAATATGAAAATATAACTAATACATACTCTTGAAAGAGCAACAGGACAGAGGACTGCACCAAACTGCATACACCTGGAGACAAAAGCAGACCTCACAGAAAAGGGTAACGTACTAAAGCTGTGGTCCTGCGGGATCCAAGCCCTTCCCCCACCCCAGCTCACCAACAGGAGGAAGAGGAATGGAGCAGGGAGGGAGTGGAGATCAGGGACTGCTGAATACCTAACTCTGGAGATCTGCTCTGGGAGCACAAACTTACATTTCATGGTGATTGCATGATACTCTCCTAATTAGGGGGTTGGAAAGCTAAGACAGGCAGAATTCCTGGAGAGACTAAGATTCAAGCTGCTTGTGGAAAGCAGGGACCCATACCCAGCTGCTCTGGGACAAAAGAAAGGTGGGCAGTCTGAGAGACTTCCTAACAAAGAAGTCCTTAGCAAGAGGGCTGCTAAAAGGGCAAGGACTGCACAGAGCTTACTGCTCAGGGGAAAGGACACGTAGACAAAATTATTCGGGTGCACTCTCCCCAGCAGATTGGGAGCTTTCACGATCTTCAGGTGCTCCAGTTCCCTGGCTGCCTACAAAGCTCCAAGAAGCCCTTCCCTGACAGGCAGACTACTGCGCCTTTCCCCTGGTGAGCCCCACCTGGCTTGCAAACCTGGAAACCGTACCCTGACGTTAGGCCACCAAGAAGGAAGATCTGTCTACAGAAACTAAAAACGGAAAGCACAGAGGCTTATACCTGTGTGCTCAGCCCACTGGTTCAGGCAGTGGAGACAGGCATAGCAGCTGGGAAGCAGGAAACAGATCTTTCCTCCCCCCAGGCACCAATACCACTCCCGTGCAACCCCCAACATTGCTTCAGGGGCTGAGCAGCTTCAGAGAGTAGAGCATCTGGGCACTATAGGGTGCCATACACAAATAATAAATGCCAAAAGAACCTGGTCCACAGTAAAATTATTAATACAACTCCTGAGAAAGATTTAAATGACATTGACCTCATGACTCCCTGAAAGGGAGTTCAAAATAAAATTCATTAACATGCTCATGGAGGTATGGAAAGATATTCAAGAGTTCAGGAATGAATTACTGTCAGAGATTCAATCATTGAAGAGCACAATGGACGGTATTAAAAGCAGATTGGATACAGTGGAGGGGACGATAAATAGAAACTAGAGAAGAAGAATACAAAGAAGCTGAGGCACAGAGAGAAAAAAGGATCTCTAAGAATGAAAGAATATTGAGAGAACTGTGTGACCAATACAAACGGAACAATATTTGCATTATAGGGGTACCAGAAGAAGAAGAGAGAGAAAAAGGGATAGAAAGTGTCTTTGAGGAGGTGATTGCTGAAAACGTCCCCACTCTGGGGAAGGAGATAGTCTCTCAGGCCATGGAGGTGCGCAGATCTCCCAACACAAGGGACCCAAGGAAGACAACAGCAAGACATACAGTAATTAAAATGGCAAAGATCAAGGATAAGGACAGATTATTAAAAGCAGCCAGAGAGAGAAACAAGATCACACAAAGGAAAGCCCGTCAGGCTATCATCAGACTTCTCAGCAGAAACCTTACAGGCCAAAAGGGAGTGGCATGATGTATTTAATGCAATGAAGCAGAAGGGCCTTGAAGGAAGATTACTTTATCTGGCAAGATTATCATTTAAATTTGAAGGAGGGATTAAACAATTCCCAGATAAGCAAAAGCTGAGAGAATTTACCTCTCACAAACCATCTCTACAGTGTATTTTGGAGAGACTGCTATAGATGGAAGTGTTCCTATGGTTTAATAGCTGTCACCGAGGTAATAAAACCACAGTAAAGAAAGTAGAACAGCTAATTACTAAGAAAATGCAAAATTAAATTAACTATCCCCAAAGTCAGTCAAGGGATAGACAAACAATACAGAACATGATACCTAATATATAAAGAATGGAGGAGGAAGAAAAAGGAGGAAAAAAAAAACAAAAAAAGAATCTTTAGATTGTGTTTGTAATAGCATATTAGGTGAGTTGAGTTGGACTCTTGGATGGTAAGGAAGTTAACCTTGAACCTTTGGTAACCACGAATCTGAAGCCTGCAATGCCAATAAGTACATACATATCGATAATCACCCTAAATGTAAATGGACTGAATGTACCAATCAAAAGACATAGAGTCACTGAATGGATAAAAAAGCAAGACCCATCTCTCTGCTGCCTAAAAGGGACTCACTTTAAACCCAAAGACATACACAGACTAAAAGTGAAGGGATGGAAAAAGACATTTCATGCAACTAATAAGGAGAAAAAAGCAGGAATTGCAGTACTTATAAAAAACAGACTTCAAAACAAAAAAGTCACAAGAGACAAAGACATTACATAATAATAAAAAGGTCAATCAAACAAGAAGATATAACCATTATAAATATCTATGCACCCAACACAGGATCTCCTACATATGTGAAACAAATACTAACAGAATTAAAGCAGGAAATAGAATGCAACGCATTCATTCTAGGAGACTTCAACACACCACTCACTCTGAAGGACAGATCAACCAGACAGAAAATAAGGAGACAGAGGGACTCAACAACATATTAGAACATATGGACCTAACAGACATCTACAGAACTCTACACCCAAAAGCAGCAGAATACACATTCTTCTCAAGTCTACATGGAACTTTTTCAAAAATAGATCATATACTAGGCCACAAAAAGAGCCTCGGCAAATTCAAAAAGATTGAAATTGTACCAACCAGCTACTCAGACCACAAAGGAATGAAAATAGAAATGAATTATGCAAAGAAAATGAAAAATCCCACAAACACATGGAGGCTTAATAACATGCTCCTAAACAATCAATAGATCAATGATCAAATAAAAACAGAGATCAAGCAATATATGGAGACAAATGACAACAATAATTCAACACCACAAAATATGTGGGATGCAGCAAAGGCCGTGCTAAGAGGAAAGTATATTGCAATATAGGCCTACCTCAGGAAAGAAGAACAATCCTATACAAGCAGTCTAAATTCACAATTAACAAAACTAGAAAAAGAAGAACCAACGAGGCTCAAAGTCAGTAGAAGGAGGCACATAATAAAGATAAGAGCAGAAATAAATATGATTGAGAAGAAAAAAACAATAGAAAGGATCAATGAAAGTAAGATCTAGTTCTTCTAGAAAATAAACAAAATAGATAAACCCCTAGCCAGCCTTATCAAGAAAAAGAGTCTACTCACATAAACAGAAACAGAAATGAGAAAGGAAAAATCACTACAGACAACACAGAAATACAAAGAACTATTAGAGAGTACTATGAAAAATTATATGCTAACAAACTGGATAACCTAGAAGAAATGGACAAATTTCTAGAAAAATACAACCTTCCAAGGCTGACCCAGAAAGAAACAGAAAATCTCAACAGACCAATTACCAGCAACGAAATTGAACTGGTAGTCAAAAAACTACATAAGAACAAAATGCCTGTACCAGATGGCTTCACCACTGAATTTTATCAAACATTTAGGGGAGACCTAATACCCATCCTCCTTAAAGTTTTCCAAACAGTAGAAGAAGAGGGAACACTGCCAAACTCATTCTATGAGGCCAGCATGACTCTAATACCAAAACCAGGCAAAGACACCACAAAAAAAGAAAACTACAGACCAATATCCCTGATGAACATAGATGCAAAAATACTCAACAAAATATTAGCAAACAGAATTCAAAAATACATCAAAAGGATCATCGATCATGATCAAGTAGGATTTATTCCAGGGATGCAAGGATGGTTCAATATTCAAAAATCCATCAACATCATCTACCACATCAAAAACAAGGACAAAAACCACATGATCATCTCCATAGATGCTGAAAAATCATTTGACAAAATTCAACATCCATTCATGATAAAAACTCTCAACAAAATGGGTATAGATGGCAAGTACCTCAACATCATAAAGGCCATATATGACAAACCCACAGCTAACATCATACTTAACAGCAAGAAGCTGAATGCTTTTCATCTAAGATACGGAACAAGACAGGGATGCCCACTCTCTCCACTTTTATTCAACACAGTGCTGGAGGTCCTAGCCATGGCAATCAGACAAAACAAAGAAATACAAGGCATCCAGATTGGTAAAGAAGAAGTCAAATTGTCACTATTTGCAGATGACATGATATTGTGCATAAAAAACCCTAAAGAATCAACTCCAAAACTACTAGACTGAATATCTGAATTCAGCAAAGTTGTGGGATACAAAATTAATATGCAGAAATCTGTGGCATTCCTATACACTAACAATCAACTAACAGAGAGAGAAATCAGGAACACAACTCCATTCAAAGTTGCATCAAAAAAATAAAATACTTAGGCATAAACCTAAGCAAGGATGTGAAAGACCTATACTCTGAAAACTACAAGACCCTCATGAGAGAAATTAAAGAAGACACCAATAAATGGAAACACATCCCATGCTCTTGGATAGGAAGAATTAATATTGTCACAATGGCCATCCTGCCTAAAGCAATCTACAGATTCAATGCAATTCCTATCAAAATAGCAACAGCATTTTTCAACAAACTGGAGAAAATCATTCTAAAATTCATATGGAACCACAGAAGACCCCGAATAGCCAAAGCAATCCTGAAAAGGAAGAATAAAGCTGGGGGATTATGCTCCCCAACTTCAAGCTTTACTACAAAGCCACAGTACTCAAGACAATTTGGTACTGGCACAAGAACAGACCCATAGACAATGGTACAGACTAGAGAGCCCTGATATAAACCCAACCATATATGGTTAATTAATATATGATAAAGGAGCCATGGACATATAATGGGGAAATCACAGCCTCTTCAACAGCTGGTGTTGGAAAAACTGGACAGTTACATGCAAGAGAATGATACTGGATTATTGTTTAACCCCATACACAAAAGTAAACTTGAAATGGATCAAAGACCTGAATGTAAGTCATGAAACCATAAAACTCTTAGAAGACAACATAGCAAAAATCTCCTGAATATAAGCATGCGTGACTTCTTCCTGAACGCATCTCCTCAAGCAAGGGAAACAAAAGCAAAAATGAATTCATGGGACTACATCAAACTAAAAATTTCTGTATGGCAAAGGACACCATCAACAGAACAAAAAGGCATCCTACAGTATGGGAGAATATATTTGTAAATGACATATCCGACAAGGGGTTAACATCCAAAATACATAAAGAACTTACACGCCTCTACACCCAAAAAACAAATAACCCGATTAAAAAGTGGGTAGAGGATATGAAGAGACACTTCTCCAAAGAAGAAATTCAGATGACCAACAGACACATGAAAAGATGCTCCACATCACTAATCATCAGGGAAACGCAAATTAAAACCACAATGAGATATTACCTCACACCAGTAAGGATGGCCACCATCCAAAAGACTAAGAACAACAAATGCTGGTGAGGATGCGGAGAAAGGGGAACCCTCCCACACTGCTGGTGGGAATATAAGCTAGTTCAACCTTTGTGGAAACCAATATGGAGGTTCCTCAAAAAACTAAAAATAGAAATATCATTTGACCCAGGAATCCCACTCCTTGGAATTTACCCAAAGAACACAACTTCTCAGATTCAAAAAGATATCTGCACCCCTGTGTTTATCGCAGCACTTTTTACAATAGCCAAGATATGGAAGCAACCTAAGTGTCCATCAGTAGATGAATGGATAAAGAATATGTGTTACATATACACAATGGAATACTATTCAGTCATAAGAAAGAAACAAATTCTACCATTTGCAACAACATGGATGGAGCTTGAGGATATTATGCTCAGTGAAATAAGCCAGGCGGAGAAAGACAAGTGCCAAATGATTTCCCTCATTTGTGGAGTATAACAACAAAGCAAAACTGAAGGAACAAAATAGTAGCAGACTCAGAGACTCCAAGAAGGAATTAGTGGTTACCAGAGGGGAGGGGTGTTGGAGGGCAGGTGGGGTGGGTGGGAGAAGGGGATTGAGGGGTATTATGTTTAGTACACATGATGTGGGGGATCACAGGGAAACAGTGTAGCACAGAGAAAGCAAACAGTGAATCTGTGTCAGCTTACTACACTGATGAACAGTGATTGAACTGGGGTATGAGTGGGGACTTGGTAATATGGGTAAAGGTAGTAATAACATTGTTTTTTCATGTGAAACCTTCATAAGAGTGTATATCAATAATACCTTAATAAAAAAAATAATAATACTAAAACAAAATTATGTACCCTGTAAGAGACTAAATAAGTATGCTTAATTTGCCTGGATATTAGAATGCAAAGAAAAAATTAAAAGTTTGGAAATTGAGGCTGAGGTCAAATAGGAAACGATCTTGAATATCGAAAAAAAAAAGGGGACACAAGAGAACTCTTTCTCTCTGAGAAATGAAGATACAATAAGAAAATGGCTGTCTACAAGCCAGGGACTACACCTCACCAGACACTGCCCTCCCAGCCTCCAGAACTATGAGAAATATGTATTTGTGGCCAAGCCAGTCAGACTATAATACTCTTGTTATAGCATCCCAAATGGACTACAACACTTAATAAATATATGAAAAGGTGTTCAACATCACTAGTCACCAGGGAAATGCAAAGCAAAACCACATGAGATACCTCTGCACACTTACTAGAATGGCTAAAATTAAAACCAACTCTACTGGGTGTTAACAAGGATATGGAGCCACTACAACTCTCCTGTACTGGTGGTGGGAGTTTAAAGTTGTACAATCACTTAGAAAACAAATTGGCACTCTGTGATACTTTTACATATTCATCTATGCAATGACTTAGCAGTAGTACTCCTAGGTACATGCTAACAAGAATAAATGCATATATTCATAAATATACCTATCCATAAATAGCAGCTTTATGAATGAAAAGCAAAATTGGAAACAGCCCAGGTTTCCAACAATAGCAAAATGGATAAATTGTGGTATATCTGTGCAATGGAATACTACTGAGCAAGATGATAGCATTTTATGTACTGATATACATAACAGATGAAGCTCAAAAAAATATGCTGAGATGACATACACAAAAAGCACATATGTGTGGTTCCATTTATTTGAAGGTCTTGAACCTGGAAAACTAATCTATAGTGACAGGAAGCAGATCAAAGATTACTTGGAGTTGGGGGTTGTGGGATAGGAATTGACTAGGAAGAAGTGTAAGAGAACTTTCTAGAAATATGGAATTGTTCTATATTTTAATCAGAGTGTATAAATTTTGTCAAAATTCATTGTGCTGAACACAAGATTTATGCATTTTACTGAGTATTATAAAGTCCTGTAAACATGAAAAATGAGGAAATGGGGTTAATGGACGGAGAGCAGAACTACTTCATCCTTTTTGCTTTGGAAATGAGAAGGTGCGTGGTGCATATCTGCTAATTGTCTGCCTTTGCATCCCACCAGCTGCCTTCCCAGGTCAGCAAAGTGCAGAGCCCTGAAAAATCACTGCTAATCACTGCCATCTCAAGACAACTCTGCAAATAGCCATGTCCATGTATACTCTGCAGGTCAGCATATTCCATACTACAGTAAAAAATAATAACCTCTAATCTCACCATGTCTTGGATCACATTTTTCTTAATTTATATAAAGCTTATGAAAACAGGAAATCAAACACATTGAAGACATTGTAGAAAGAAAAACCCCAAATAGACTGAAACGTGAATGAAGGCTGTGAGAAAAAGACAGAAGACGCATTTTTTTTGTTGTTGTTTCAAAATTACGCTGGCCAAGAATCAGGAAATGAGGAAATGAGAATCCTGGGATGGAATGGAAAACACAGAACGTTCAAAGCACTGTGCGTGGGCATGGAGGGGAGACGCTGAATAAGTCTGCATATTAACTTACAGCCGGCACCCGGTTAAAATGTGAATTTAATGACTCTGAAGTCTTATACATGAACGGGAATTGAATCAATGTTGGAGGCAGAATCCTATTAAATTTCTGAAGCAGATTTTATTCCTTCACTTTCAAGTTTTAAGCCTTAAGCTTTAGTGTGATGGAAACAATCATCTACCTGGTAATAAACTTTTGAATTTTCTTCTAATGGCTAATGGAAACTTAAGAGTGTTAGCTGCTTGCAAGACAGCTGTGTTTTAAAAATGTTCATAAATTCTAAGATAAGAACAAATCATATACATGTATACAATGTCTTTGTATAAATAAAATAAGAATACTTTTAACCGCTATTTGTGAATTACATCTATTATAGTATCTGACTTACTAATGTTTGCCAATATGATTGTGAGTTTAAATGTTTCTCTTAATAATTTTTTTTTTAGGAGAGCAGGCAGAGGCTTTTATTTAGAGAGAAAGTGAGAGAACAGAGCTCTTGGCTCAAGCCATGAGGGGACAAGAGAGTCCTGGGGTGGTGTGTTGTCTAGGGGTTTTATAGGCAGTTGAGAGACTGACTAGGGTGAGGGATAAAAATGGAGGCTAGGGATATACACCTGCTAAATGGTCCCAAAATGTTTATCTTCGAAGAGATATTAAGTTTCGAATTAGTCTTCCTGGTTATTTACAAGAATTTTACTGCTCTGATTTTCTCCCAGGATAGCAGCTTCCTGGTCTGGGAGCATATCACTCAGGACTGCCTGCTTTGCTCCCAAGGTGGGCTGAGTTACTCTCTGTTTGTTAAGAAACTTACCTTTTAACTAACTGGGTTTTAAGATACAATCTTATTTTCAAGATGGAATCCTTCCTGTTTTCACTATGTTGTTTTGGGCTTGCTTGCTACATTGCCCAGGTTGCAAATCATTTGTTTAGGGCTGGAGGAAGAAAAGCAGCACCTGGATAAAGTTAGAAAAACAAGCTGGGCCCCCCAGCAAGCTAAAGCAAATCCCACAATGGATAATCTTGCTTTGTTTTTTCCGGACTCCCTCACCCTAATCTGACTACACCCACAGTCCCTGTCTCATTCCCCCCTTTACAGATGGAGACCCTAGCTGCTGCTAGGGAAAGGGGGTGACGACTGCTCTGGCTGCTTCCTGCTGAGAGGGGGCACAGTAAAGAGTGCGGCTAGGTCTCCATCACTGGTCAGTCGAGAAGGCCTCAGAAGATAGGCACTTCTATCTTGGCTTCCATTTCTATCACCATTTGCAGTTTTATGGCTTAAAAAGGATTTAGAAAACCAGCTCCATATTGTAGTAGTCCATGGGACTTATGGGCCTGACGTAGCTTGGACTTGCCTTTGGAGGTCCTAGAGTGAATCAGGCACATTTTGTGAATAATTTGGAATATACATACAATATGCAACTTTAATTATAGCACAGGTCCCACCCTGTGCTGCTGTTAAGATATCTAGTGCCATTCTATTTTGTATAACTGCTTCATGAATTAGTCTTACTTTAGTATTAAGCCTTTTGAGTAAAATTGGTTAAGGATTTGATATGCCAAATTATATCTTCTAAACCAAGAGATGGTATAAAAATGGAGGCTGGGTGATCATACCAATGAAAAACACTCTAGTTCATTGATGTTGGAGGCTTGGGAAGTTTGCAGGGTATGGAATGTTCTTAACTCAACATCCTTGCAGCCAAGAAGTTCAGTCAGTACACTTATTTAGTTCACACATTCGTAACAACCATGCTAGATTATTTACAAAACCTTCACTAAACATGACAAAGTCAAGCCTCTTAAGCATTCTTCTCTTTTGAAAGATTTAAGGCAGGCTGTATTGCAGAAGAAAAATTTCTTCTGTCTCAAGAGAGTCTAGTTTAAAAATCTCCCAATTTTTGAGGGTAATGATGAACCCAATAAGTAGAATAGATTTCCAATAAAAGGATTTTAAAAACCAGTTTAATATTGATAGTAGTTCACAGGACTTTTGACCATTTTCCTTCCTTGTGGCAAAACTTAGCTGCATAACCTTATTATATTGTATACTTCTTTCAGGGACCAAGCCTGGCTAATCAGAGGGTTTGTATTGAGGCCAGGCTTGTGTGCAGAAGAAGGTAAGACTCTTCTTTTTCAGGGTTTGGTGATAAAATTGTTCCCAGCTCTTTAGAATGCATGCCAGAGGCGTGTCTGGCTTTCCTTGATTTCCCTCTTGCCTCCCCACTAAGCAAGAGTTGTCTCACAGCCCTGGATTTAGTGGGACCTTACCAGTGTGCTCCTACTTTACGCCTTTTGGGTGTTCTTATCCAGACCCTAATTTCTTCTGCACGGCTTTAGCATAGTACACTTGGGATCATTCTTTGAGAAGCCCCTGCCTGTCTAATAAGTGCAGGGACTGTGTGACTTCTCACGGCCAGAGCAGTGGTCGGTGAGTCACAAGCCTGTTCGCCTTCCCTGGGGACTGCAGGAAAGGAAATACTGTAGCCCCAGGATGACTGCTTTTAAGGAAGAGAGGTCAACAGAATAGAGCCATTTACATGCTGGGCTCAGTTTTCAGCTTGACTACTTCACAAACCTCATTCACGCCACACAGGAGAAAGTGGCACAGTCCCAAGAGGACTGCTTCTAATGAGGAGCAGGGGGACTTTTTCTAAGGCCACAACAGAGTTCAGACAGAGGCTGCCATGGACAGTCATGAAGTGGGGGTCTGTACTCTCAAACACCAGTTTCTGCCGCTGCCTGGGAATTATCCTACTAGTCACCCACTGTAAGAAATCTGACCCGTGAGACAAAGAGGTCGGGGGTCATCTGCGAATCTTGCATAGGTAGCAGCCTAACTGGAGGGTCACTCAGCACTATCAGATCAATAGGCCAGCGCTGAGATCCAAGGACCACTGTCTACTAGGCCAGTCAGCCCTTGGAGTCCACAGATTAGGATAGGAAAGCAGGAAATCATCTTGCCACTCCCCGACATTCCCGCCCAGAGGCAGGGGATCAAGGAGCGGCAGACACCAGGAAACCTTTCACCTGAGACTTAAGACGGGTAGCCTACGCTAATTGTCTTTCAAGTGGCTCACAGGTGCCCAGACACATTTATGAGATTAAAAAGTACAGCATTTAGTGAGGAATAAGTGCGAAGTGTAGATCTCCTACCTTGCGGTGGTAAGCATCGGGTTCCGTGAAACTGATGAAGTTAGAGGCACATATAGAGCATGTAAAGAAAGTAAAGAGAGCCCCTGCCTCACACAGAGGCCAGGGTGGCCTGAAAAAGCAGCTGGAAGTCAGAGACTGAGAAAGAGACACTCCTCATGGATACGCAGTCGGGCTATTGGGGTCTGATTCCAGACATGCGGACCTTTGAGAAGCCGCTGAAGTGTAGCCTCAGCCTAGACCCTCGCAGTTGCCCACGGCTTTCCTCAGCCCCTCGCATCCAAGGAGATGCCTCTGAAAGGAATCCTGGCCTCCACTCAGCCGTCTTTCCCAGCTCCCAAGGGAGACGGGGGATCCATGAGGCAGCCAGGCTAGTCCCATTTAAGTGGCTGACAAGTGCCCGATGTTGAGTGCCATAGATGGCTTCCTTCTATAAGGAGAATGAAAGAAAAAGGCAGGCTCAGATGCCAATACTCACCTCTGAAGTTATCCCGGACGAGCCCACAAAAATGATGCCAGGGTTCTTGTTCGCAGAGAGAAGAATGAACTTCGTAAACACTCAAGGTAAGAGAACAAGGTACAGGCTTTTATTTAGAGAAAGTCCCCTCTCTTACTAATTTTATTTTTTATATATTTCAAGTCTACACTGTTAGGAACATAATGATTCATCATAATCACATATCCTTTGTGGACACTGAATTGTACCAAATAGAAATGATATCTCTTTTTCTCATGTAACCCTTTCCCCTGAGACATTATCTTTATCATCCATCCAGATTCCTGTGCTTGGCTTTCCTTTGGCCAGACACTTTATTTTTCATGTTCTTGGGTTGTTTTGTTTTAGGTGCACTCCTGTTAAACAGTATATGCCTATATTTTAGTGGTAGTGATGATGGGGTTTTCTTGTCTGATTAGGTCTGGTTTCCCTCGGCCTTTTTGCTTTGTTCAGGAGGACAGGGTTCCTGGCGCCCCACCTGTAATAGTGGTATCTCCCCCTGGTCCATCTTGGCAAACAGCAACTCCCACAGCCCCACCCTGGACCTCGCCATGACCCACCAGTCATGCAGCACCACCTCTGTATTTCACATCCAAGCATCTTACTGTCTGTCTGTGACCACCACTGCCATGCCTACTATCAACCTGCAACAGCTTCTCACCCCCAGTGGGACCCTCAGACGACAGAGCACACCCCATTGTCACTTCCCTCCCTCTTCACACCAGATGCCATAGCTTGTCACTCATGTCACACTGTGCATGGATTCTCAACAATCCTTGCACATACGGCCCCACTTTCCTATCTCCCACTGTCTTAGACTCTTGGCAAATCTGACCCTGGTTATACCCTGTTCTACTTAACGTTTCACCAGCTCCCAAGCTCCGATGAACTTAGAGCATCACTGAAATCACTCTTCCCTCTAAGAGTGATTTGTTCCTAAGGTTGTTTGGCACTTATATGTCCTGCCTCTGGTTTCCCTGAAAATACAATGACACACTTTCTCCTATTCTGGGAGCAAAATCTCTGGCTCCCTGATGATGGAATCTTTTTTTGTATCAAAGGACTTGTTCTTTTTGCAACTTTTCCTATCACTTCAAGAACTAGAAAAGTGATAGATGGACAAGCTCAACTCACTCTCTTAGCCAATCTTCTATCAGGTAAGATGAATATTAGTAACATACTCAGAGCAAGCCAAGTATTTTTCATGTTAGTAGAGGAGGATGAAACAAATACTAAGCAGACAGGGCTGAAACAAATAAAAAGGGATGGCTGGGAGGTTTGTTTCATTCCCTTGTGGCCCTTATGGTAACAGAATCAAAGAGAAGTCAGTCTAGAGAAAGAATAGGCGAGGGCCCTGTATCTGTTCTCATGAACTAACATAAGAGCAGAAAATGCATTACCACCAAGGAAAAGAGAAAAGTAACCAGGCCTCTAAAGAAATAAGAGCAGAAAAACATATTTCCCAGTCACACTAAAAATGTTTCTCTTTTCAATGATCAATCCCTAGAATAAACAAATTTACAAAGTCTTATTATTTTCACTTGGTTTCATGACCTCAAAATATATCTGCTAAATAGATCAACCACATCCTTTATTGCAGGCCTAGTGGAATTTTGGCATCAAAAACCTGACCCGTTTTTGGTACTTCCTTATAAAACTTCACACCCAGCAGTTCCCTTAATGGACAGACATTTCTGCAGCCCAGGCCTGGAAAGTGAAGAAGCCCATTTTTGAAAAATAGTGATGACAGTGTTTTATAAGCCAACTCCAAGGAGCTAATGGGACTGAGAACCTCCAATTCTGCTGAAGGCCTTTTCGAACCTGAATTTTATAATTCATGGTTCATGAAGGTAATCCGACATCCAATGGACGTTTTGAGTGGCATGGAAGAAAAATGATTAGCCATTTCCCAGCTAAAGGAGAACCAGTCTGGACTGAGTCAGAGAGGAGGTTCCTACAACCTGTAGGTTCATGGGGTCGGGCTTTGGTCAGATGGATCTCCACACAGAGAGGCATGCAAAAACATTCTTCTCCAGCCCGGCAACCAGGTAACTAGGAAAAGGATGGCATGGTCAACATGACGTGGAAATGATGAAAAACAGCAATCAAATTAAAAAGATGATAGAGTTCCAGATGAGGTGGTGGTTCCAGGTGTCTTCTTGAAATTTGTTCCTGGACAGAGTCTGGAGAAGAGCATTGGGAATCCCTAGAACATGGCTTGATCCACTTTGGAGTCAGGGTACGTGCACTTCAGTTCTGCTGCTCATCAGCCATGTAGCCTCAGGCCAGACACTGCCCTGAGTTTCAGGAAAACGTAGATAGTAACACTTGCCATTTAGGGCTGTTCAGTGAGTTCACAATGGAAATTCACACTAAATAAGACGTCTGCTAAATAAATCAGTCCTCTTGTGTTGCTAACTTGACTCTTTCCAAAGAGTCAAAGTCCAAGGATTACAAATTTCTCATCACTTTTTCCTGTGCCATGAGCTGCCACAAATGGCAAAGACTTGCATATGGCCTTGCACACAGTAGGCCTCAGGGAATACTTACCATCTTGGTTTAATTTAACTGTGTCCTCACCCTGATTAAACTCCCGTTATCACTCAGAGGCACAGTAGACTCTGCAACCCCAGAAATACTAGACTGATCCTAGACCTTCCAAAACTAATCCACATCCAGGAAGTTAGGGCAGAGGGGGTCAGGAACAGGGCAGTAAACCAAGAGGACCATTCCCTGGGTCTGAATAGTGTCTGGTAATTAGTGTCCTGGGCATGTGGGTAAGGGTTAGCCTCATCCTGGCTATTGGTTACTTCTCTAAGACACTCCCCACAGCCCACTTTAGTTTAGACTTTTCAGAACTCCCCAGAAGACCTAAGAGTTCCTAAAATTATGTCAGCATATAAAAGTGAAACTTGATTACCCCACTGGTCATCCAGTCACTCTTAATGACCAACCCTCTTTGTCATCTGCCAGCTTGTTGGACATCAACCTTGAGGGCCCTGTTTTTGCTGAGACTTGCAAGTAAATGGAACAGCTTGAGGGAGGCATTTTTTTCACATTCCAACCTGTAATAGCAGACACATGGAACCATCACATACACCCATTCTGATTTAATGTTTATAACTGCATTCATATGGAAACCAAATGTCGTGGCATGGAAGAGCCCAGGTAAGATTACTTACTTCTCTCTTTCTGGCTGTGGTCAGCTGAGTCTAGCTGATATACAAACCAGAGCCTTGACTTCCTGCAAAGCCTTAACTGTGGAATTTTAGACAATTAATGGAGACATTTAACATTTACGTACGCCTTCCTGCTCCATCATGTAGGTTTGGGGTCCCAGTGAAAACGAAAAGGAAAGCCATCCCACAGATTCCCATCAGTTACTATAAGAGCCCTGACAAGTAGCCAGGAACCCATACTAGGTGGACACTGCCCTCACGGGAATTCAAGCATTACTTCTGTGGCTTTCCAGGACTGGCTGCAACCCAGCTCTGTGGGCTCAGCTTCCAGGCATTAGAATTCACACCTGCTATTCAACTGATCATAAAGCAGGGCTCACCCCTACTGAAGAGACTATGGTAGGGTAATGCTCCACCTGCTTCTTGAATTAAAAGAATCAAACACTGGCTTGAGGACAAAGAGTGGTCTTTGCAGTTTACCCCAGCTTGCCTTCAAATAAGTGAAAGTAGGAAAATATAGAGTAGTGAATGGAGCTAAACTTAGGCTAATCAAAGGACATTAAAACACACATAAATGTCCCTTCTTTTATGAGAAGTGCTGACACCAAATAGTGGCTATGGCTTCTTAATGTCTTTACTTTTTAAAACAAAATGTTGGCAGAACTATGTTTTATTCCTCCTACCCCTCCCTGCCCATTTTTGTAAAAATTTTGCTGGTCCTTAAAATCCAGAAATGTGGAACATCTGGAAAAAGGAAAATAGCATGTCTGTGCTGTAAACCAGCTGTGGGATCTCAAGTGAACCATTCAGATTCTCTGCTTTTTAGCTTCTTTACCAGGAAGTTGGGGGAGACTAGGGCCAGAGCACCCACCAGAGGAGGCGCACACGGCTTGGCGGTGCAGACAAAGCCAGACCTTGGGGTCTCCTGTGGATGACACACAAAATAAATAGTAATTTTAAAACAGACTTTTTATAGATGGAAATTAAATTTCAGATATCCATACATTATATAAGTCTAGGCAAGCATTTTTCACAATATAAAAAAGTTGTGATTTGTTTCCCCTTTCTTCCTCTTTCCTTCCTTTCTTGCTTCCTTCCTTTATTTTCTTTTTCCTTTCTTTTTTTCAACAGTGGCAGTGACAGCCGCCCACCCCCACCCATTTTGCTAGCTCTAGTCTTGTTTTGTTTCTTAAGCACCCAAAGTGAAGGCATTGGCACCCAAAGGCATCCCTGTCCACACCCTCTGGCTTTCCTAGTCTCTCCCTGAATTTCACTTGGGACCTGGCGGTCCATCAGCTTCCGCTGCAGAGCTCGCAGTGCTGGCCGGCTCTCCGCGGCTGCAGTCAGGGGCACACACATCTAACCAGGCACCGGACAGAGGGCAGCCAGCAAACCCCTCTTCGAAAGAGCTGGGAGTGTCGAGGCAAGATCTCTGGAAATATTGTGGACACAATCCTGGCCTCAGCTCTCTGTTCTGATCAGCTAGCTACAGGTGCATAATCTAAAACTGGTGTCTAAATGTGGGCTCAGCTCAAACCTCAGCCTTTAGGCTCTTCAGATTCCAGAGCAGGAGTTCACTACAAAGTCTAGTATCCTCTGACTCACCAAAACCACAGGATCTTAAGACAGAGCCCAGGAAACAAGATGCAATAGGTTCAGATCCTAGCTCTGCCACTTACCAGCCATATGACCCTCAGCAATTTACTTAATCACTCTTGGGGTCAGTTTCCTCATCATTAAAATGAGATACAGCAATGGCTCATCATCAGGTTTCAGTGAGATGATTCGAGGAAAACACTGAGCATGGAGTTGGGCACATAGAAGGTACTCAAAAAATATATTATTTTTATCCAAGATTGTCTATTACAGCAGTTCTCAAAATTTTTGATCTTAGAAACCCTTTATGCTTTTAAAAATTATGGAAGACCCCAAATAACTTTTTCTCATAAGGGTTATGTCTATTGATATGCACCGTATTTAATATTTAAACTAAAAAATAATGTCTAAAACACAAAAATACAGAATCCCACCTTCCATTAACCATCAGAACAGTGACTTAATCACATATCAGCTAGTTTTTGGAAAACTCCCCTGTATATTCTAAGAGAATGACAATGGAAAAAGCAAATAACAACTTAGTATTAGAGCTCTGGCCTTCCCAGACCTCACAGCACATGTGGGAAACCATGGGTGTATTATATTCTTCTTTTTGCAGGCAATATCCTTTAAAATGTCCCACACTGTGGACTCCCCTGCTCATTTAGAATTCATCAGGTGAAGAAGCCAAGTCTTCTTTTCATTTACAAGTTGGTGCCAAGAGTTCTTTATATGGGGATCTGTAATTAGGTCTATAATTTGTCTGATTTCTTCTAATTCTCTTCCTCACAGAAGTGGGGAATGTACACTGACAATAATAATCGTCACCATATCCTGGTAGACCTGGATATGCCAGACCCTGTGCCAGGAGCACAAAAATATTACCTGACTTGACCTTTACAATTGTCCTATAATGTACCCATTGTTACACTAACTTTACAAATTTTCTGAGGAAACAGATAAGTTAAATAATTTACACAAAATCACTTTAATAATCAGTGCACCCAAAAGAAGCCCAGGCCTCCCTGATTTTAAACATGCTTTACAATTTATTCTGCCTCTGTAGGTCACTACACATTTCATAATCATTGTTTTCTAATGTTCTAAAATAAATGTAATGGCATTAGTTAAGCGGTGATCTCTCTTTTTTTTTAAACAAACCCCATTTCACTATCAAAATCTCAGCTGTTGCTTCTGCAGAAATTGACAAGATAATCTAAAATTCATATGGAAATGGAACAGATTCACACTAACTAAAACTATCTGGAAAATGAAGTGGGAGGAATTTATACTTCCCAGTTCCAAAACTTACTACAAAACTACAATAATCAAGAAAGTGGTACTAGCATAATGATAGACACAGAGATCAATGGAATAGAATTCAGTCCAGAAATAAACCCTGCTTTTCAATAAGGATGCCAAGACAATTTAGTGGGAAGGAAGAGTCTTTTCAACAAATGGTGCCGGGACAACTAGATTAACTATGCAACAATTAACTCAACATGGATCAAAAACTCAACTGTGAGAACTAAAACTATAAACCCTAAGAAGGAAACATAGGGGTAAATATTCATGAACTTGGATTAGGCAGTGGTTTCTTCAGCTCCTCCAAAGTTTAAACAGAGAGTTATCTCATAACCCAGCCATTCCACTCATAGACATATACCCAAGACAACTAAAAACATGTTCACACAAAAACTTGCATATGAATGTTCACAGAAGAATTATTCATGATAGCAAAATTGTCCCCAAATATCCATCAACTGACAGATGGATAAATAAAATGTGGTGTATTTATATACAATGGAATATGAGTTGGCAATTAAAAAGGAATGAAGTGCCAATTCCTATCTTAACATGGATGAACGTTGAAAAAAGTATGTTAAGTGAAAAAAAGCCAGTCACAAAAGACTGCATATTCTGATGTTTCATTTATATTCTATGTCCCTAGTAGTCAAATCCATAGAGACAAAAACAGATTAGTGGTCTAGTGACTGACAGGGATGGGAAGAGAGATGAATTAGGGTGTCTGCTATAGTGTATCTTTTTATCTTTTTTATAGTGTATCTTATAGGTCTTTTTTTGGGAAGGGTGATGAAAATATTCTGAAAGCAGTGGGAATAGTTATACAACTTTGTAAATATACTAAAAATGACTGGATTGCACACTTATACAAAGTGAATTTTATGTTATGTGAAATGTATCTCAGTAAAGCCGTTATTTAAAAAATCCTATTCTTGGATGGGGCTTTATATAATTGCATTTTCTTTCTGTTTTTCTTGACCTTCTAACCCACCCTAAGCAGTGATTCTGGAAACCAAGCAGGTTATCAATTTTACTTAGTTAAAGTATTCTGCATTGCTGAAGGCTGAAGGAAATACAGTTTAAACCCAAGCAGCCATATCATAAATTAAAGCTAGAAAGTACATATAAATAAGACCAGCAATGATTCAAGATTTCAGCTTGTGAGCGTAGGCAGTATCCAGAGGAAATGTGTTCCATGGGTGGGGAAAAAACAGGCCCGCTTTTTACTGGCTGAGTTGGATCATGTTAAAACAAAGAATAAATGACACATTCCCATTTTTTTCCCCTCTTGGCTTTTTGCTTATTTGGTTTTGTTTTGTTTTTCCCCAGATGACCATTCCTACCTGAATTCACCAACATTCTGTAAGCTCCTCGAGAAATTGCTGGAGACAGCTGATTCCCAAAGACCAAGCTGCAGAAGTCTTCCATCTGTGAATAAAGGCTGGCAGCAGGCTGGGACCCACTGATGAGCCATGGACCTGTCTGAATCTCTTGGATACCAACTGTCCTGCCCCGGGTCCCTGCTGAGCCCAGCAGTCCAGCCCAGCAGTCAGAGAGTGACAGGCTCCCTGATACTTCTCAGAATCCCGATCTAAAAAAGTTGAGTAAGTTCACTTAGGAAGGCAGGGTGACAGGAGAACTAGATAAAAAAAGACGTTTGGAAGAATTAAGAAGGGAAAATAAGTCAAACTGTCCAATAGACTCAAATACTATCTCAAAGTTGACAGAGCGTAAATACTCTTGTTCCCCTTTCATCCCATGAAAAATGCCTAAGATTCTTTAAACTTGTAACTTCAGAGTTACTCTTTTTTAAAGCTGTGACTAGAGACAGAGTTTACCTGCTTGTGCAGTAGGGAAAGGGCATTAAGAATGGGAGGGTTGCTGTTTTTACTCTTGTGTCTTACCAAATACCAAAGCTAAGCTACCGTATTAGCTTCAGGAATTAACCAACAGAAAGGCAAGTCAAGAAATAAGAGAGGTAGTAAAAGATTTCCAAACTTAACCACCAGCTTCTGAACAGGCCCAGCATTCCTTAGAGGAAATGCATCGTGTCCCACTTGGGGAATATTGATGTTCTGACAAAATTTGAGCCTCTCAAAACACAAATATTTTATTGTCCATGAAAAGAACATTCATTAAATTAAAACCAAAGAAAGGAAATGGAAGGTCAATGAAAATTAAAGAGATGAAATAAATAAATAACTCTGACCAAACACCCTTTCGTTGAGTTATATACAAATAATCAGAAACATATTGTGCAGACTAAATCTTCCTTCGATTTTGAAGTTAATAGACAAAGTGTTCAGCAAAACCTAAATCAAAACCAGAAAACATGTACAGGATTTTGCCAGGCCTCAAAATAGCTTTAAAAAAATTTTTTTTAAGCTTAAGGTTTTTTTTTCCTAAAGTATCTAGATGCCTTCAGGATAACAATTTCTCCTGCCAATGGTGACTAAAATATGAGAAATTGGAAAGACAAACCTCCTTCCCTTACCCAAATCTTGATCCATCTACTCTGAAAATTTTCACAAAACTTACTTCAACTATTTTAATTTGTTATTTATAAATAAATGTGATGCTTTGAAAAGAGAGAGAGAAATTTCTGCTATGAAATAGCACTATATATAAGTCAGTACAAAAAGATGATGTAAATTTTCTTTCTGGGTAAGAGAAAAGAAAATTACATGGAAAAAAGTTGAATAGAAACCATACAAGTATCTTTGGTCAAAATTCAACTTGTCCGTGCTCCTTGACAATTCCCTTCATCTCAGACATAACAGTTCACACCTGAACATAAACACAATCCAGGGAGTTCTGCCACAATGCGTGTTTCTATAACATGACCTATTTCATAAGTGGTTATTCAATAATGGGACAAAATAAGTAGAAGAAACATGGATTCATACATGGTTTGTCCCAGTGTGTTAAAGTCTAACACAACTGACTACCAAGTACGCTGACAGTACTGAACCCTGCCAACCACAAAGTAAGAGGATACTGCGCAAGATGTCCATCGTGCTACCTTCTTCCTCTTTGCTCAGTTCTGTCATATGTTCTGTATTGCAAGGGAACGTTGCTCAGTTCTCCCCAGGCTTTGCCCATTAAGCCCTTGTCTTCAGATCTCATCAGGTTCTCCTTCCCTGGAGCTCATTCAGTCAACTACTTTCATATTTGTTTTAAAGGTAAAGTCTTATATTTTAGCAGTAGTATTTTCATTTTTAAGAATCTTAATTTTTTCAATATGTTAGTATTTTTGGAGGAGGAGGGCTAGCAGTGGAATTGTTTGCGTTGTGTAGTTACAAACGCACAAAGGTAAAACTAAGCCTTGTTCTTTGAAGTATTCCATTTTGCAGAACTTGACATTCTTCAGAACGCATATACCACGTGGCAGCGGAAACATCTGTGTCTGCAAAGGGAACGACCATTTGCCTATTTCTGCAGGACAGTAACTCCTCTTGTTATAGACAACCCATGACATTTGTTGGATTGTTTAGCTTGATACATCGAGACTCTACAGTACCTAAATAAATCAGATCAGTGCCTTGCCCAAAGTTCTTTTCATAGGGCACATTTGGTCAGGTGAAAGAAGGCAAGATGAATACATGGATGTTCTCTCCCCTTTTTCTGCCAAAAGAACTGGTAAAATCTGGGAAAGAAAAAACAGATAAGAGGCAAAACCACTAATGTATGTCACAAGTTACCCTGGTGAATTTGGACTATTCTTAAGGGCAGTGTCTGAGGGCAGAATCAGTGCAGACACTGAGAGTTTTGCATCCAAACCTCTAAACTGACTCAGCTATTAAAAGGCACTGGCAAGTTTTTTCCATGAGTCCTAGTTTAGTCTACTTTAGCCAATAATTTGGAATTCTGCCTAGTCAGGGGTAAATATTGCCTCCAGCTCTTCCACTGACAACCGTCCAAAGTGGACTGGGAGTCTGCCAACAGTGGGTGTGAACTGAAAGAGCAACACCAAACACCCCTTGATAAGCCAGCCTGACTCCTAACTCCTCGAACCCCTTTCCTTTCAAAGCATCGCAGTGAATATGAGCTGTGAGTCAAGAGCTGCACTCGTTTCTAAAAGAAGCTGGTGGAGGAGGGCTAGCAGTGGAATTTTCGAATCAATTCTTCCTCTGATTGCAGGCTAGTGAAGTGCTGGCTGGTCCCTGGGCAAATGAGAAGCATCTTACATACCCCTCCAGGGACTGGGCCTGGAGGAAGAGGGAGCAGACAAAGCTCTGAACAGCAAGAAGCTTCTGCTTTTCCTGCAGGGGGAGTGACAGATATGTACACAGGTATGTGTGCGCCAATGGGGGTGCCTCCTTACATCATGCCCCACCCCACTGAGTGGATCCATACCACATACACACGGGGACAACCTCAAGGTGGTACATAATGCCCAACTGGCCCACTTTCTCGTCTTCATTCAGCCAAAAGAAGTCGGTCCTAGTCACTGTTCCCCACCCCCAAAATGAGGAAACTGAGTCTTGGAGGTCACCCAGCAAACAAGCAAAGGGGTCAGGGCTAAAACCTGGGTCTGACTCCAAAGCCTGATCTCTTCCACAGCATAGTGTGACCTTTTGTTAAATTATGGCCTAATACATACATACAATATATATATATGATACTATATATCTAATATACAATGGTTTATTAAATAGCCATTAGATATATATAATGGCTGTTAAATAACAGATATATATATATATATATATATATAGGCCTTATATATATGTATGTAAAATAGTACATAAAATATATATGTACACACACGCATATGTATCTATATCGGCCAGGGTTAGCTGGGATCAATCAATGGAAACAAATCCCCAAATGCTGGTGGCGTGAACCGTCCGTCAGCAGCAGGCGCTCTGCAGGGCCGCTGTGGCCACGTGATGACTCGGCATCTCCCGCCCACATCAGCGAGCCCTTCCCCACGTGCTTGAGCCGGGAATGAGGCTGAAGAGCTGAGCGCCATCGATTAAAGGTCTCCTTGGGGAGGGACACGTGTCAAAGCAAGGCAACCGCATGTCAGACTTCGAGGAAACAGGGATGCACAGTCATCCCAGGTGCCAGGAAGCAGCGGGAACCCAGACCTGATGACAAGTGTCGGCAGCTGCCACACCGCTCACTGCAGGAGCCGGGACCGTGCAGCGCTTCAGAGAGAGGTGACACTGGCTCTTCCTACCCCCTTTGTCTTTCGCTGGAAAAGAAAGCATCGCCGCCCCCACCTCAAAAAAAAGAATGAAAAGAAAAAAAAGTGTTACAGCTGACCTCTAGGCTTAACTCAGCATTCATTCAGGCAATAATGGCAAGACACCTAGTGACAACCACAGTAAACGGCGACTGACATTCACAGAGGGCTTTACAGTTTGCCCTTTGCAGGAACATTAATTAGCTCTCAAGGAGTATGAGACATCTCCCAAAAAGTGTGAAAGGCCCTTTCCTTGAGATTCTTATGGTATGCTAGGAAAGAAACACCAAGGGCTAGCCCAGTGCTGAACTGAGGTGTGAAAAGGTTTGACAGGACGTCCCACAGAGCTGCACTGGAGGGCCCAGAACCACATTGCTGGGCAAGTCCCCGCCACTTCAGGGAAAAGCGCACTCTGAGCTCTCCACGCTGACCCTTGGGGGCCACAGTCACCCACCCTCAGCTGGGCAGACAGTCTGAATGTATCAGATCACTCTCAGACATCCCAGGAAGATGTTGGTAAATATATCTCATCAACTGGAATTTGAAGTGATAGCCTCTGAGCTGAATCTGGCTGATCAATATGTTTAGTTTGGCCCACCTTTTGAATAAATGAATTGCCCTCAAAATTTTTTCTAGAATTGGTTTTATTTCTTGAAACATATTTCAATGTTAGAGAGGTTTTGAAAGATATTTACCACTCTTAAAAATTCTCCCACCTCCCCTCCCACATCTCTCAATTTTTAAAAATTGGATTAGGAAGTACTATGCTTTCATTGCAAGCATAGTACAACCATATGTTTTTTTAATTATATACATGTATGATTTTATTTAAATAAGTAATTTTAAAAAGAGAAGATTCTTTATGGTTCCAGAAAGAAAATGAGCAAAACTGACTGCAGAAGAAAGTCTAAAATCTTCAAAAGATTAAGAAATTGTGACGTAAGACCAGTACACAACCGAGTCCTGACTCCAGTTAAGCAAACATCAGGCACTCTCAAACATCTCAGCCTTCAGGACATTTCCCATGTAGGAGATATTCACAAATAAATAAGTAAAGTAAAACTATCTGAACATAAAATTGAGCTCATCAAAAGACGCATGTCAAAAGAAGAAAAAAGGTAGGGATTATGTTTACAGAACAGAATACAAGTGCTGTATGATTTGACAGCAAGTGACATTTTAAAATTGGAAAATGTCCCATGAACATTCTAGATATCCCGCTTCTCCCTTGAAAAAGCTGGCCCCCAAAGACACACTAGGGTGCATCCTGCAGAGCACGAGCAGCTAGAGCTCAGGGTTGTCCTACGGGGGACACCTCATCTGCCACCTCTGTGGCTTCCAATTGCCTCCCCCAGGTGGGCATCTCTGACGTGACCAGCCTCGGTGATGATTTTCGTTCATAATCCCTGAAGTAAGCAAACACTGAAACTGTGTTGGAAAAAGAAATGAGCACTGACTGTTTCATTGCCACTAATACCTTATGCAAGTATCCCCCTCAGCCTGTCACGACCAGTCCACCTGGACTTCTCTCCCTCCCACAGATCTGGGCAATCATCTCCATTTGAGGAGGTGGACCCACAACCCCCGGCCCCTGTTTTCTCTGCAACAGTCATCGTCCAACTTCCCAATGCACTCTGGGCATTTATCACTGTTATACCTATTCTTTATTTTCCGCCTCCCTGCTGACACGCTGCTAGAATATACATTCCATGAAGCTGGGGATCTTGATCTACTTTATTTACCAACATATCTCAAGTGCTTAGAAGAGTCCTAGCATACAGAAGGTGCTCGGTCAATATTTATAGAATAAATGCTTCTTACTCTGTTACTGTAAAGTACATTCTGCTATTGAGACAGAAATTATCAGTATTACAATAAAAATATCTTAATACATTTGCTATCATTTAAGAAAGGGATACTTAATACATTTGCGTATTGTTAAGAGAGCATTTCTGTATATATCATCGTCTCCTCTGAGTGCTATAACAAGCCCCAGGTTGACTCATGTGCTAGGCTGAATAACAGCCTCCAAAGATATCAGGTCCTAATCTCCAGACTCTGTACATACTATCTTATATAGCAAAAACCTTGCACGTAAGAGTAAGTTAAAGGTCTTGAGACAGGGAGATCATCCTGGATTATTAGGTGAGTCCCAAATGTAACTACAAGTATCCTTGTAAGGGGGATTCAGAGGGAGATTTGACACACAGAGGAGGAGGCAATGTGACCACAAAGGCAGATGCAGCCAGAAGCCCAGGAGAGTTGACAACCTTCATAAACTGGAAGATCAGAGAACAGACTCCCTCCTCAAGCCTTCAGAGGAATTATAGGTGTCCTGCTGACACCTTGATTTCAACCTGGCAAATCTAATGTTAGGCTCCTAGCATCCAGAACTGTGAGAATAGTTTCTGTTTTTTTAAGTCACCAAGTTTGTGGCAATTTGCTACAGCAACCACAGAAAGCAATATGCCTCATATCCCAGATGTTAGGATTTTCATTTTCCAGATAAGGAAATTGTGCCCAGTGAAAGAAAACAATTCCCCATCATCACAAAGCTAGACAGCTGGAAATCAGGACCAGGAAATGCAGCAGCCACCTCCTGGTTGGGGCTCTGTGCCTTCACCAAATCATCTCCAAGATGTACATTCATTCCCCTTATCCACAGGGAATACATTCTAAGACCCCCACTGGGTACCTGAACTAGGGCAGGCACATACTGTGTTTTTCCTATATGTACATATCTATGATCAAGTTTAATATTCAAATTAAGCACAGAAAGGGATTAACAGCCATATAATAAAACAGGACAATTATAATACTACACTGTAATAAAAGTTATGTGAATATGTTTCTCAAAAGATTTTATTGTGCTGTTCATACTTGATGGGAGATGATAAAATGACTATGTGATGAGGTGAAGTGAGGTGATGACGTAGGCACTGTGACATAGCAGGAGGCTGCCACTGACCTTCTGATGACACATCCGAAGGAGGATAGTCTGCTTCAGCACCGTGGTTGACCATGGGTAACTGAAACTACAGAAAGTGAAACTGAGGATAAGGGGGGGACTCCTGTATGCAACAGCAGAACTTTTCCCAGGAGATCAGGGGAAGCAACATGCCATGATTTACAAGAAAAACAAACCAAAATGCTTCATGTTGCAAGTCATGGATAAAAGCAGTGTGGTGGTATGCAAACAACTTGAGGCAGAAGCTTCTGGAAGAAACATTTAGGCTGCTACCCTCGCTCACAGAGAGCTCTTCCAAAGGCCCCCACATCCCTGGACCTCAGTTTCAGGGCTTGAAGAAGGAGTTGGCCGGTTCTCAGAGACTTCCCCTCGGGGCCTTTGGGAGAGCAGAGGGCAGAGGGAGGCTTGGCCCAGACACCCTGCCTTGCCACTGCAGCCTGCAGCGCCCCCTGTATCAGCTTTCCACACTGCGCTTCTGCACCGCAAAAGGCTCCACAGCTAAAACCCAGTTTGAAAACCACTAACCCCACTGTCTCTAAGTCTTAAATCTCTTAAATCTCTTTCCCGTTTTAAGTCTCTGCAGTTCCAGAGCTCCGCACTGAACGGCAGCCGTCAGTCCACCGTTGCTGTTTGTCCAGAGACAGGGTCCCAGAAAGACAGACAGAGAGAGTCTTCCCAGGACCCAGAAAGCATTTAACAGGAGTGAACTGCAAAGTCCTTCTGCCCCTGTGGTGGGCTTCCCCACACATGTGAGAATCCCTCCGCTCGCGGGCATGCAGTCGGAGCTGTTGCGTCATCGATGCGACCTGAGCCAGCCCTCATCAGGGGGCACTACGGACAGGAGACACTGCTCTGGTGTCAGAGTTCTCTTTAGTCTCTGCCAGGAGCTGGGGCTCCTGAGCTTACACAGGCCCATACCTGGTCCAGCAAACGGACAGCAAACGGCCAGGCCCCAAGGACACATCTAGTGATCAGGCCTAAGTCAAAGAGAATCTGTTTGCATTTCCTGTTAAACAATGGACTCTGGCACTTACATGGCCGTTCCCCTGAGTCCACTCAGACACTTGGGAGAAAATGTATGATTAAAAGCAATCAATGCATTATGAAAACGAATTGGGCAAACTGTAATTTTATTGGCTCTGGGGCCAGGTAATAAAAAAGGAAATGTGAACAGGTGTGCCCATTAATGTCGCTGGATAATTGGTTAAGTATGGCACCCCGAAGAATCCACTTTTATTCAGCTCAACTGCATAAGGCAGGAAGTGCAAAATATGCCTACTTTTTAAAGCTCTTTTTTTAAAAAGCTTATTAAATGGTCCCCACCTGGGCCATGATTAAGCACTCATTTTTGTGCAACAATGGCTCCATTGTCTCCTTTTTTAACTTAATAACCATATTTAAATTATAAAAATTTTTGAAAGCCCCAGCCATAATGAAACTGAGGCTCAGGAAGGTTGATGGGTTTTCCCAAGGCCACAGAGGGGTGGAGCCAGAGAAGTCTAACACACAGCTCCAGATTCTCAGTCCAGCAACTGCTCTGATCCAGGTAACCAGGGGCCATTCGCCATTGTGCTGGCTCACAAGGTCTTGAGCTGATTCTATTCAGTACCATGAAGAATATATGTAGCAAACTCTGCTATGTGTAATAGTCTATGTTCTCCAGAGAAACAGAACCAACAGGCTCATAAACACACACACACACACACACACACACACACACATTAATGAGAGATAAGAAATTTTAGGAATTGGTTTACACAGTGGTAGAAGTTTGGCAAGCTCCAAGTCTGAATGGGAGCAGGCTGCCAAGCTGGAGACTCAAGGAAGAGTTGCAGTTTGTGTCCAAAGGCTGCCTGCTGGCAAAATCCTTTCTTGTTCCGGAAAGGTCAGTGTCTGTTCTCTTAAGGCCTTCAACTGATTGGATGAGGCCCACCCACACCATGGAGGGTGATTTGCTTTACCTGAAGACCATTGATTCCATGTTAACCTCATGCAAAGAACACCTGCACAGAAATATCCAGAATAACATTTGAGCAAACATCTGGGCACCATGGCCCAGCCAAGTTGACACATAAAATTAACCATTACACTATCATACAAGATGTCTGAGTCTCTACTCCCTCCACTTGTTTGGGCTTAAGAGTATCCCAAGAAATTAGGAGGAGCAGTATAGGCTTGTCCATCTAGGGTAACCAGAGAGTTTTGTGTAAAGTCATGGCTCATTGCTGCCATGAGACCAACAGGTGAGATGCTGGACTCCAGTGAAGTGAAGTTGTCACTAGGATCCATGGCACTGAGACCAAGTTAGGCCTGCAGCAGAAGAAGCCCCAGTTTCTCCAGGGCTCCTGGGCAAGCAAACCATGCATCTTGCTTTGGTTATCAGTTCCTAAGAAACAAACTACTGAAAATTTGGTGGCCAGCCTATGCTAACAACCATTGTATGATTTCTCACAGTGGTCAGAAATTGTAGGTCAGGCAGGGCACAGGGGGATGGCTTGTCTCCATCCCATGTGCTATCTGCTGGGGCTTCTGCTCTCATACATCTGGTAATGGCACCAGAATGGCTGGAACAGCTGGAAGCTGGCTGAGCTACTTGACTGGGGTCATAGATCTGTGGCCTCCATTCTCACTGTTAGCTGGGTTATTTGGTCTCCTCCACGTAATCTGAGGGCTTCTCCCTCTCCACACAGCCTCTCCACAGGGCCTATGCAGATTTATTCTATGGCAGCTCAAGGCTCCCAAGAACACACAGTCATAACTTCCAGACCTTCTTAATGCCAAAATCCAGACGTGGCACTGGGGCACCTCTGCATCATTCTATTGGTTAAAGCAATTTCCAGGCCCAGAAGATTCAAGAGGAGTAGAAAACACAAGTGTGTGACTATCAGGCTCATCGACAGTCATGAAAATGACAACATGCTCCATCCTTCGTGACAGTCTTTTGCTATGCCATGTAACCACCCAGGTTTCCCAGGGTTAAGAAATCCCTATTCCTTGAGCGACATCTCTCCAGTCAGCCCCATTCTCCAGGGCACCCCCTCTGCAAATCCCCTTCTTCTCCTCCCCGACCCTCTGACCTCACTTTACCTCAGAGTTTTTTGCCCTACTTCCAAAGACATTTGCGTCTAAAGCCCACTTTTCATCTACAGTTGACCTTTTTGAACAACATGGGGATTAGAGGCAACAGCTCCCACACAGTCGAAAATCCATACATAACTTCTGACTCCCCCAAATTTTAACTACTGATAGCCTACTGTTGATCGAAAGCCTTACTGATAGCATAAATAGTTTATTAACACATACTATGTATGTTATATGTATATATACCATATTCTTACAATAAAGTAAGCTAGAGAAAAGAACATGTTTTTTTTAACTGCTGCAAATCTTAAAAAAATTTTCCAATAGATTTATTGAAAACTACCCATGCAGCTCAAACCCATGTTGCTCAAGGGTCAACTGTAGTTCTTTCACACTAGGATAGCTGGTCCATTAGACCCAGAAACTTCTCCCAAAGCAAAATGAATTTCCCTTTCTTTGAGAGTCTAGAAGATTTACTATTCAAAACTTCCAGGAGGTTTGGGTCAGGGAAGATATTGCATACCATTCTTCTAATGCAAAAACAAAAGTGTGTTGCAGGGTGGGGAGACAAATGAATTGCTTTTCCATTTTCAGAGACAGGCTAATAGAGTAGCTAAGACAGCTGACCTCAGAGCAGCCCGGCACTTACTAGCTATCTCAGTGTCCTCACTATCTATGCCATGGAGCCGTTGTGAGGATTAAATGAGTAAAACTATGTAAAATAATTAGAACAAAGCACAGTGTTTGCAATGCTCATAGCAACAGCTGTATCCTATCACACACTTCATGCATCTTCCTCAAGTTTCCAGTGTGATGAGCAGACAATCCAAGTAGATATACTTTCTAAGATACCCAGCTTAATCCTTTTTCTTGGTAAAGGAAGCTCTTTTTTTCAAAATGCAAGAAATGCTAGGTCCTTTTCCTAGAGAAGCAGTATGGGTCAATATCAGGCTGTCCCCAGTACTCCAGATATTGAGTTCCCAAGGGAAATGTATTATGGGTAGTTTCTACCAAAACGTTATATATATTATATCTTATACCATAAACTACAGATGATAGATTCTCAGATTCACACACAGAAGCCTGTAGAAGCTGTCATGTGTCCAGGGTATAACAGTATAAAAGCATGGCTCCTACTTCCACGGATAGGCTCTCCTTACCCCTCTTCCCAGCTACTAACCCAATCATGGCCCTTGGAATACCCTGATTCTCCCATCAGATAGTTGGGGTGGGAGGGCAGGTAAGGAAGGCAACGTCAAAAACTGCAGGGGCCGTAGAAGGAGCTCCTGGCAGAGGGCAAACAGGGACAAGTCTTTGCCCCCAAACCCTTTCCCTGCCTGGCCCTTTTCTCTTCACCCATACACCAAGGGTCAAGCTCTTAAGAGATACTTTTTCTTAATAAATCATTTACCACACAGACTTTTTTTTAACATAGTCACACATGTCCTTTTATTTTTTTCGTAGTTTCAAGCAACCATGTACTTTTATGGCTCAGACCTTGGCATGCGACATGTGTCAAGTACTCAACTCTACAAGCAGTGTCCCGAGGACCCACAGAAGCAGTTTCCTAGACTTTGTTTGCTCTGGCCTGTGGTCTCCAATCCCCATTTTGTGCTTGTGACTGCACAGAGCCTGCTCTGTGTGGCTTCTCTCACCTTCCTGGAGCCCCCCAGACCCCAGTTTCTTTGGGACTTACTGACAGATGCAGGTTTTCTAGCTATAATCCTTGACACTCTGTGACTGAACCCCTGCCTTCTCTGAGACCTGACTGAGCTGTGGCCCCTCACTCTTCCAAGCTCCCATTGGTCTGGAGCCCCTGTCTGGCTACTAAAGCCCTTCACGGAATTAAATCAAACTGGGATAAAAGACAGGTCACTTTCTTTGCATCATCCAGCCAGATGGCCAGGCAGTTGACCAGAGCTCCCAGACTGACTGTCCTTATTCTGAACTGAAAGGAAGCACATGAGAGCATCCAGAAAGCCTTCCATATACCTGAAAGCAGGCAGATCTTCAATGGCAAATGTCTTTTTTACAGCACCTTGAAGTTAAAATTATGTGAATTAATTAATTTCTGTTTTATAAATGAATCACAAACACTGCTTTTATTCCAAAGTAATATTTGATGAATTTCAAAACAATCTTTGAACAGAACCATGGAAAAGTGATGACTCACAAGGATAATAAAACAGGGTTCTCTCACTTCCCTTGGCAAAGCAGATAGTCTCCGTAAGTCAGTTTTCCTAAATTACCATGTGTGTTTTTTTTAAGCCAAGAAAATAATCTGAAAGTCTAAGGATCATGAGCTTCTCCAAGGACCTCAGAGCACATCTCTCTGTCTCCATGTTAGATTTTTTTTTTCCCAGAAGAGTCTCTAAGAGACTATTTATCCCTCTCTTTGGGTTATAAGTGATTCATTTATTTTTTTCATCTTTGATAATTTATGTGTTGAATATAGTGTGGCCAAAATCATTTTAAGTCAGGGAAAACTGGCTTAGCTGTTTAACTTTTTGGGTTTCTCTGTAAGACCTATTTTGTCACCAGGCAAATTGGGATTCATAGATCATCAAAGCCCGGAAAATATGGCAAAGCCAGAGTATTTGAAAACAGCTGCAAAAAAAATGGGAATAAAAAGGAGGAAAAAACTTTTAAAGACAGTCCAGGAAGATGAGGCAAGTATGGAAATATTAATGAAATATGGAGAAATGACACCATAACAAAGTTCAGTTTTGTACAACAAAGCATGTTTTTCACAGAAACTGAATTTCTGATGCCCGTGTTCACTTCCTTTGAGTCAAAACCTTCTGCTATTATCCCCAACATCATCTTGAGGACTTTTCAAAGTTTCCAATATTAAAATATATTTAAAACAAGTTCATCCTCACCTATTTCCTGTTGACACTTGTGCTGTAGTCACGCACAAATGTTGAGAGAACATTTCTCGACTCTGACTTTTCTCTCTGGCTCTCAAGTGAAAATATTTCTAATTCTTATCACTGGAGTAATAAATTGCCTGGCCTATGTGCGTCATTTCATGTCTCACTGCTTCATGTTCTCCTTCGTTCACCCATCATTCATTCAGCTAAGGCATATGGTATGGACTCTACTACCGAAAGGCAGCATAGTGAAGTGTGACACTGTGGCTCCCAGACCCAGACCACGTACTTTGTACTAGCTCTGTGACCTTGAGCAGTTCATTTAAACTCTCTGTGCCTGTTTCCCTGACACGAAATGAGGATGATGATTAACTCTTCCAACATTATTGGATCACTGTGAGGATTAAATGAGTCGATACTTACGACAGACTAGGCACATAGCAAGTCCTCAATAAATATTATCTACTGCTATTGCCCCTATAGCTAATTTCTTTTTGGTGCTGGATATTTCTGAAGGGCCTGAAAAGAGAAAAAAAAAAATCTTTATCTTCCCCGGGGAGATGAAACACCACCTACACTCCACAGATCTTTAAATCACTGCAGCTAAATGTATTACCTTTTTAAACATGGTTCTGTATGATTTTTATAAAATTATAGTACTTTTAGGAATCTGAAGACCTTGTACATTAAGTAATTTTATCTTTATACCCTAAAGTTGATGTTGGATCCTAACACAACACAGGCTCGCATCTCTATATTTGCTATGGAAATGGCTCCTCTCAGTGGACACTCTGAGTAATTACATAGCCTCCCTCACATTTAAGGACCGGAGTCCTGCTTGGAGTGGTCATCCGCATCAATAGCTTTAAATTAAATTCTGTTTAAATTTATTTTCCCAAAGATCCATTCCGCCAACCCAAACCTGACTGAATCTCTTAACATCACAATGTCCTATCATAAAAGAATCAGGACTGAGTTGTAACAACAAAAGATAAATGCTTATTTCCATGTAATTAAAATATCTACTCACCTAGAGGTGTTTGCAAGTGGAAAAGTGGTTTACATATTTATTTGATTCTAGGCATGTTTTAAATGTCAGTCTGGACCCTTCAAGACACATCTGAGCTTTGGTAAGATGTTTCTATTGACTGCTAGACAATCTGGAGGAAAAATGGAAGAAGCAGCTGTTGTACTTTTCCAGATGCCGAAGCAGGTCTGGACATTATTGAAATTTCCATATTTGAATTGCCACTTCATAAAGTATTTGCAGAATCTCCCAACTGATAGCCAGGTGGACTCTCCAGATCACCTTGTTTCTTTTGTAATATTTTGGAAATGGACTAGACCCCTTTACAGTTCTGGAATTAGATGAGTGACTGGATTTCCTAAATGTATTTAGTTGATGTACATTTTCATGGAACTCAGTCATGAAGCAGAGGATGATGATGATGGTGGTGGTGATGGTGATGGTGATGGAGGTGGTGATGGTGATGATGGTGATGGTGATGGTGATGGTGGTGATGGTGATGATGATGGTGATGATGGTGATGGTGGTGATGGTGATGGTGATGGTGATGGTGGTGATGGTGATGGTGATGGTGATGGTGATGATGGTGATGGTGATGGTGATGGTGATGGTGGTGATGGTGATGATGGTGATGATGGTGATGGCAGTGATGGTGATGGTGATGGTGATGGTGATGATGGTGATGGTGATGGTGATGGGGTGAGGGTGATGTGATGATGGTGATGATGGTGATAGTGATGGTGATGGTGGTGATGGTGATGATGATGGTGATGATGGTGATGGCAGTGATGGTGATGGTGATGGTGATGGTGGTGATGGTGATGGTGATGGTGATGGTGATGATGGTGATGATGATGGTGATGATGGTGATGGCAGTGATGGTGATGGTGATGGTGGTGGTGGTGATGGTGATGGTGATGGTGATGGTGGTGATGGTGATGGTGATGGTGATGGTGATGATGGTGATGGTGATGGTGATGGGGGTGAGGGTGATGTGATGATGGTGATGATGGTGAT
>JAVSCE010005379.1:0-327236 GCA_032199065.1 Smutsia gigantea | reverse complement strand
GTCCTCTTTAATTTCTCTTAGGAGTGTCTTGTAGTTTTCAGAGTACAGATCTTTCACTTCCTTCGTTAGGTTTATTCCTAGGTATTTTATTCTTTTGATGCAGTTGTGAATGGAATTGTTTTTCTGATTTCTCTTTCTGTTAGTTCATCGTTAGTGTATAGGAAAGCAACAGATTTCTGTGTGTTAATTTTGTATCCTGCAACTTTGCTGAATTCAGATATTAGTTCTAGTAGTTTTGGAATGGAGTCTTTAGGGTTTTTTATGTACAGTATGTCATCTGCAAATAGTGACAATTTGACTTTTCTTTACCAATCTGGATGCCTTGTATGTCTTTGTTTTGTCTGATTGCTGTGGCTAGGACCTCCAGTACTATGTTGAATAACAGTGAGAGGGCATCCCTGTCTTGTTCCTGATCTTAGATGAAAAGCTTTCAACGCCTCCCAAGTATGATGTGTTAGCTGTGGGTTTGTCATATAGCCTTATGATGTTGAGGTACTTGCCATCTATACCCATTTTGTTGAGAGTTTTAAGCAGGAATGGATGCTGAATAAATGCTTTTTTAGGGCTGCCTATGGAGATGATCATGTGGTTTTTTTGTTCTTCTTTTGTTGATGTGGTGGATGATGTTGATAGATTTTTGAATGTTGTACCATCCTTGCATCCCTGAGGTGAATCCCACTTGATCATGGTGTATGATCCTCTGATGTATTTTTGAATTCGGTTTGCTAATATTTTGTTGAGTATTTTTGCATCTACGTTCATCAGGGATATTGGTCTGTAATTTTCTTTTTGGTGAGGTCTTTGCCCGGTTTTGGTATTAGAGTGATGCTGGCTTCATAGAATGCGTTTGGAAGTATTCCTCTCTTTCTATTTTTGGAAAACTTCATGAGAATCGGTGTTATTTCTTCTCTATATGTCTGGTAGAATTTAGAGGTGAATCCATCAGGCCCAGGGGTTTTGTTCTTGTGTAGTTTTTTGATTACCAATTCGATTTCGTCGCTGGTGATTGGTCTGTTTAGTTTTTCTGTTTCTTGCTTGGTCATTCTTGGAAGGTTGTATTTTTCTAAGAAGTTGTCCATTTCTTCTATGTTTTCCAGCTTCTTAGCGTATAGATTCTCATAATATTCTCTTATGATTCTTTGTATTTCTGGGGTCTGTCGTGATTTTTCCTTTCTCATTTCTGATTCTGTTTATGTGTGTAGATTCTTTCTTTTTTCTCTTAATGAGTCTGGCTAGGGGTTTATCTTATTTTGTTTAATTTTTCAAAGAACCAGCTCTTGGTTTCATTGATTTTTTCATTGTTTTATTCTTTTTCTCACTTTATTTATTTCTTTCTTCAATCTTTTATTATGTCCCTCCTTCTGGTGACTTTGGCCTCATTTGTTCTTCTTTTTCAATTTCAGTAATTGTGTCTTAGACTATTCATTTGGGAATGTTCTTCTTCTTTAAATAGGCCTGATTGCAATATACTTTCCTCTTAGAACTGCCTTTTACCGTATCCCAAAGAAGTTGTGTTTTGTGTTGTTGTTGTCATTAGTCTCCATATATTCTTTGATTTCTGTTTTGATTTGGTCGTTAACCCATTGATTAATTAGAGAGTTGTTAAGTTCCATGTATTTATCTTTTGATTTCTTTCAAAATTTATTTCTAGTTTTATACCTTGGTGATCTGAGAAGTTGGTTGGTAGGATTTCAATATTTTTGAAATTACTGAGGTTCTTTTTGTGGCCTAGTATGTGGTCTATTCTGGAAAATGTTCCATGTGCACTTGAGAAGAATGTGTATCCTGTTGCTTTTGGTGTAGAGTTCTGTAGATGTCTGTTAGGTCCATCTGTTCTAGTGTGTTGTTCAGTGCCTCTGTGTCTTTACTATTTTCTGTCTGGTTGATCTGTCCTCTGGAGTGAGTGGTGTGTTGAAGTCTCCTAAGATGAATGCATTGCTGTCTATTTCCTCCTTTAATTCTGTTAGTATTTGTTCTACATATGCTGGCGCTCCTGTGTTGGGTGCATATATATTTATAATGGTTATATCTTCTTGTTGGACTGATCATATGTAATGTCCTTCTTACCTTTGCTACTTCTTCGCTTTTTAAAGTCTATTTGATACAAGTACTTCGCAACACCTGCTTTTTTCTCTTTTGTTGTTTGCATGAAATATCTTTTTCCATCCCTTCACTTTTAGTCTGTGTATATCTTTGGATTTGAGGTGAGTTTCTTGTAGGCAGCATATAGATGGGTCTTGCTTTTTTATCCATTCTGTTACCTGTCTTTTGATTGGTGCATTCAGTCCATTTACATTTAGGGTGATTATGGATAGGTATGTACTTATTGCCATTGCTGGCTTTAGATTCGTGGTTACCAAGGGTTCAACGGTTGCTTCTTTACTATCTAACAATCTAACTTAACTTTCTTGTTAAGTTATTGTAAACACAGTCTGATGTTTCTTTCTTTCTCTCCCTTCTTATTCCTCCTCCTCCATTCTTTCTATAATAGGTGTTTTATTCTTTGCCTTTAGTTAGTATTTGGATGGTCTGCTTTCTTTGCTATGATTTTTTTTCTCTGGTGACATCTTTTTAGCCTTAGGTGTGCTTCCATCTAGAGCAGTCCATTTAAGATATCCTGTAGTGGTGGTTTATGAGAGGCAAGCTCTCTCAACTTTCGTTTATCTGGAAATTGTTTAATCCCTCCATCATATTTAAATGATAATCGTGCTGGATACAATATTCTTGGTTCGAGGCCCTTCTGTTTCATAACGTTAAATATATGATGCCATTCTCTTCTGGCCTGTAAGGTTTCTGTTGAGAAGTCTGATGATAGTCTGATGGTTTTTCCTTTGTAGGTGATCTTTTTTCTCTCTCTAGCTGCCTTTAATACCCTGTCTTTATCTCTGATCTTTGCCATCTTAATTATTATGTGTCTTGGTGTTGTCTTCCTTGGGTCCCTTGTGTTGGGAGATCTATGAGCTTCGGTGGACTATGAGACTACTTCCTTCCCCAGCGAGGGAAAGTTTTCAGCAATTATTTCTTCAAAGACACTTTCTATCCCTTTTTCTCTCTCTTCTTCCTCTGGTACTCCTATAATGCGAATATTGTTCCATTTGGATTGGTCACAGTTCTCTTAATATTCTTTCATTCCTAGAAATCCTTTTATCTCTCTCTGCCTCAGCTGCTCTGTACTCCTGTTCTCTGTTTTCTATTCCATTAACAGTCTCTTGCATCTCATCCATTTTGCTGTTAAGCCCATCGATCGCTTGTCTGATTTCTGCCTTGTCTTTCCTCAGTTCCCTCACTTCGTCCCTCAGCTCTTGCACATTTCTCTGTAGGTCCATCAGCATGGTTATGACTTTTATTCTGAATTCTTTTTCAGGGAGTCTGTGCATTTCCATCCCTTCAGACTCCCTCTCTGGGGTTGTCTGGCTGATTTTGGTCTGAACCATATTCCTCTGTCTTTTCATGGCTATATAATTGGTCACTGATAGTTGCCACGTATGTCAGCTGGGCTCTTTAAGATTTTAAAAAGAGAAGAAGAAAAAAGAGAAAAAAGAAGAGAGAAAAGAAAGAAAGAAAAAAAGAAAGAAAAGGAAAAACAAAAACAAAACAAAACAAAAAAATGCCCACCGGACGTAGATTCTGTGGGAATGCTCTAGGTGGCGCTATTGCCCCACTATTCCACAGCTGTGACTGTGCCGCTCCGCAGGGCCCTTTATCGCTCTGGCAGGGGTGGGAACGAATAGGAGGCTGTTGATCCCAGTGGGAAGGGTTAAGTATGGCTACGCTTCCTCAGTCGCCAGCTAAGGCATCTGAAACTCCCCCAGACTCCCAGCCTGCTGGGCTGAGTGTGCTGGGGCGATCCGGCTCCTCCGCTGGGCTCCTGTCTCTTTAAGACCGCTGAAGAAAGCGCGTGCTTTTTTTTTTCCCTTCCCGGGAGTCGGCTGCAAGCACCCTGGCGCATTCCCTGCTCAGATCCTGCCGCTCTGTCTCTCCAATCCCCGCTGCACTGCGCAATGTGGGTCAGCGCTCCCCGCACAGATCACCGGGGCTGGCTACTTCGTGGGGTGTAGTTCCACTCCCTCCTGGCTCTGAATCCTCTCCTCCCGCTGGTGCGCTGGGGTGGGGGAGGGCTCGGGTCCCGCCGGGTTGCGGCTCCGTATCTTACCCGCCTCTTGGGGTGCCGAGTCCTCTTGAGTGTAGCTGCATGCTGTGCGCTTTCCTGTGTATTCTCGTCTCTCTTTTAGGAATAGATGTATTTTCTGTGTTTTCATAGATAAATATAGTGTTGGGAGGAGATTTCTGCCACCCTGCTCACACCGCCATCTTCCCGGAAGTCCTCTCTAACCACATTGTTTTTTCAGGTGAAACCTTCCTAAGAGTGTATATCAATAATACCTTAATAAAAAAAAAAATAGCTGGAGTCCAGATCCCTCCCCAGAGACCAAAGAAGAGTATGCAGAGGGGCTGGGCACTCACTGGTCTCTAAAGCTCCAGGCGATCTTCAGAGACCCGCAGAACTTGGCAGGTTTCCCTGACCTTAAGGCTACACAAGCTCAGGGATTCTCTGCCCAGGCCCAGCGGGTTAGGCAGAGGAAACCCTCCGGGAGCCGGACAACTGCCCACGCAGGCTGAGCCTGAAACCCCAGAGCCTGCCCAGGCCTGCCTGCAGTCTGGACGCGCTGACCCCTCCTCAGTGGCTGCCTCACTTGACTTCCTACTCCCAACCCACCTCTGCCTAAAAAAGGCACAAGCCTCACGGTTAATGTCACACGGCAGCAACTATGAGTTTTCATCACTGAATTCCCAAAGTCCAATCGATGTTCTACAAGTGAATGAATCTGTAACATGATTCAATAGAACTGATAATCATTATATTGGCATCATCATGGAAAATAATGTTTTGTTCTTTGTACATTGCTTATAAAGCCCAAAACAAGAATTATTGGTTCAAAATAGCATTTTTCTAACTTCAATCACTTGTTCATTATCTTCAGGAATTTTTTCATATGCAGTACCACCTGCACTATTAATTACTTCATATTTTTATTTAAATCAGGTGATTTGAAAGGAAATATATTCATGCATGAGGAAACCTTATTACCAGAAAATAACAGAAAAATACCTTCATGATCTTGGAGTAGGCAAAAAACATTCTTAACACAACGAAAAGCCTTAAAGGGAAATACTGATAATTGGTCTACATTAAATTTAAGAATACCTGTTATTCAAAAGACACCATTACTAGAGTCGAAAGGTAAAAACCAAGGAGAGTGAGAAGATATTTGCTATGAATGTATGTGACAGAGATCTCATATCCATAATTTTTTAAGAGAAGCAAATGAAAAAAAACCTCCTAATAATCAATAAGAAAAACAATGAGCAGAAGATGTGAACAGACATTCACAAAAGAGGGTATTCTGATACTGAGTAAACATTAGTCATTAGTCTTCAGGAAAATGCAAATTACAGCCACAATGAGATACCAGTACATATACCAGTATGAATTCAATTAAAAAGACACAATATCAAATGTGGGGGAAGATGTGAAACAACACTGCTGGTAGAAGTGTTAGGTGGTACAACCAATTTAGAAAATTCTCCAGGAGTATTTACTTAAGGTATAAATACTCATGCCCTATGACCCAGCAATTCTACTTAGGTCATATACCTAATAGAAACGTGTTCACACACACACCAAAAGACTTATGCAAAAATGAATCCAGCAGCACTATCTATAATAGCCAAAAATGGAAAATAACCCAAATTCCACTAATAAAAGAATGAATAAATAAACTGTGGTATAGTCATGCAATAGAATACTATAAATCAATGGAAATAAGTGAACCAGAACTCTACACAGCACCATGAATGAATCTCATAATGTTGAATTAAAGATATCAGACACTAAAGAGTATACAAGGTATGATTCCATGAATACTAAGTTCAAAAACAGGCAAAAGTAATCTCTGACAGTGGTTACCTTTGAGGAGGGGCAGGGGTGGTAACCAGCTGGAGGCAGGAGGGAGGCCTCAGAGGTTCTGGTCATGTTCTGTTTACCTGATAGTTATTATAGGGTATTCAAATTAGGTGTGAGTGGTGTATATGACAGTCCAGTGTGTTATATTCTTATATTTCTAGACTTTTCTATATACATGTTATACTTCAATAATAATAATAATAAGGCTTAGCTTTTCCTGACTACTACACCACGCTAATACTAACCTAAGTCTATTTCTCCAATTCAGAACAAGTAAAGAAAAACTATGCTGAGTAAAAAAAATTAATTTATATAACATTTTTTATTATATTTACATAACAGTTTCTATTTCAATTTATATAACATTCTTGAAATAATAAAATGACACATATTAGAGTTCTCCAGGAGCTGGGGCCTGTGGGAACAGGTGCGTGGCTATAAAGAGGTAAAACCATGAAGAAGCCTTCTGGTGATGGAATGGTTCTATATCTATCTGTGGGGGTATTTCCATGAAACTACACATGGAATACAATTCTACAGGACTACACGCACATACACACATGTGCACACACATGGATAACTGGTGGAATCTGAATGTGCTCTGCGGAATGCCTACTGCCTGATTTTGTTATTGTACCAGTTATGCAAACAGTTATGCAAAATGTCAGCACTGGAGGAGGCAGATGAAGGGTGCAGAGGACCCATTTGTTTGCAACTTTCTACGGATCTATAATTATTTCAAAATTAAAAGGTTTTTTTTTTAAAGAATCTTAAAAGGAAACACTTTCTCACAATGTGTTCAGGGTTATGTAATGTACCTCATGAAATCACAAGTTGTACAGAGACATCGCAGAATTTGGGGAATTCCAGTTTAAATTTTTGTAACCTCTCCCAAACACATCCTAAAAACCTATGAAGGTACAGAAAAGGAAAGATTCCCAACAATGTTCCTACTTAGTATAAAATGTGGAAGAAAATTCACCACATGAGAGTTAGAGGGAGACAGTTGAGGGAAAAAATAGATGACCAGAGGAAGGTCAGAAAAACCCTCCTTCTCTCCTGTACGCCTCCATTGTGAAACCCAGGGCCTGCAGCAGCTAGAAAATTGGACATTCATTTCAAAAGCTCAGATGTAGCTTTCTGAGGTGGCCCAGGTACTCACCTCTCCTCTCAAGTCAACTTCCTACAACCGTTTAGATCAGAAACTCTCAGAAAACAACAGAAGTAGAGGGAGGGCAAACTGTCACACAGTCTGAGGGTGAGAGGCAAAGACAAGAACACGGATCACAGTGTATGAAGGTATTTTATATTCTTCCATGTAGCCCATCAGGTGGGAGTGTCTAAGAACTAGCAGCGAGGGAAGAAACTGGCACCTCACAGGAGCAGAACTATGTAAAAAAGAAGGGGCTGCTAGAAAGTGGAAACCGTACTGGGCGTTTTGCATGTTGGCCTGGTCAATGTCTGTAGATTGGAAAAACAACTTAGACTGCCCCCCAAAGGGGAAAATCGGTTGTATACTGCCTGACTGAAAGATGAATAAAGGACAAACACTAATATGCAGGTCTGTGAGGAATACAAATTCCACAAAAAGAACCCGAAAAGAGATCCATCACCCAAAGACTCAGAGAAATAATGTACCTCTGAAAGGGGTTTGATGTAATAACCAGGAAATGCGTTTCCCAGAAATTGTCCATCCTAAGTGTAGAAAAATATTTAAAATAAAGCCAAATATCAAAAAACCCTACAAATCCAAAGGCAGAATTAAAACCTATAAGGAAAGGCCTATTATTTTTTGAACATAGATCTTTGCTAGTGCAGTAAAGAAAAACAAATCAAAGGTATGAGAAATGGTCGGAAAAAAACAAAATAGTCATTACTTAGAATATCCTATGATTTTGTACCCAAATTCAAGTAAATACGTAAGTAATTGTTATTAATAAGAGTTTGGCAAGGTTATTGGATATAAATCAGCACACAAAAAAATCAACTGTACTCCTGTAAACCAGCAATAAAGTTAGAAAACAAATTAAAAGCATCACAGAATAGCAAATATATAAGAATAAATCTATCAGAAGATGTGCAAAATCCATTTATTGGGACATATTTTAAAAGACCTAACAAGTAGAGGGATATACCATGTTCATGGATTAGAAGACTCAATGTTGTAAATAAGTTAATTTTCCCCAAATTGATTTATGGGATGAATTCAACTCTAATCAGAATTCCAAGAGAGTTTTTAAAGAACCTGACAAGGTGGTGTAAATACCCATACATGTGCACAATGAGTCAAGAATAAAAAAACTTCTAAAGAAGAACAAGATCTTGCTTTACCAGATATTAAGTTTTCTTTTAAAGCTATAGTAGTTCAGAGAGTAAGGTATTTCATGGTATGAGTAGAAAAATGAATTAATGATAAAGTACAGTGAGCCTAAAAACAAAGCCATACGTCTATGGATTCCTGATATCCAACAGAATGAGGAAGCACTGCAAATTGGTGGGGAAACAATCATTCCATTTGAGTACTTATACAGAAAAAAATAAAATTGAACTCTAATTATACACATAAATAAAATTCTTTCTAGGTGTTTAAAGATCGAAATGTGAAAAATTAAAAAAGGAAAAAGAAAGCTTTAGAAGTTAGTATAAAATATCACTATGACTTTAGGGTAAGGGTTTTTTAAAAATAAACAAATAGCAACTATAAAGAAAAAGATTTATATATTTGACTATATTATAAATAAGAACTCCTGTTCATGAAAAGACTCCACAAGAATGAAAAGAAAGACACAGAAGCAGAGAATATATTTGCTATTGACACAAAGGTCAAAATTCATAATCAGAATGGACAAATCTATAAGGAAAAAACTTTGACCCAGAATTTCACACAAAAAAGGATATTCAAATGGCAAATAAATATATGAAAAGGTGCTCAACCTCATTAATAATTGAGAAATACAAATGAAATCACAGTGAGTTACAATTTTACATCCACTAGTCTGGCAAACTATTTTATAAAGTCTGATCACACAACAGTTACTCAGGATGTGAAGCCAGGGAGCCCCCCAGAGTGCAGATGGGAAGCCAGAGGCACGGCCACCTGGGGAAAACAATTGAACCCAGCCATTCTACATCTAAATGTATTTACCTGGAGACATGCACGCCCACAGGCAACAGAATGTATATACAAGGATTTTCATGGTAGCAATTTTAATGAAGAAATCTATTTTAGAACAACTTCCATTTCAAGTGAGTTAAATTTCTTCTTTCTTGCGGGGAGTGGGGGGTGTTTTAGGGTATGGCATGGTGAATAGGATTTTCTGCTAAATCCATCCCAGAGTCAGCAATGTAGAATATAAAGAGGGTCCCATCACAGAAGCGTTGAGAAGATGGAAAGAAGACAAGAAGAGCATCACAAGAACATCCCCAAGAGCAATAAGAAGCTTATGTGTTGGCCTCCGTTGGTCTCAAAGGAGCTGCAGCACTGGAATCCCTCCTTCAAGATGGACCCAGGTGACTTCAACCAGAGCCACACTTGGGGTCAACTGGGTGACAGAAATGAATGGAGCCTTTTAGGGCTACCCATGGGTGCTACTGAGTACATCAGAGCTCTGTCCCCTGACCCTTGTCTTGGACGTACTGCTATGCTGGCAAGACCACGACGGCTATGGTTTCAGACCAAGGCTTCTGAAGCCTGTGGTCCCGGCTGGTGACACTCCCCACGAGGCATTAATAACAGTCAGTTTATAGGGTACTGTGGGCATCAGGGAGCCCAGGACCCCTAATTAAACCCAGTGAAGACCCTGACACAAAACCATTGTTAGAACAAAGCAAATCTCTCCAAATTGTGAGGGGCAGCTAGAAAAGTTTTTCAAGGTATGTGTTTCATCTTGGAGAATGAAGAGTAACTTTGTAGGCATATTGAGATGGAGTCAGAAGTGGAGTAAGGAAAAAAGACGCCTTGCTTTTCCAGATCACGTTTCTCAGGCTTCCTGACCAAAGTTTGTCCAAGAGAGGTGTGATTGTTCTAATTCTGGCCCTTGCCTTCCCTTCTCACTTCAAGGGAGCCTGAGATATCGATGTGGCCATTTATCACAGCACCTGTCAGGGAAGCCAGGACTATGTCAGCCACTCCTCCTTCAGAACCAAATGTCTGGGATTCCCTCCCCTGCCCTTGATAGCTGTGCTAGATATCTGGGGGAAGACCAGAGCTGAGCCCCAGGGAGCCATCTGGCAACAATGGAGAGACATTCACACAAGGGCTTCAATGAAAAACCAAACAGTCTGTGATACAATGAAATGCCCTCAAGTTTGAGACACATACACACACCAAGTAGGTCAGTCCCCAATGTGATATCCAACGGCGGCCTCCAATCTCACCAGGCCCAGTATGAAGGAGAAGCACTGAGGGACTCCCACTCACTAGCATGTATTGCTTTGAGAAAATCATCCAACTTCCACGATGGCAGGAAAACATGCTTCCTTCCTACAGATCGAAGACCATGTTCTGTGGGGGGGCAGCGCTGCTATCCTGGGTCATGGAGAATCCATGTGCACATACATGAACACCTGTTCCATACCCCAGAAGATGAGTTCCAGCACAGGGCAGGCGCTCAGTAAATGAGTTTGCCATTCTTGTCAAGTGCTACCAGCACTGGGTACACCAGGAGAGGAAGAGGACAGGGGCCCTGTTCTTCAGCATCCATGGCCTACCAGAGCAGAAGAAATAAGCTTAGGTATCACTGTGATGGGAGAGGAGGGAACCAGGAGGAACACCAGAGGAAGAGCTATAGGAAAGCAAAAGAGCAGTGCTCAGGGCAGGATTCCTAAAGGAAGTCTTGCAGAACCCTGAAGTTCTAAGGCAGGGGTTGGCAAGCTACAGCCCAGAGAGAGCCAAATCCAGCCCACCCTCTGTGTTTATATGGCCCATGAGATAAGGATGGTTTTCATATTTTTTAATGGGTACATTTTAAATGGTTTTTTAAGTGCCTACATAATATCCTTGATTTGCTCTTGGCCAATAAAGCATACAATACTTACGACCTGATACTTTAAAGATGTCTGCCGACTCCTGTAACTAAGGCATAAAAAAATCCCAAGATAGCAAATAAAAATCACAAATGGTACCTGTTGAGAGCTTACTGTGTACTGTGTGTGTTATCCTCTGCAGACATTATTTAACCTTCACGATACCCTATGAAGGGATACTACCCCCACTTTACAGAGGAAGAAACTGAGTCATAGAGACGTTAGTAACTTGCACAGTGCCATACAGCGTTTGAGGGGAGAGCCTGACCCAAAACTGTCCTCTTGATCACCAGCTTAGACGCTTGCCCAGCTCTCTACAGAGGAAACATATGAACCATGTTTTCAGCATGTGACATGCATGAGAATCAAGCCCCATCTAGCTAGAAAAAAAGGGAGGCAGAGGCCAGAAATTAGTCAAATCTTAGTGGGCTCTAAATGCAAAGTAGGGAATTATACTACAACCAATGCATAGTAAATGACATGGGCATGTGGTAACACTATTTATAGTAGCAAAATATTGGAAACCTAAACACCCATCATTAAGTGACTTAATAAACTAGAACATGCCTTTAATAGAATGCTATGCAACCTTTTAAAAAATAAAGCTATTCTTTATCTTCCTTGTATTAGTCAGCTATTACTAATACTGTGTAACAAATGGCCACACATTCATAGCAGCACACAAAAAGCATTTATTTCCTAGGTGTCTACAGATCAGGTGGGCTCAGCTGGTGGCTTCAGGCTACAGGTTGGGCCCATGTCTGCTCCACTCATCTCTCAGTCTCCTTGGACCAGTGGCCAGGGCTCACACTCTTCTCAAGAAGATAGCAGAGGCACAAGAAGCAAATGAAAACAAGCTTAAGTCTTTGACTCAGAACTGGCACCTTGTCACTCCGCCTTATTCTACTGACTCATTTCATGGTCTCAACAAGGCACATGGAATAGCCCAAAATCAAGGGGCTCTCACCTTTTGTGATGGGAACTGCAAAGTCACGTGGCAAAGGTGCAGACACAAGAAGAGGTGAAGAACCAACCAGTTGTATACATGATTATAGAACAATGTCCAAGATGCATGCTGGATTCCTGCCACACCTGACACTGTTCCTCAGCCACAGGGGTGCTGTAGACAGATTATCTCCCTCAAAAAGCAAGTTCCATATCTAACACAGGCCCTTTGATGGCATCCATTCACATAACTAGATGTGGCTAATATTTGTACTACCCACCACCTTGAAAACCAAGCAGGTAACATCTCCTCCACTTTAGACATGATACAGGTAACATCTGTTCCACCTGCCATCTTACACACGATGTAGGTGACATCTTCATTCTGTCACCTCTCCAGCAAGGCCCCGTAGGTCCCTGAAGAGATGCTGAGAGGAGACAAACGTAGGGTCCTGAGAGTGCCCGGATGCACATCTGCAGCCCCATTTCGCCCAGCACCACCCACAGGTGCCCCTACCTGACCCCAGGCCTGTGTTCCTAACTGCTATGCCATCTGTCTCCATTCACAGCACCTCCATGGCCATCACATCTCTCTCCTTTCGCATTTGCACATCAGGAACCTCTACGGCTTCTCTTCCCCTCAGGCTTGTCCTCAGTTCCTCGGTGTTAATAGAAAAACAATATAAGGAAGTTCATAACCAAGATCACTTCTAGGGCACTCAGTGAATCAGAGCCATAATGGCTGCCTTTGAGACCAGGAATCCCAAGCCGTTCAGACAGAGCTCTGAGGCCAAGGTGAACAATCCTGAGATGGCCAGCACTGGGTGCGGTGTGTACTGCGGCAGAAGGAGCAAAGTTCAGGCTTGTGTGTGTGTGTGTGTGTGTGTGTGTGTGTGCATGTTCATATATGTGTGTAGAGAAATGAGCCCTTGAGAAATCTTTCTGAAAATGTCTCTCAAAATTTTAATAAATTCCAATTCTGAGTACAAAGTACTAAGATTGCTCAAACCAATGCTGTGCTTCAGCCACTAAAAAATCTGGACAAAATACTTTATTAAAAGTACTCAAAAGACAGTAAAGAACTCCCCAGTCCAGATCTGATGGCAAGAACCAAGGGAGGAGAGGTCAGCACAGAGCCACTTCGGCCCTGTGGCATTCGTGATCCTAAAGGAACAGCTGGTGTTTTATCAGCCTGCTGGGACAAGGGGGCAAAATGTCATGTCCAAGACCCACCCAAGAGAGGATCCTTATTTCCACCCATTTAGTTAAAACTCTAAAGGACCACCCTGTGGGGGTAAACCAGCATCGCGTGTGTTTTCAACCCACCTTACTGATAGGTGGGGTCCTCCCAGTGGCAGGGGGGGCAGTATACATGCCTGCCCACTTTAAAATGGAATATAATTCTCATTTGTTAAGTGATTGCAAAGTTCACTGTCATTTAATTTCTGTTTTTATTCTAGGATGCACTGTTACTCATATCTATGATTTCTTTGATGGCGAATTCTTGGTTAGAAACACAGCCCCAGATCATTATATTGTGCCTAAGGGAATGTGCAACTCCCTTTGTGACAATCAACCCTGTTGCATGGTTTATGGGCTCACATGGCAGCTGAAAATGCATCCTGCCTCTGTAAATGCAAACTTATGAAATGCTCTCTTTATTTTAAGCAGCTGTACTACCAAGCAAAGTCTAGAATTTAAAAATCTCGGGTTTGAATCTCCAGTTTGCCACTTATAAGCTGCATAACCATAGGCAAAGGACTCCTATTACCAAGTCTCATTTCCCTCATCTGAAAAATATGGACAATATGGATACTAACCATATCCATATTCAGGGGCATCAGGAGATGTCATATATGAGGCCCTGTGCTGGTAACCACTGGGGGCTTAACTTAATAAATGGTTACTATTATTGATATTAGCAGAAGTGTGATTACAGATACCATAGTTTAGAGAAAGATAGGGATCCAATAATAGTAATGGCAATGGTAAATAATGGTAACAGCAATCACTAGTGGGCCAGAGTTTGCCCAGGAGTCTAGGACTAGTGGTTTTGACCAACCTAAGGTAAGTAATTAAAGGACCAATACATTTCCATGACAGTGAGACACCAAGACTAGCACCACATGCCACCTACCACGTGGGCTCTGTAAGGAGAGGACTTGCCCTCTGACCCCCGGGGCCCCTGGGGCCAGTTGGGAGATAAGGAATGCACAAGAAGGTTATGGGCAGCTATGAGGCCCCACCAGAAAGAAAATGGTACTTCCAGGGAGGAAGGGGGAAGGGCTGGGAAGGCAACTAAGAGCTCCGGGAAATTCAGAAATGACTTTAGTCAGCTGATGGGGAAAAGCTGGCTGGGAGTTACTGTGCATTGCAGAAGGAGGGCAGCTCTGAATGTTTTTACCCCAAACAGAGGTTAGAGAGGCTGTAGGCCTAGGAATCTGTAGCTGGCTGCTGTGCCACGGGCCTACGCCCTCCCTGGACCACTGACAGATGTGGGCAGATGGTGCCCCGAGGGCCTCACTCACCTTCTCTGACACCGTCATGGGCCACGGGAAGGTTGTGATCATCGCTGGCAGCCTTCTCAGAGCTCTTGGTTCTCACCCCTTTTCTGTTGCTATTTTTACCTAGAAAGAACGAGAGAAATGCCTTTACTTTCACATGTAAGAGTTGTCGCAGGACGGTGAGGACACAACAGTCTTCTGCAAAGCAGCCTCTCTAGCCCCCTGCCTGTCCCCAGTGATGGCGCCTTGGCGTCTGACGTGCTCATACCTAAAGGAAAGGAAGCATGTCATGTGAACACCCGGGGAAATGAAATCAACGTACACCTGCAGCTCGACGCTATTCTAAGACTGCAAAACACCCTGTGGTCATACCTTTAACCCTCACTGGGGCCCAGAGAGAGACACATTGCCTAATTGATAAAACATAACTGGAACTCCAGATTTCTGAGCCCAAAGCTGCCATTGTCTGCCATGCTAGGCTTCTCCCACCCACTCTCTCCAAGGGCCTGGCTGGCTGGTGATGTTCCCACCAATTGGAGAGACTCCTTACCGGAGCCTAGGAAGCTTGCCTGCTCAAAGCCTGCTGGCCCCTCCAGCTTCCTCTCACACCATGTTCCTGCTTTCTCTGTTCCAGAAACATTGGCCTCTTTTCAGCCTTCAGTTCATGTTTCCTCCCCACCAGAACTTGGCATGTGCTTTTCCTCCTCCTGGAGAGCCCTTCCATTCATCTCCATCTAATTAATTCCTGCTGATCTTGTAAATTTCAGCTCTGGTATCCTGTCCTTGAACTGGCATTCCCAAACTCCTCACCTAAATCAGTGCCTCCTTTGATGGGCTCTGACAGCACCTCTCTTTTCAAGCAGAGCCTGATGCAGGGGTTCAGACACAGGTGGTATACTGAGGGAGAGCTCTATGGGGAAAGGGGGGCAGGAAAGCTGTATTCTCAGCCCAAGTCTGAATCAGCCTGACCTCCTGGGGAGCTCTGGAGCAGGAATTACACACAGTATTGTCCCCAACTAGAGACATGGGGCTATCTTTTCTACTGCTGTTTAGCCTCTGGCTACAGACTGACAAAGTGGGAAGTGGGAGATACAGGTTTCCACAAGCAATGCTTGGGAGAAGGGATCAGCTGTGAGCCATCATAGCCAAGACCCCAGCAGCTGGGGGAATGGGTGTACCTGCCAGGAAAGAGGGCCTGGGCAGGGGACCAGGTGTGTGTCCCCACCACAGGTCCACACACCGAGGCTGTGTAGAATCACGCACATTAACGCAGGTTGCTCTGTTTATGAGGAAGGGACCACATCTGGTCTTACTTACTGCTTTGTCTGCAGAGTCTGGTATGTGATAGGCTGGATGAATGAATGAGTGAGAGAGCGAACTACTGAGTGAGCAAAGGACCAAACAGACACAAGATGAGAGGCAGGTCTGTGGACAAAGATACTTGGCTTGGACTTTTAAAAGCAAGTTGAAGTACCAAAACATCTAGTGGATTGTGCCAATTAATGAATCATTTCGGACTGTTCTACAGTCACACACAAAAAATAAAAAGGTTCTTAACAAAGAAAACTTAAATTTTCAAAAAATTTAAGGGGCACATTGGGTCCAGCCATGGGTAATCCTTTCTCAGTCATATTCTTGTATAATACCTCATGAGAGTGTCTTTCATTTTTCATGTAAGCTGAAAAGTCACAAAATTAAGGGTCCCCTCAGGTCAAAAAAGTCAATAAACCAAAATGTTCAGAAGGCTGATCTAGAGGACCTGGGGTGCATGTGACATCAGCCTGATGTCACCTTGGCATTTGCCCCATTTCTATGGGTAGGAATGTCACGGCTGATGACCTCCAAAGATGGCCTCTTCCAAGGAGTCTCACTGATGGTCTGTAAGGACCTTGATTGTTTGGAAAAACCAGTGCCATAATTTTGAGTCTGATTTGGCAGAAAGATAAGATGTTAAAGAGAAGAAAATGTTTTACAAAATATGCGAGGAAAAAGTCAAAGTTCTGGAAAAGAATGTTCTATCCTAACCCTCCCCGGCAGTCAGCCATTTGTTGTAGGCCTTCTCTCTGCCGGGCCACCTCTCTGGGGCCTCTGTGGACAACAGAGAAGTGAGAGCCACAGAGCTCAGCCACTGACACCCTCAGCCTCACCTGCCGTGTGCCGGATCCACGCCCTTCACGAACACATCGCAGCACAGCTCTGGGAATCGAGTAAAGGCCCTGTGGGCAGATGTGCTACCACCCCTGAGGGTTTGATTCCCAGGTGGGGAGCAGATGCCCTGAGGGGAGGGACAGAGGAGCAGAGGCCCTGCCCCCTTCTCTGGGAAGACACAGTTCCAGACAGGCCTAGGGATCAGGTTAAAGCCCGAGGCAGCCAGATCTGCTTCAGCACTGCCCACAGTGTGTCCTCAGGTGGCCCACTTCACCTCTCTGTGACAAGCAGACTCAGAGACACGGTACCTGCAGCAATGGAAGTGATGGCAGAGAAACAGTCTGTCTGCAGCGGCTGACCTGCAGGGACCACCGAATGAAAGACACCTCCCATCTTTCCCTCATTAATGACATTATCACCAAGCACCGTTCCAGCTGCTGGCAGAGGAACAGCTAACATGTGGTGCATGATTCACAATCCGCAAGGCATTTTCACACAGATTCTAGCATTCGATCTTGGCAAGGAGCGCCTGAGGGCAGGAAGCTTCCTATGAACAGGATTTACAGACGGGGACACTGAGGCTGAGAGGGGAAGAGACCCACTCAAGGTTGCCGGCAGAGCCAGGAGGCCTCCCCGCCCCGACCCCACCCCATCTAGGTTTCCCAGTCCTCTCCTCCCTTAAAGCAAGAAGGCAACATATGGTCTGTATAGATGAAAGAAGCAAGCAAAGTGGAAATAGTGTACAGAGAAAGAGTCAGAATCTAGTCAACAACTCCATCTGGGCTGCGTGACAAGACTGAATTCCTTAAAAGTAGCAAACTGAAGTGCCGAGTGGACCACACATTCTATTCTGGTCTGTGGTGGCGAACATACTGCTTCTGGCTGATAGGAAACATCTCTCCCTTCTCTGTACAAGGAGCTCACAGCAGCCACCCGCCAGAAATCAAACAAATTCTTTGCCGCATATTTGCCTTCTCCCCAGGAAATTCCAGGTCAGCAGCATCTGCGCTCCCTCTTGGGAGGGACTCAGCCCAGGGCCCTGAGCTCCTCTCCTGCCTCTTGCTCAGGATCCGGCTGGCCCCAAACACACAGCGGGTTCTCAGGAGCCCCCCAGAAATGCAGACAACTGTCACAGCTTCCCAAAACACCAGGACACGCACACGCACAGCCGCCGAGAAGCCTCACGTGAGAAGCCAGGAGGACCTGGCAGGTGAACATGAAAAGCCTGAAGGAAAGTGGTTAGAAACACGGCTCCATGCAGGAAAAGGGCCAAGGTGTGGGGAGGCAGCCACCTGTGCTCATCCAATCCTGAGACAGTCAAGCTCCTGGAGGAAACAGGAACCCAGCCTCCAGGTGAGTCCCAAAAGGCCGACTGAGTGGCTGAATGAGGCATTTGCGTCCCATCAATCAGTGACCTCACTGGTCTGGGTTGGAGATGGAGGCGCCAGTGCAATTTTCTCAGTCCTTTTTAGCAGGGCTGGACCAAACTCAGCCACCCAACCAACCAGTCAAAAGCCCTCCCTCCCCTTCACCTGGGCCTTTCCTGGGAAACTCGCTGGTCATCCTCTGCTCCTCCAGGCCAGCCTTCCGTGCAGATCTGGTCTCCCTCAGGGCCGGCCCCAGCCTCTACACAGCAGAAGCCACCTTCCTGACTTGCAACCAGAGAAGAAGCCCTTTGCCTTTAAAGAGCCACCACCAGAGCAGCTGGTGTGCAGAAGTATGTCTGGGAGGTGGTTTCAGGAAGTTCAAGTGAAGAAGCGAAAGGGGAGAGACATGGAGAGGAAATGCCAATAACTCAGACCACTGGATCTGGGAGCAGGACCCACAGGGCCTCTACCTGCCTGGGGACTCTGGGAAGCCAGCTAGAGGGCGCCTCTGTTCTGTCCCTCGGAAGGCTGGGAGGCTGCACGTCGGCCCATTTAAGATCATGCCTCAGAAAGCATGGCTTATTACTCATTCGGTCACACTGAGGAATCTGAGACCTGGAGAAGTCACACAAGCCCATGAATGGCAGAGCTGTCTGAATCCTGAACACACTTTACCAAACAGTTACACACACTTTGTGTGCATCAAATATTCCATAAATGTCTATGACATTAGAGTCATAAATTAACATTTTGAAGGTGTTTTGTGCCACTCTGACAATACTATGACACCCAGATGAGAAGCAACTGGTTGCTAGCCAGGTATGGACACCAGCCTTTCCCAGGAACTCGGCAAAGAGGCCCTAACTTTGTGGGCTTCGTGATCCCAGAGCAGCAACCATGGTGACGGGGACCTCAAAAGGCCACAAAGGACAGAGCCATGGCTGGAGACACCAAGCCTGGGAGTAAAGGCTCTGTGACCCTCTTGAGGACATCCAGAGGAGACCCCCACCTCGAACGCCAGCCTCCAGGGCCCAGGCTGCCCTCGTCACAGCCCTGAAGACACCATCCACCATGAGATCTGACAGCCATGGACACACGGGAAACACAATGGCTATTTTTAAGAACCACAGCATCCAGTCCAGCTTCCCCAAACATGGAGGTGTCTCCCCTGCATTATCCAGGCACAAACCCGGGTTTCTGGAACCATGGGCATAAGTAGGGGAGAGGTTCTGCCAGCATGAATAGTTGACTTTGGAGAGCATGTCAGAAAGAGGGATAGCGTCTTAGAAAGCTGCTTGCTGATGTACATGAAGCGACCTTTTTTGGAAAACATCCTTTCCCTCGGAATTTTGTAAGGAGTTTATCTGGACAAATACTGGATTTAACTTTTCCAGTGAGCATATAATACCATGACATAGAGACTTCTTATTATTTGTTTAGCTGTGCTTATAGCCTTGTGATTGCTTTTAAAACACATAGTGAAATATTTACAAACACATTCTCCCGATCCTCACACACAAGCTTCGCCCAGGAGATGTTTCCATTTGAAGGTCATACACAGCAAGGCTCTCTGAAGAGAGATGAAGCAGAGCTCAAAAGTGAGGCTCTCTCCAGCAACTGGCTTGCAGTGCACAACAGAAGGGGCTTTGTTTACAACCAAATATGCTCAAATAACGTCTTTGGTTATCCCCCTTGGTGGCTGGGGCCCAACACGGTACAAAATGCAAACTCGCTGGTTCTGGGCACAGACGGACAAACAAATGTGGCTCACTGCCCACTCTGCAAATTCCACAGGCTCGGGACTATGGACCAGGACCACGGACGGGATGTGGGAAATGGAAACTGGGATCTGAGACTGTCTGGATCCCATAGCACTCCAATTGCCAGGCTCTAGAAACTACTGCACTTGGCTAGAAAGAGCTAAATAAATGGAATTACAGAGAAGTAGGTAGCTGGGTCCCTACAGAAAGAATATTCTAGCAATCAGGACCATTCATCCAATAAGTGAATTAGGTGGTAAGAGCCCATCAGTGGAAGTGTATGAGCAGACCGGGCAGCCCGCTGTCGGAATCTTACAGTGAACAATTTGCACATGAGGACTACTTGGTTTCCTTCAAGTTCTAAAACTCTGGGATTAACTGATGTTCACCAAGAGGATCTCAGAAATTGTACGATGCTGAGTCTCACTCTGCCTCAGAAAAGGATTCCATGGTTCTCTATCCTCACAGTGATGGTGGTTCCACGGATCTGTACATGCGATAAAACTGCAGAGAACTGCACACACACAAGTGCATGTGAAACCTGGTGAAATGTGGAGTACGTCATCTAGTATCAGTATTGTACCAATGTCATTTTCCTGTTTGGATACTGTATAGAACAGTGATTCTCAACCCACTGAGGTTATCTGGCAATGTCTAGTGATATTTTTGGTTGTCATAACATGTACTCCTGGCATCTAGCAAGTCAGGGCCAGGAAGGCCAGCCTCCGACCGCGAACAGGACAGCTCCCCACCCAGCACACATACACAGTTGGTCCAAAATGTCAATACTGCCATGGTGGAGAAATCCTGCGCAATGGTTCTAAAACTCGTTATCACTGGGGGAAGCTGGGAGGAAGTATGTAGGACCTCATGGTACTATTTTTGCACTAGTCCACATCCTAAGTCTATGATGATTTCAAAATAACAACTTTTAGAAAATTGTTTAAAGATTCCACTCTGTTCAGTTTATCAGGGCTCTACTTCTCTGCCCGCCACTCATGGAAAAATGCACTGTTCTCAATTAACTAAAGGATTCAGCTGTCCAAGCCACCTCTAGGAGAACGTCAGCACGTGACATCCACTGCACATTTCTGTGGTAGCAAGGAAGAACAGCCAAGGGTCAAAGCCAAACTCACAGCAAGATCCCGTCCCTAATGCCCTTGGTTCCTTAGCAAACCTTCCTCTGGGGTTACGGCCAGACTCCCTCCGAGAGCCTGCCACACGGAACAGCCGCCTCCCATCTTACCCTAAGCCCAACCTTTATGCAAGACAAAGGCTCTCTGGAAAATATTCTATCATCTGTAAAGACCAAGCACAGGATAGACTTTTAAACTAGTTATATATGCTAGTACATTCTTTCTCATCTCTAAATCTCTCACTCCCACTTGTGTGCCTAGACAGCGCCTTATGTGTATCTGGCACCACCCACCCAGTGAAGCCAAGTTCAGAAGTTCACATTCAACACTCCAGGCTGTGGCATAATGTTCCCTCCTCCGTAAATGTCTTCCTACGATATCATGGCAACCTGCTTATGAGCCTGTCCAATCCAGAGACGAATGCTTCTATTGTATCATTAACCACACATATATCAAGCCCCCACCTAAAGTGGGGAAGAAATAATTTTCTCTTAGCACAGTTTAAGTGCCCCAAAGTATCCTTTACTTCCCTAATCAAGGTCATTCTTAAACCAGTCTCCCCCAGTTGGGGTCCAGGGTAGAGGGTTCCCCTGGTCAAACACCAAAAGAGGGGAGGGAGGGGGCAGGAGTTGAAAGTATACAATAAATGTCACACTTTGCTTGCCACAGTTGGAGATGCTCTAAAAAGACCCATACAATTCACTAGAAATGGTGGCAGGCCTGAAGGCAGCTCCCCTGGAGGCCTTGAAGCGGAGTCTTTGGAATTTTCAAAGACCTGTTTTCAGTTTGGGGATCAGCGATTCAGCCCTCAGCACACCTGAGATTACTTTTTCAGAGCCCCCCAACTTCTGTGCATGCCACAGGGGCAGGGGCAGGGCTGTCTTGCTCTCTCTGCCCTGGAGCTCCACCCAGAACCTGGTGCTCAGCAGGGTCCTGGTGACAATCTGCAGAATGAATGAACAGGCCGGAGAAGGACGAGCGCAACCATCAGCTCACACACCAGAAGCCTTTGCTGAAAAACTTCTAAAACAATCAACAAAGTAAAGTGAGGTAGCAGGCGCAGCTAGTCTTCTTTGGCAGATGAAAATGCTGAGGTCCAGGAAGCTGAGGGCTGAGCCCCAGAGCTGGGTGTCAAGGGCAGTCTTCAGACTCTCCATCTGGGGCTTCAGAAGCGTTCCCCCCTGTGTTCCCCGCAGTATATGCCAGAACTTCACAAATGTGTCTCCCAACCACCACGCCCAGGGCTGCCCTAAACACACATCAGACCCTAAAAAACAAAAACACATGCAAATTTGATTCAAACTATCCAACATAAAAGGTCTTGAGTTAAAAAGCACAGGAGAAGGGCTTTCAAATCTCCCAAGCCAGCAAGCAACACTGACAGAGCAGGTGCTTAAACTGTCAGAGCCTCAGCTTCCTCCTTGTAAAATAACAATACCCACCCCTCAGAACCATGGAAAGAATTAAATGAGATAGCGTACCTAAAGCTCCTAATAGAGTCACAGCAGACCTTCTACAGATATGAGTTTCTCTTCCCATTCCTATACCTGTTATTAAACCAATAAGACTTTTACAAATCTCAATTCCCACAGTTGCCCAGAAGACATTGGAAATTCTGGATGGTTCTGTTCAGGGTTATACAATTACAGGACTGCCTGCCTATTCATAGAGCTGTGCACAAACTGAAACATGGGAGAAGCCCTCCCGCCCCGACTTGTACATGCAAAGGGGCTACTGAGATGGCCCCATTCATTTCAGATCCTGGGTCCCCATCTCCACCCCCTTCCCACTGCCTCCCTGCTCACTTCCATGAACAGTTTAACCAAACAAAGGCGATTCCTTCCATGCTAGGAGCTTTGTAATGGTCTCCGGAGCTTGTATCCCCTTTCAGGGAGGGCCATTACAAGGCCAGAGAATTTGGCTACGATCCTGCTACTCCCCAGTCTTGAAATACTAGGACCTCAGCCCTCTGCAATTTGAGCAAAGAACATTTGGAACAATTAAGAGAAAGCTTCCCTTCACAAGAAGTGTAAGAAACCAAATGGAAGTCATTTCCCAAGACAGGGCTGGCCGAAACAGGAGGGATTCGGGAAGGGTGTGAGAGATGCCTGGGAGACTGAGCACCGCAGGCTGCCAGGCGCCACGGGGCCTTCGCGGCGTCCCACAGCTCTCCTTCTGCGGGTGCAGGAGTCCAGCGGCAGCCCAGGGCTCCCCGGTGTAGGGTCTGCCATCCTGGCCCAACTGGGCAGAGATTTCAAGGGACGCGAGGAAGCAAGGGCGGGTGTTGAGGGACACTGGCTGAGTCAAGGGCCCCGGCTGGGCTTTCTTTCCCCAGAGGCCGCTGTGCCAAACGGGCCAGCCCTTCCCACTGCCAAAACGGAAATTTGCTCTCAAGAAAACGCCCTGCAGAAAGATTGAAAAAGTAAGCGGGGTAGGAATGTAGGAATAAGTGTCCGGCAAAAAGAGCCTTCGTCCAGTAAATCTGAAACCTGGAGCACGAGGACGCCAGGTCCGCAGTTAGCTCCCTGGCTGCACGGCTGAGCCTACCTGAGCGGAACAGCGGTCAGGTCTAAGTTCTGGGGAGCTCGGCGGTGCCGGCGGGGTGCGCATGCAGACCTAGAGGGGCCGCGGAGGCAGCGACAGGAGCTTTGCGGGGCTCCTTCATCCCAGACACACGCACAGGGAAGGTAGCTGTCCCCTCCGACCCAGCGGGGCACCGCGGGAGAGGCGCACAGCCGTGGGCGCCCCCTCGGGCCGCCCAGCGCAGAAAGTTCCTTACTCACCTGGTGGAGGCGTCTCAGGGGCCAGCTTCCTCCTCTTGGGAGTTTTCTTGGGTTTGGTCGCCCTCTTGGGCGGCCTCGGCTCCGGCGGGCGCGGCTCCCGCTCCTCCTCCCCGGCCCCCGCGGGCAGCCGCGGCGAGAAGGGCTCGGGCTCGGGCTCCGGGCGCGCATAGTAGGGCTCCCGGTTCCAGATCTCCTGCACGTAGTAGTCGGGGTCCTCAAGGGCTGCACCCTGGGCCCCGACCCCGGCCAGGGCCACCGCCAGGAACGCGAGGGCCAGGGCGGCGGCCGCCCGGCGGGCCATGCCCGCTCCGCCCCGCGCCCCGGGCAGGGCCACGGTCGCCGGGAGCGCCGGGCGAGCGGCAGGCGCGGACTGCGGCGCGGGGCAGGGGCGCCGGGACAGCAGCGCGGCGCACAGGGCCCAGGAGGTGGCCGGCCGGCGGCGCGTGTGACCCGCCCGCGGGGCTGGGCCGGGCCTGGGGCGGGCAGGGGCGCGCCTAGGCGCGGGGCGGGGGCAGGGGGCCGGCCCCGCCCTTCCTGCTTCTCTCCTTTTCCTTGCGGACCCCGCGGAGGCCTGCCATTGCAGGCAGGTGTGGGGTCCCCTTCCATCCTATTAACTGTCCCAAACCTGCCCCCTTCCCCGCGCCCCCGACGCCGGCCAGGGCACTGCTTCCCCACATGCTCCAGGGAGTTTCCATCTAGAAGGAAGCTCGAGCAGATTCACAGGTTGGAGAAAAGTGATCCGCTATGAGGAAGGATTGGCCTAAGGTCCTGAAGCAAATTAGAGCTCGGAGCCAAGCCCCGGCTCTCCTGACCCCTGCTTGGTCCCTGGTTCCACACCCAGCGCAGGTTCCCCACTGACCATACAAACCTGTCGCTCAGCTCAACCATGACGCTGCTTCAGGAACTGTGATTGAGGAATTCTGAGTCCCCAAGGCCCCAGGGGTTCCAATGCGTAGTTCTGTGAAGGCAGGGCCTAGTGACCTGGGGCACCCTGCTTGTGTCTGAGATGGCGACTGCTGGACGTGGAGAGAAGGTGGGCTTATCCTAAGGCTGCCTTCCTGGGGGAACACTGGTTCATCCAGAAAGCAGGCTCCTGCCCAGGGGGTCCTCCAGTGAGGCTCACTACCTTTTGAGAAAGTACCTCCTGCCCTTGGACAACTTCAGGTGGGCCCTTCAAGCTGGGATGTCCGGGACATGGGGTCTGCATTGGTTTCCTCTGGCCGCTGTAACAATCACATACAAACTTAGCAGTTTACGACAACACATTTATTATCTTACAGCTCCTCAGGGCAGCAGGCTGAGCAGTGTCACCAGGCTAAAATCAGGACGCTGCATCCTCCAGAGGACCCTCTGGGGAAGAACCTGCTTTCAGGTCAGGCAGGGTGTTGACGGAGTTCAGTCCCTCCAGGTGGTAGCATCGGAGCTCCTCACTGCTGGCCGTCAGCTCCCTCCAGTCTTGCTCCTGCTGGCTGCTCGCATCCCTTCTCACACTTCCCGGGCGGGGCTCCTGGCAGCCTCCCTCCGCCCTTGCATGTGGTCCCTAGACCTTGGAGCCAGCACCGGCAGGTTGAGTCCCTGCTATGGCTTCAAGCCTCTGTGACTTCCTCTTCCCGCACATCTTCCCTCCTAGCAGCTGGAGAATGTTCTCTATCTTTGAGGGCTCCTGTGACTAGATGAGCCCACCCACCCAGCTCAGGACAGCCCCCCCTTAAGGTGGTAACCTCAGTCCCATCCGCAAAGGCCGTTTTGCCATGTAACCTGAGTTACAGATCTCCAGGATGCAGGTAGGGCATCTTTGGGGACCCATTCTGCCTACCAAAGGGACAGATGGACCCTCAGCCCTGGGTTGGGCTCTCACCTTCCCATCCCTTTGGACCCTGCCACTTCAGGATGCAACTGAGCTGAACCTGGGCACCTGAGCCAGGCCTCCTCACTTCTCCGGAGTCTTACCTCTGAGCCCACATAGTGGGCAGGACTTGGGCCCAGACAGCTGTCATCCTCTGCCACTGGCCTACGCCATTTGCCACCTTGTGTTTTTTCAATCATCCCCACACAGGCTTCCTAACTAGATCATCCTTTAGGGCAGGTCTTCTGAGCTCCCAGGTCACAAGTCAAAGCAGAATGGCTAGAGTGAGAGGAGGAGGCTGCAGGCTGAGGCTGAACTCTGCCCTATCTCCAAGGGCCAGGAGGCCTTGGACCTGACTGTCAACCCACCCCCTCTCTACCCCAGGACATTCTGGAACCCAGAACCAGCTCAGATCTCCAGAGTGACAGAGGAGAAGGGCCCCCTTCCCCTCCCACTACTCTCCAAACAGGTCTGGGCTGGGCTGGTCCATGACCCCCTCTGGATCCTTGCCAGCCCTCCTCCATAGTATATCCTCAGGGTTCACTCACTCGGGCTCTTTTATCTGAAGCCAGGCACTCCAGACAACAAAACAGTTCTGTAGGAGGCTTCAGTGGCGAAATAGCAGTGAGCAATAACATACCCAGAAGTTAAAGCTAGCTGTAGGAAGTACAGCTAAAGCATCTCCCAGAATCCTGACCAGAAGGGGCCTCAGAGACCATCCATCCAGGCCACCCAGCACTGCCTCCAGCAGAGACCCCAGAGCTTGCTGAGCGTGCAGACACCCAGGCTCCACCCCATACCTGCAGAACCTCCTGGGTTGTAGGATCGTGTACTGGCATCTGTAAGAGGCTCCGCTAGTAATTCTCATGCAGTTAAACTTTGAGACTTGCCCCTCCCATTTTACAGAGGAAGAGTATGAGGCCTAGATCTACCCAAACTTAGAGCAAACTGTGACAGGACAAAAACCTGCTCTTCTGCCTTTATCCGATGGCAAAATTCAAACAGTATGAATCGTGGTAGCTTCAAACCCGTAAATTCTAAAATCATTTTACTTTCCTCGTACCTCTTGGGTAAATAAAACATACACCTATCCAGTAGTGCCTGGTAAATGCTCAGAGAGTGTCCCACGCAAACCTGATTCTCAACACATCCCTGGAATCAGGAAATGAATCCCACAAATCACTGCTTTCTCATTGCCTACTTGTTTGTTTTCCTTGGAGAGACGCGTAATTAAAGCAAGCAGAACAAATAGAATGAGAATCGATTGCACTGATGCCAATTCTCCCAACACACAGCAGCCCGCTGCACGGTTTCTGGAGCTGCCGGCTTTCGTTTACCCCTGGTTCCCCCTCTCTGGGGCTGCTTGCCTGGAAATTTGCTGGGCACAGCCAGAGCTCAAGAAGCTTAGGAAGACAGGATGGCAAAACTGACCTCATTCTCTTGCTTTCCAAGCCTCACCCTGCTTCCCAGCCCAGACTGTCTGCGCAGGAGGTTCCCCTCATTCTTCAGCCTCTCAGATGAAGATCTTGTCCTATTTATGCTTTGCCTTCTAACACAGCTGACCTATTAGTAAATCCTATTGCTTCTTGTGGTACTTAATCTTTAACTCACCTCCTCCTCTGTTCCCACAGGCAGTATCCTTGTGCATGTCCAGAGCCCCATGCCAGATTGTTGGAACACTTGCTCAGCAGGTCTCCCTGCTTCTGGCCTCTGTGACTTGCTGCCCTTACTAGACAGGAAGCTACAGCTTTCTCCCGGAAGCACCCATTTATAATGTTGCTCTTCTGTTGAAGAACCTAAAGTGCTTCCCAGTCCCACATAAACCCCACTCCTTTGTGTAGAACTCAGGCTCACAAACTTACCCGATCTTAGTTCTCCTGGCTCACCAATGGGCAGCAATGATAAGGCATACTCTTCATTTCTCCCTGCACAGCGTTTATAAGCTCTTTATAAGCTGGTGATTATTATATTCTGCTAATTTTACATCCTAAATAAAAATGATAGAGTACAGAAAGACAGAAAATTCTCAGTTAATCTTTGTTGCATGACTAATGTTGGCTAAGGGTCTTTCATGACATTAGCAAAGAGTGCTTGCTTCTGAGACCTTTTTGTTCTCCACCTAATAATTTGTTTATTTAACTTAAGTCTGGGACCCTAAGGTAGGGCTGTTAACATCTCCCAGTAGTGTAAGTGGAGCTTGGTAAAGTGCTAACTTTCCTTGGACATCTGCTGTGCTATAAACCAAACCCTTCAGCTGGGTGTGCAGCAGAGGGTGCAAATTTGCAAACCAAAATGGCAGCTCAGGATCCCTTCTGGTTTCTGAGTTCTCCAAACGGTGTTCTTTAAAACCATTGTTGCTTCAGCTGGGAATCTGTTACATGCATTTCTGTTAAGCAAGGAAAAGCAATGTTTATTCATTCATTCATTCCTGAGACTCGGGATTCTGTTAAGCCAATTTCTGTTATATTACATAAATCTTTACTTGTCAAATAATTCTCAAACACCTTACAGAGCTAATAATTTTTCAAATATTTATGAGCCCCACAGAGAAGGTTTATGTTAAGCTGCTTGACAAGGAACAATAGTGCACACAGGTCCAGAGAACATTCTGTCGAAACAAATGTTGTCAAGATATCAATACTCTTGTAGCATTTTTCATAACGGACTCTCACACCTGCTCATTTCCCTAATTATCCCTGAGACTTTTACACTCGGTGATAATGAAAATGGAATTTTTTTTTAAGATCAGTAATTTGAAGAATTAGCTGCCATATAAAGAAAAATACATGTTCAGGCATAGTCAGTGCTAAAAATACAGTCTCGAGATAGATGCTCATGGAGAGAGATACTAAGTTGTTATGGCAACTATGATTATAATCATGAAGCTGAAAGGTTTTTCCCGTTTATTACTCTGTTGGGATTGATGGTTTAAATGGTGGTGTCCTTTGTAATGTCCACAATCTCATTACTACATAATTACCATTTCATATTTAATTTTCAAGATGTCTGTTCTTACTCCAGGAGTACTCTGTAGATCTGGCATCTTTTGATGAGCCTTATTCTTAGTTCATGGGTGCCCCTTGCAACTTGGTCCTCCTCACTATCACCTCTACCCTGTGATGTCATTTTCAGTTTGCCGTAGGGAAACTTACTTTGGCTTGAGATATTCCATTTGTAAACAATACGTTGCTGTTGTGAAAACTGGGAGGAAACCATGCCAACAGATACTTGGGGATGCATGGAACTCTGGACTGACAGGCTGCTCAGCATCCTGAGAGATCCAGCATTTCTTGGACACCTACTCTATGCAGGATAACTTCCAGATATAATCAGATCTAATCTTTGTGCTGGTTTCTCTGTTGTCACCCCCTCCCATCTCCATCCCTCTCAGCCCACGGAATCCTGGAGGCTGCCCTTTGTGGGTTGAATATCCTTGCTCTCTGATTGGGTATGGTCAAGGAGAGGTGCCCGCAAGAGATGGGAGGCTGGGGGCAGAGAGCCATCTGGGGACTTCCTGCCCTTCCCTTCCACCTGTCCACATCCCTTGCCACTTTAGCCCAGAGATCCTGGCAGTGGCTGCATCTTTGTGCTGCCCTAAAGCCCCGGTCTTCAGCTTCAGCGCTTCAGGCCAATCAGCAATAATGACTTACTGTGGGTCTAAGCCTGCTGTCACCAGTATCCGGTTCCTGAATACCTCAGTTTGTCCTCTCAATCCTGCTCATGCCTCTGGGCTTCATCAGTTCATTTCAGTTCATCTGTGTGTGCATCTGCTCCTGCAGGTCCCTGACTGACACAATCCTCCCAAGGCCAAGAAGGATTCTCCTCCATCTCACAGCTAAGAACTGTAGAAGAAGTTCAGTCGGTTGCTGAAGGTCATTGATTTAACAAGTGACTGAGTCAGGAGTTTAACTTGTGACTCTCTGGCTCCAAAACTCCTGCTTCCATCAGGCCTGATACAATCTCAGGCCAAAGAGAATTCTGACACCCTCACGGCCCAAGATGTACTTAGTTGAGTGCAGAGTAAGGGGGGTAGCATAGGAGCCCAGGGCTGGTCACAAGTGATTCTGGGGATGCCGTTAGCCCCCAGCAACTCTCTGGCCCCTCCTTCCATGGGATTAGGAACTTAGGATCTAAGTCCCTCGAATTTAGAAATTCTAGAGCTGCTTCTGTGGTCCCTTAATGCATGAAGTCTAAGCAAGAAGGAGCAATAACCTTCAGGAATCAGTATCCATGAAGAGCTCTATGCGAGAGGCCAAGAAGCAAAGCCTAGGAAGATTCTGCCCCGTGCCCCAGCCCACCACCACCACACTCATGGAGCTGCTGCCCTCTGGCCCAGAACAAGAAGAAAGCATCTGGAACACCTGAAGCTCTCTCCCTGATGTCAGGGCACAGGGCTCTCTGAAACAGCAGTGCCAAAGGCAGTTAGCCTGCAAGCTCTGGAAAGCCCCAGGGTTGGAAAAGGCCACCTATACCTGCAGCCCATTCTCAGGCAACCAAATCTGAAACCAGGGGTATCACTATAGTTTCTGCAGGAGAACATCCCTGCCACTCCCCACATCACAGAAGACACTAAGCTTGGTAGAATGGAGACTAAAAATATAACAATAAAGTATCATGAGCCTAATAAATTTGAAAATCTAATAAATTCCTAAAAAATATATAAAATGCCAAAGATGACACAAGACAGAATCCAAACAGACCAACAATACTAGAAATTAAAATCGAGTCAACAGTCTCTGTAAAGAAATTCTGGTTTTACAGGTGAATTTACCAACCTTTTTAAAAGGCCAAAATTCTCATCTTATAAAAGTTTTATACTGGGAAACAGAAAAGGAGTGAAAGCTGCTAGATCATTTTATGCAGCTAATGTAATCTTTATTCTAAAACCAGAGAATAACAATATAAGGAAAGAATATAATGGGCTCATTTCATTATGAGCATAAATGCAAAAAATCCTAAGTCAGATATTAACTAACTGAGTCCAACAGCTTATCTTTTAAAATATGGTCTAAGAAAGTTGACATTGTTTTAGGAATACAAAGATTTTTCAACAGAAGAAAATCTATGTAATTCATCACATCAATAGACCAAAAGACAAAAATTGTATGCTTATCTGAATTACAGAATGGTCAGTGAATTATCTGACTCAGAAAAACATTTCTTAAAATTCAACACCTACTTAAGAAAGAAACTCTTAGCAAACTACAAATAAAAGGGAACTTTCCTATCTTGATAAAGACTATATACCAAAAATCCATAGCAAACATTGTAAATAATGAACTCAATTTAGATGCATTCCCTTTAGGATTGGACTGAAGGCCACGTGTCTACCATCTCTGTAATTTTTTCACCTGGTCCTAGAAGCTGTACCAATGCTATAGGGAAATAAAAGGACAGAAAAGGTGTAAAGTTAAGAAGGAAAGAGAAAAAAATATTTATTATTAGAGATTAATAATCTGATTATTTATCCAGGAAAGATCCACAGAATCATCATAAAAAATAAAACATAGCTTTGCAAAGATTGTTTGATGAAAGATGCATTTTTAAAAAATCAATAACATTTCTCTACACCAGTGATAACAAACCAGAAAACATAATACAAGATACTTACAAAGTAGTAGGTCTTTATGACTGCAACTATCTTGGAATTTACAGGGAGACATTTTTGAAATTTTGATAAAGGACATAGAAGATGTCCTGAGCAAATGGCAAAATAGTCCGTGCTCTTTCACGGATAACTTAGCATCATAAATATGCAATTATTTCCACCCCTGCCCCACAAATTAATATATAAGTAAATTAATTATATATAAATAAATTATATGCAATAAAAAAATCCACTTGGATTTTTTGAGAAATTCAATAAACTTATTCTAAAATATATATGGAAAGAAGAACATCCTGAAGTAGATATAGCCTTAACTTATCAAAGTAGGTATTAAAACCTTACGAAGTCTCAGCTGAAAAGAAAGAAAAAGATGGAATAGAAATCATGGTATTGGCACAGAAAGAGAACAGAGACTAATATAACAAAACAGAAAGCTGAGGTACAGACTTATGTGTAGTATATTGAGAACACAAAATGTGAGAATATTATGAATCAAGGTAGAATATTCACTCCATGGCATTGGGAAACCTGGCTCTCTTCATAGGGTCAACTATAACTGGATTCTTACCTAACACCATTCACAGAGGTGAGCTCCAGAAGGATTAAAGAGTTAAATGTGAAAAATGAAATTATAGAGATAATAGAAAAAAATATAGGAAAATATCCTCATGACCTAAAGATGGAGAGAAACTTCTTAAATAAAACCTCAAAAGTATAAACCATAATGTAAAAATAATAATTGCTTATATCAAGATAAAGGATTTATGTTCCACCAATGACACCTAGGACAAAATAAATAGGCAGAGAGCATATTGGGAGATGATGCCAGCAATGTCTGAATCTAACAAAAAATTTATATGTGTGTTATATAAGGAAGAAAAAGAGAAACCCCAATAGAAAAATGGGCAAAGGATATGAACAGGCTGGAGAGATGACTTAAAAGGCTAATGACATAAAAAGAGATTCTCAAAGTCATTTGTAATCAGAGAAATGAACATTTAAATGTTGAGTTATCAACTGGCAACTACTAGCTGGGCAGAAATGAGAAAGCCTAGAGAGTGTCAAATGTCAGTGACAATATGGGTTCTGGGAGCCCTCAAGCACTGCTGGTGGGCATGGAGATAGGTGACACCAGTCTGGAAGGCAGACTAATGTTCCCTGATTTATTCCAAAAGAACATATGTCCACCATACCTGAATGCTTATTATTTGTATAAGGGAAAATATTAAAGATTATGAACACAATTAAAAAGAAAAATTTAGCCATAAGCATTTTTTTCCTGCTAAAGTTCTTGTCCCAACAGAGAATATTACATTAACTCAGGATGCAAATCACAGAAACAATTTCCACATTGCCATTTGAAAACAGAAGACTTTGGTCAACCAGCTGAACTGATGTTTTTCCTTTCCACTACCTTCTACTGTCAGCCCAAATTCATTATTTTGTAATGCAGATTAACCTTCTGTTCTTCCATAACTTTCTGATTACTTTTAGGGAGTAACAGATGCAGGAATAGCCAATGCAGTATATTAAAAGCATTTGTAACAGGCCCTTTTACCATATAGGGATTATATTATACAAATACTCCTATACTGTAAGAAAAAATAGAATCCTTTTCTCAAGCCACAATTACCTGATTAAGATCATAGTACTGAGTGTATACCAAAAGCAGAATCAGAGTAGCTCTCTAAATTCAGTTTAATTACATCTGGCCTTAGGGGGACAACCAAGAAACACATTTTTTTTTTAAGTCTTGGCCTCATTCCTTCACACCTGGGTTTCACTGACAACTACCTCCAAATTGTAAATCACATGCTGAAACACGTCATGCTTTGGAGAGGTTTAGACATGAAGGATGGGAGTTCTTGGGAGCGGCAGACACTCCATTTCCCTTCTACCTAAGCACATTTTCCCCTCCATGTGCAAAGGAAGGTAAGCTGTCACAAAGTCTGTAGCTAAGAATACATTTCTAAGAAGGTTAACTTCCAAGGCAGAAAATCCGATGTTATCCAACCAAACTTGGCAACCACTGTAACAACCTGGATAAAATTCTGAAATCTTTTTTAAACCCAAGCTTTCAAACTCTGGTGGATGGAACAGAAAGCATATTTGTTCCTATTGTTTCCATTCTACATCCCAGAGGTGGGAGTGAGAGGTGTTAAATATTGAAATGTTTAAATTTTGTATCTTTACAAAGAGCATCCAAACAGTTATCCAACCAGGAGCGGTCCCTCTGAGGATGTGCAGCCTGGGGCATGGGCAGGTGACCCATCAGAGTCGGACCAGCGTGAGCCTGAGGGTCTCTCCCATCCTGACCCTACCATCACTACCTGTTGGCCTGTAACAGAGTCAGTCCTAGCCTCAGTTTACACATCCTTAAAGTGGGAGAATCCCATCCTGACCTAATGGAGAACTGCAGCAAGACTCTAATAAGCTAATGCACAAAACTGCTTTGCATAAAGCTTGGTGCATAGCAAGTGCTCAGGAAAGGACAGATGCTGATGGTATTTGCTCTATGCTCTTGTCCTATTGGAAGGAGGGTCACACACATTACTACCTAATGGAGAAAGGTGCCTCCACCCCACACCCTTCATTCCTTCCTCGTCACACCCCCACACTATTCCTGCTTTTGCACATGTTATTGCTGCTTCCCAGGGCGTCCTGACCCTTCCTTTCCTGACAGACTCTTGCTTGCATGTTAAGGTCTCACTCCTGAAAGCCCTCCCTGACTGCAGTGGGGGAAGAGTCTCTCCTCCTGTCTTCTGGGCTCCCACGAGCCTCAGGACATTGTGCATGGGGACAGCAGTGACTTCCCCACTACCCAGTGAACCGCTCTGAGGGAGAGAACAGTGGAAAGCAATTGGCATCTTTCCTCCATGCAGAAGGTGCTCCATAAATGCTGGCTGGATGGCTGGATGAAAAGAACTTGAGAACACAGTCCAAAGCCTGATTTCTCCCCACGTCTCCTTCAGGGCCTATCCCAGTGTGGCACACAGTAGGCACTCAATAAAGAGGCATTCATTGAAACTGACTTTCAAAGCCCCCATCACCTGGACTGCATGTTTCTTCTGGTGGCCCCCCCTGGCCTTCTAGGATTGGGAAGCTCGCCTCTCCTAGCCCACCGCCTGTCTCACCGCCCAGGCCTCAGGCCCCTCACGGATGTCGGTGAAGTTCTCCCGGAGGCGGGTGCACAGAGTGAGGAAGATGACCCCCCGTCCGCCTTGAGACCAGGGCATGCTTTCCCTGTCTCCAGTGATGGAGCCCACAGGCTTGGCGGAGGGGACTCGGCCACATGCAGAGAGCATCCCCCACTTGGCACAGCCACTTTAAATTTTACAACGGATCTTTTTCTCAAAGGAGGAAAAGTTGGAGCCAAACCAATTAATTTTTTAAACACCCCAGAGATCCAAATTAAACAAGGCTTGCCAGGCACAGCAATAGCCTGACAAAAATAGGAGATTTTCCAGGGACGCTCCAGTCCCTGGCGTGGGTGAGCCTGGTGGGGATCTGTGCTGCCACTGTCAGCCCCCACAGGGTCAAGCTTCATGAGGTCCCCCCACCACCACTAACATGCACTTAGTTTCCTCTTTGGAGAAATAAATGAGACTTCTGAGGTGAAGTTAAAATAGCATAATGACAATTCAAATCAATACACAATATTTTCTTTTTCAAATGAAACTTTCCCAGGTATTAGTTCCATAAATAAAATCCCTTTCTTCCTTTGGGTCTCCCTTCGAATCTCACTCCCTCAGAGAGTCCTTTCTGGAAAATTCTGTCTCAAGTAGGACTACCCCTTCTCCCCTCTGTTCCTGGCTCAGGGTCCTATTCTTTTCCTCAGGACACCCAGCACACTCTGTCTTTCTTGTCTGATTGCTCTGAGGCTTGGATAAGTTAAGAGATGAGCTGGGCCCATGGCTAAGGGAGGAGGCCATGGATCCGAGGCCTGAGGCTAGGGTCTGGCTCAGCCACTCACCAGCTGTGTCAGGAAGCAGGTCACCTCACCTTCTGGGCTTCAGTGTGAAAAAGGGGGATAATAGATCCCACCTCAGACATTGGGGGGAGTGAGTTAAAACATGTAACGTACTTAGAACGCCTCACTACAGGAAGGGCTACATTTTATTATTATTATCCCCACTGTTAGCTTCCTGTGTTTTATTCACTAAGGTAGGATCCATTGAGCACAATGTCTGGTATGGGGTAAGTGTTGAGTACATGCTAGCATAGGCGTTCCCCAGCCCTGGCTTTAACTGTGTTTCCTAACTCACCCTACTTCTTTGACTCATGAACCCTTCTCTGGCCGACCTGAGTGTCTGCCTCTTGGGCATTCACACATCGGGCTCTCGCACCTCCACCAGGGCCGCCCCTTCTACTGCCACCTCTCCAACCCTTCCTGCTAGCTAGGCATCCCTCTCCCATTTCCCGGCCCCACCCACCCACTGGAGCCCCCAAGCGCCATATGGCTCCTCCTTCCTAGTGAGGAGGCAGCCCTCCTTGCACTGGGAAGCCAGAGTCCCTGAGAGGGCATCAGTGACCATGCTCTGGGCCAGGAAGGAGGCAGCTGTGCTGGGCAGTGGCCCCAAGACAAGGACGGAGCAGGGCTTTGCTGCTCCCTCACTTGATGTTTGCATTCCAAATGCATGCGCCCCCTCAATGAGGCTATTCCTAACAAGGGTGTGCCGTGATGTGGATCTTTCAACAAAGGCAAAGAGGGAATGAGAAAGTAATGGGGAACACAACACAGCCTGGTAGCTGGGCTGTTTGTGGCCAAGTGTTTCCAGATTTAAGGATAGTGCAACCTTGATGCCATGGGCCCAGAGAGAGCAGTGCTGGGGAAGAGCAGGGACTCAAGTTGCTCTGGTTCTAAGGATGCCACTCTCTGTGCTCCAACCTTTAAGAGCCTCTCACCTCATCTGCAAACTAGGGTGCTAGGCAGGTGACCCCAGAGGCTTCTGGTCCTCCTTCAGCCCCTGGCCTTCTGATGCACCGTGACAGCCCTGAAGCTTCTAGTCCAGGCGGAGGATGCCAGTGACCAGCATATGGCCCAACCCAGCCCACCAGGTTTCAGACTTCCCTCCCTTCCTCCAAACAGCTACGGGACATTGAGGGGTCTGCCAAGTTGCTGTTCCCCAACCATCCCTGCTATAAATCATTTCAGCCTCACTCAGCTGTCTCTGAGCCTCTGGGCATGTGTGCATGCTAGCAGGATAAACTTTAAATTAGATCCAGAAGCTGCAACACTTCATAAAAATCACACTGCAAATTCCCTGCCATGGAATGTCAAACCAGAAAATAATAATAATAACTAATAAATACTATATTTTGCCGCAGGAACCCTGTATTCCCCCAAACTCAGCTCCGCAACATCTGGGAAACTTCCATAGATAAATCTATGTGGGGAACCTCTCACATTTCCTCTGGATTCAAGCCATTCATTGCATTTTCTAGGAGAGAGAAAAGTAGGATCCTACACCACCATGGGCCAGAGTGAGGGAAAGCAACCCCCAAATGGTGCCAAGGGGAGAGATTAGGGAAGGATATCTGTGCAGCTTTCCATACAGCTGCCTCCCCTGCAATAACCAGCCCCTGTCTTCTTCTACCAGCAAAATTTCCAACTGCCCGGCAGCTGCCTGATGGATGTCTGCTACCCATCTGGAGTTCACCTGAAGGATTGATGAGTTTCTGACCCTACAAATTAGGCGCAATGAATTTCATGTTGAGAGACACCTGTGAGAAACACCAGAAAGGGTGTGTGTGTGTGTGTGTGTGTTGTGTGTTTGTTTGTTTTCTAAATAGCTGCATTTCCAGGAGGGCTCTCATCAGCATGGAGTGTTTAAGGAGAATCTGCTGCTGTGTGGTTAGGATACCTGTTCCGGCTGCCAAAAATGATTTGTTAATGTAATTAACATTCAGGCTGAAACTGAAGAAGGTGGTTCAAATCACAGCGACTATTTTCAGGCGCCTCCTAATGGGAAACTCTTTGCCTTTCAACCCACACAGCTTTCTGTAATTAGAAGAGACCACCACTCAAGTCAGATCTTTTTTTCTCAAATTTCTGCTCATTTTACGATGTTATCATGAAAATTCATTTAGTTGGGACAGATGATACACAACGAAGCAGCCCTGCTGGGTGGGTGTGGGCAAGGTGCCTACGGTGTCCTTACCGACCCCCACACAGCAGGGGGAGGGCCGTGCCCTGCAGAAGCCTCCCCTGCCCACCCTGACCCTGCGAGGATCACTGGGTGATGAGGAGCTATTCCTGGGCACTTTTCTCCTGAGAGCCAGCCAAGAGTCCCCAGAAGTGTTGACATATCTGGAGACTGGAGAATGATTTTTAAAATGTTTCTTCCGCTGTTCCGGTCATAGAATCATAGATACCCTCCCCCAGATTCATTCTTGCACTCAGAAACAGTGAGCGTCTGCTCCATGCCTAGAGAAGAGCTGGACCCTGTGGGATCCTGGGACAAGGGGGTGTTCACGGAGGCACAGCTGCTGCCTTCCTGGAGCTTACAGGCCAGAGGGAAGGAAAGAAGAGTTAAATAATAAGCCAATACATCAACAAAACATAAAGCTTAAACACCTGAGAAAGAAAAGAGTAAGGAGAGAGGACATGAGAGATGATGCTAGGGAGGGATAGGGACTGGAGAAGGGGTCCATTTGTGATAATGTCAGGGAGGGAAGCCCGCTCTGAGGATGTCTACAGGGCCACCTGGCCCATCTGCCTGGGTGTCAGGGGACAGCTGCACAGGGACCAGGCAACCAAGTGGAGTCTGGTGGAACATCTGAGGTGGGCAGAATCTGTGTGATGGTCAGAGTTGATTGAGAGTTTAAACAGCTGTGAAATTACAGACTGTGCAAAAAGGTGCCCAGGAACTTTCTGCTATGATGGAAATGTTGCATATCCTGATTTGGGTGCTGGTTATACATTTATTAAAACTCAGCAACTGTATACCTATTTCCCTATATGTACATTTCATTATACTTAACATTATACTTTGATTTGTTTAAAGACTTTTTTTTAGAGCAGTTTTAGGCTCACAGCAAAATTAAGAGGAAGGTACAGAGAGTTCCCATCTACCTGCTGGCTTCTCCCACACCACACAGCCTGCCCCATTATCAACATACCCACCAGGATGGCACATTTGTTACACTCAATGGATCTACGTTGACATGATGGTCACCAAAGTCCAGAGTTTATCTTAGCTTTCACCCTTGGTAACCTTTGTCTATGGTTTTGGACAACTGTATACATGACAGGCATCTATCATTATAGTATCATTCAGAGTATATAACTTTAATTAAAAATTTTTTTAACTATAAACACACACAAAAAAGCAAGGAAGTTCATTCTTAACTCACTAGGCTTAAGTGAACATTTTATAATAAACTACTGCACTGATTTTATTTTTTAAGAGGCAATTCTGTCATTCTGAGCTGTGGTTTCAAGCATTTCGCTAAGCTCAAGCACATCCTGCCAACAACCTCGGGCAAGACGGTCTGCAAACAGGTAACACAAGAAGCCCTCACCAGAGCAGGATCTATGCAGTGCATGCATCATAGCACACTCCCTTCCCTGCTCCCTGAGGTTCAGTGTCCAGTAAAGGCTTCCAGGGAAGATCCTGCTGACCCACATCCCACCCATGACAGGTCTTCTGGGCCTAGGTATGACTTGCCCTTGGCAAGGTCGTTTTACCTCTCAAATTCTATAAATTCAGACTACAGCCCACACTAGGCTTCATGTTTTTTAGAAGCATCTTTTGCCAAAGTATCAAATCTGTGTTGAATAAATTAATTGGTGCCATGCCCAGAGAGCAGCTCTGTAATTTATGTTCTGCATGGTTATGCATGACAAATCAAAGCCAGAGTACCTGCCATTTGTTAGCTTTCCCCAGCCATTCATTTGGTTCTGAATGCCTTTGTCTAGGGCTGCTTATGTCCATGATACTTAATTGCTGGGCTGCTCAAAGCCCCAGAATATTTTTTTCCATTGCACATTACTAAATCTCTATTGACACATCCCTGAATACAGAGGTCGATAGTCAGTCTTCATCATCTAAAGCATGACTCAAATGGTAAGCCAGTAAAAGCTCCCTGAGGGACAGCTTTCAACAAGTCATTCTGATTTCATTTAAAATAAGCCAAAGAGGCAAGGCATGAGGGAACGACTATCCCACGCCTCTCTACCCACAATGTTCCTTGATAGTGGAGGGCAGGGCTTGGGGCTTCCCCAGTGTCCAGTGATGGCCCCACCCAGGAGGGCTGTGGAAAGGTCAGTAGGTAGGACCACCACAGGCCACTTTGCAGACATTCCTGAAATCATGGTGAGCCGCTAATGGCCGTGTCCCCTGTGAGCCCAAGCCCACAGCGTTGGCTAGCCTGCACCACAGGGCCCTGCACGTCTGCCCCATCCTCTGACTCAGCCCTCTGTTCTCTCATCTGTGCCAGCTTGACGCCTTGCCCTGACAGCAGAGAGCTGGACCAGGGCCTGCTGGGACCCCTGGCTAGGCTCTGTCCCACCTCTCTCTCTGGGCATCCTTGAGTCCCACCTCTCTCTCTGGGCATCCTTGGCCTTGGATGTGGGGTTCTTCTTCAGATGAATGACCAAGACCATGTGCTCTCCTCGAGAGAGCCCTTCGATGTCGTATCAGCAGTACTCAAACCTGACACCACTCCCCTACCCACAGGTTCTGAACACCGCACCGCCGCCAGGCCCTCACCTCAGAGCCAGGCCCGCAGGTGGGGAGTTCTCCCAGTCCTTGGCCCGCGGGTGGCAGCAGGCCTCCCATAGCGCCTACCCAGATATACGTCCCAGTTCGGCTCCACAGAGTCAATTACTAAGTGTTTCTGGAAATGAGCTGGACTGTAGCAGAATAAGATCTAGGTATCAGTGGTTTCCCGTCCAGCTGAGCCTCACTCTCCGACTCACTGTTAGCCCTGGGCTCGTGTCCAGGGGCCGCTGTGACAAAGAGCCACGAGCCGGGGTCTGGAAGCAGCACAGAGCCATCCTGTCACAGTCCGGAGGTCAGAAGTCTAGACACAAGGGGTCAGCAGAGCCGTACGCAATCCAGAGGCTCTCGAGGAGGGTCTGTCTGCTCCTGCCTCTTCCAGCTTCCAGATTTCCAGGGTTCCTGGCTGCGGCCTCATGGGCTGAACCTCTGCCTCGGTCTCCACAGGGCCATCTTTCCTCTGTCTGTACCTGTCTGTTTTCACATGTGTCCAAATTTCCCTCTTCTTACAAGGACAGCAGTTGTATTAGGCTAAGACCCACCCTAATGCCCTCCTCTTAACCTGATTAAATCTGCAAAGGCCCCATTTCCAAATAAGGCCACATTCATAGATACTGGGCTTAGCACTTCAACACGTCATTTTTTAAGGGACACAATTCAATCAGAACAGAAACTGAATTATGTTTCCCTTGATGTATCTCATCTGGTGACTCTTCCTTGATGAATTCACTCTGCAAGCATTTATTGAGCACCTATTACGTTTCAGGCACCATACCAAGTGCTAGAGACTCCTGACCTTCAGGCATCACATCATGTGTGATAAGTAAGCAAGGGACCTCAATGACGTGTGACATAGAACGCTGGGAGGCATGGCAGCACCTGTCCCAGGCAGGGGCCCTCTCCCAGTCTGGGAGCATCAGGGTGCTTCTCAGAGGGGAGGGGACAACAACAGAGATGAGGGCTGCAGCTGAAGACTAGCCATCCAGGCAGCGGGGCCCTGGCAGATGAGAGAAGCCCAGAGATGAGAGAAGCATGGGGTGTCTAGGAGATTCGGGTGAGTCAGCACAGCTGAGGGGAGAGGTGGTGAGAGGCTAGAGAAATGCCCAGGGAGCACGCCCAGGTCACAGGGGGCACCCACCAGCTCGTTGAGGGCAAAGGCACCCCCAGCACCCAGGGGCTCTGGTAAGAGGTGCCATGGTTGCACACCCACTGTGAGCAAGCCACTCTGCCCACACCGCCTCCTGTAGCCTCACAGCAACAGTGCACAGCTGAGAAAACTGAGGCCCAGCTCCCCGGGTCACGTGAGGGGCAGCAGAGGCTAGACCCTGGCACTCTGCTCCCAAGCCCAGGCCCCCATCCTGCACCTGCAGACAGCCCTTCTTAGTCTGCAAGGGGAAAAAGAGAGGATGGGCTGGTGGCCAGGGTTTGTTTTCCTCGTGGACACCCTCTGGTGCACTCACTTCAGAGCTGACCGCTTCAGGAAGGACTGCCAGGGCTTGGGGGCATGACTCACACACACCCGCCCCCGACGCAGGCCAGCCCTGAGAGGCAGGCCCTCGGCTCGGCTAGCCCTGGGAAACAGTCCATTCTTGCCATTTGACTCCCATGACTTTTAATTTATTTTTTAAAAACATCCTCAATCGAGACTTCCGGGAAGATGGCGCTGTGAGCAGGGCGGCAGAAATCTCCTCCCAACACTATATTTATCTACGAAAACACCGAAAATACATCTATTCCTAAAAGAGAGACGAGAATACACAGGAAAGCGCACAGCGTGCAGCTACACCCGAGAGCACTTGGCACCCCAAGAGGCGGGTAAGATACGGAGCTGCGACCCGGCGGGACCCGAGCCCTCCCCCACCCCAGCGCACCGGCGGGAGGAGAGGATTCAGAGCCGGGAGGGAGTGGAAGTGCACCCCGCGAAGTAGCCGGCCCCGGGTATCTGCGCGGGGAGCGCTGACCCACATTGCGCAGTGCAGCGGAGATTGGAGAGACAGAGGGGCAGGATCTGAGCGGGGAACGCGCCAGGGTGCTTGCAGCCGGCTCCCGGGAAGGAAAAAAAAAAAAAGCATGTGCTTTCTTCAGCGGTCTTAAAGAGACAGGAGCCCAGCGGAGGAGCCGGATTGCCCCAGCACACTCAGCTCAACAGGCTGGGAGTCCTGGGGAGTTTCAGACGCCTTAGCTGGCGACTGAGGAAGCGTAGCCATACTTAACACTTCTCACTGAGATCAGCAGCCTCCTATTCGTTCCCACCCCTGCCAGAGCGATAAAGGGCCCTGCGGAGCGGCACAGTCACAGCTGTGGAATAGTGGGGCAATAGCGCCACCTAGAGCATTCCCACAGAATCTACGTGCGGTGGGCATTTTTGTTTTGTTTTGTTTTGTTTTTTGTTTTTGTTTTTTCTTTTCTTTCTTTTTTTTCTTTTTTCTCTTTCTTTTTTTTTTTTTCTTTCTCTTTTTAAAGTCTTAAAGAGCCCAGCTGACATACGTGGCAACTATCAGTGACCAAATTATACAGTCATGAAAAGACAGAGGAATATGGTTCAGACCAAAATCAACCAGACAACCCCAGAGAGGGAGTCTGAAGGGATGGAAATGCACAGCCTCCCTGAAAAAGAATTTAGAATAAAAGTCATAACCATGCTGATGGACCTACAGAGAAATGTGCAAGAGCTGAGGGAGGAAGTGAGGGAACTGAAGAAAGACAATACAGAAATTAGACAAGCGATTGACGGGCTTAACAACAGAATGGATGAGATGCGAGAGACTGTTAATGGAATAGAAAACAGAGAACAGGAGTACAGAGCAGCTGAGGAAGAGAGAGATAAAAGGATTTCTAGGAATGAAAGAATATTAAGAGAACTGTGTGACCAATCCAAACGGAACAATATTCGCATTATAGGAGTACCAGAGGAAGAAGAGAGAGAAAAAGGGATAGAAAGTGTCTTTGAAGAAATAATTGCTGAAAACTTTCCCTCGCTGGGGAAGGAAGTAGTCTCGCAGTCCACCGAAGCTCATAGATCTCCCAACACAAGGGACCCAAGGAAGACAACACCAAGACACATAATAATTAGGATGGCAAAGATCAAAGATAAAGACAGGGTATTAAAGGCAGCTAGAGAGAGAAAAAAGATCACCTACAAAGGAAAACCCATCAGACTATCATCAGACTTCTCAACAGAAACCTTACAGGCCAGAAGAGAATGGCATGATATATTTAACGTAATGAAACAGAAGGGCCTCGAACCAAGAATATTGTATCCAGCACGATTATCATTTAAATATGATGGAGGGATTAAACAATTTCCAGATAAACGAAAGTTAAGAGAATTTGCGTCTCATAAACCACCACTACAGGATATCTTAAATGGACTGCTCTAGAGGGAAGCACACCTAAGGCTAAAAAGATGTCACCAGAGAAAAAAAAAATCATAGCAAAGAAAGCAGACCATCCAAATGCCAACTAAAGGCAAAGAATAAAACACCTATTATAGAAAGAATGGAGGAGGAGGAATAAGAAGGGAGAGAAAGAAAGAAACATCAGACTGTGTTTACAATAACTTAACAAGAAAGTTAAGTTACATTGTTAGATAGTAAAGAAGCAACCCTTGAACCCTTGGTAACCACGAATCTAAAGCCAGCAATGGCAATAAGTACATACCTATCAATAATCACCCTAAATGTAAATGGACTGAATGCACCAATCAAAGACACAGAGTAACAGAATGGATAAAAAAGCAAGACCCATCTATATGCTGCCTACAAGAAACTCACCTCAAATCCAAAGATATACACAGACTAAAAGTGAAGGGATGGAAAAAGATATTTCATGCAAACAACAAAGAGAAAAAAGCAGGTGTTGCAGTACTTGTATCAGACAAAATAGACTTCAAAACGAAGAAAGTAGCAAAAGATAAAGAAGGACATTACATAATGATAAAGGGGTTAGTCCAACAAGAAGATATAACCATTATAAATATATATGCACCCAACACAGGAGCGCCAGCATATGTGAGACAAATACTAACAGAATTAAAGGAGGAAATAGACAGCAATGCATTCATCTTAGGTGACTTCAACACACCACTCACTCCAGAGGACAGATCAACCAGACAGAAAATAAGTAAAGACACAGAGGCACTGAACAACACACTAGAACAGATGGACCTAACAGACATCTACAGAACTCTACACCCAAAAGCAACAGGATACACATTCTTCTCAAGTGCACATGGAACATTTTCCAGAATAGACCACATACTAGGCCACAAAAAGAACCTCAGTAATTTCAAAAATATTGAAATCCTACCAACCAACTTCTCAGATCACCAAGGTATAAAACTAGAAATAAATTTTAGAAAGAAATCAAAAAGGCTCACAAATACATGGAGACTTAACAACACTCTCCTAATTAATCAATGGGTTAACGACCAAATCAAAACAGAAATCAAAGAATATATGGAGACTAATGACAACAACAACACAAAGCCACAACTTCTGTGGGACGCAGCAAAGGCAGTTCTAAGAGGAAAGTATATTGCAATCCAGGCCTATTTAAAGAAGGAAGAACACTCCCAAATGAATAGTCTAAAGACACAATTACTGAAATTGGAAAAAGAAGAACAAATGAGGCCCAAAGTCACCAGAAGGAGGGACATAATAAAGATTAGAGAAGAAATAAATAAAATTGAGAAGAATAAAACAATAGAAAAAATCAATAAAACCAAGAGCTGGTTCTTTGAAAAAATAAACAAAATAGATAAACCCCTAGCCAGACTCACTAAGAGAAAAAGAGAATCTACACACATAAACACAATCAGAAATGAGAAAGGAAAAATCACGACGGACCCCACAGAAATACAAAGAATCATAAGAGAATATTATGAGACTCTATATGCTAACAAGCTGGAAAACATAGAAGAAATGGACAACTTCTTAGAAAAATACAACCTTCCAAGACTGACCAAGCAAGAAACAGAAAAACTAAACAGACCAATCACCAGTGACGAAATCGAATTGGTAATCAAAAAACTACCCAAGAACAAAACCCCTGGGCCTGATGGATTCACCTCTGAATTCTACCAGACATATAGAGAAGAAATAACACCATTCTCCTTAAAGTTTTCCAAAAAATAGAAGAGGAGGGAATACTTCCAAACTCATTCTATGAAGCCAGCATCACTCTAATACCAAAACCTGGCAAAGACCTCACCAAAAAGAAAATTACAGACCAATATCCCTGATGAACATAGATGCAAAAATACTCAACAAAATATTAGCAAACCTAAATCAAAAATACATCAAGATGGTCATACACCATGATCAAGTGGGATTCATCCCAGGGATGCAGGATGGTACAACATTCGAAAATCCATCAACATCATCCACCACATCAACAAAAAGAAGAACAAAAACCACATGATCATCTCCATAGATGCTGAAAAAGCATTTGACAAAATTCAGCATCCATTCCTGATTAAAACTCTCAACAAAATGGGTATAGAGGGCAAGTACCTCAACATCATAAAGGCTATATATGACAGACCTACAGCTAACATCATACTTAATGGCGAGACGTTGAAGGCTTTTCATCTAAGATCGGGAACAAGACAAGGATGCCCACTCTCTCCACTGTTATTCAACATAGTACTGGAGGTCCTAGCCACAGCAATCAGACAAAACAAAGACATACAAGGCATCCAGATTGGTAAAGAAGAAGTCAAATTGTCACTATTTGCAGATGACATGATACTGTACATAAAAAACCCTAAAGATTCCATTCCAAAACTACTAGAACTAATATCTGAATTCAGCAAAGTTGCAGGATACAAAATTAACACACAGAAATCTGTTGCTTTCCTATACACTAATGATGAACTAACAGAAAGAGAAATCAGAAAAACAATTCCATTCACAATTGCATCAAAAAGAATAAAATACCTAGGAATAAACCTAACGAAGGAAGTGAAAGACCTGTACTCTGAAAACTACAAGACACTCCTAAGAGAAATTAAAGAGGACACTATCAAATGGAAATGCATCCCATGCTCTTGGCTAGGAAGAATCAATATTGTCAAAATGGCTATACTACCTAAAGCAATCTACAGATTCAACGCAATCCCTATCAAACTACCAACAGCTTTCTTCAATGAACTGGAACAAATAATTCTAAAATTCATATGGAACCACAAAAGACCCCGAATAGCCAAAGCAATCCTGAGAAGGAGGAATAAAACAGGGGGAATTACACTCCCTGACTTCAAGCTCTACTACAAAGCCACAGTAATCAAGACAATTTGGTATTGGCACAAAAACAGACCCACAGACCAGTGGAACAGAATAGAAAATCCAAACATTAACCCAAACATATACAGTCAATTAATATTTGATAAAAGTGCCTTGGATATACAATGGGGAGATGACAGCCTCTTCAGCAGCTGGTGTTGGAAAAACTGGACAGCTACATGTAAGAGAATGAAACTGGACTACTGTCTAGCCCCATACACAAAGGTAAACTCAAGGTGGATCAAAGACCTGAATGTAAGTCATGAAACCATAAAACTCTTAGAAAAAAACATAGGCAAAAATCTCTTGGACATAAACATGAGCAACTTCTTCATGAACATATCTCCCCGGGCAAGGGAAACAAAAGCAAAAATGAACAAGTGGGACTATATCAAGCTGAAAAGCTTCTGTACAGCAAAGGACACCATCAGTAGAACAAAAAGACATCCTACAGTATGGGAGAATATATTCATAAAAAACGTATCTGATAAGGGTTTGACATCCAAAATATATAAAGAACTCATGCACCTTAACAAACAGAAAGCAAATAATCCAATTAAGAAATGGGCAGAGGACATGAATAGACACTTCTCAAAGAACAAATTCAGATGGCCAACAGGCACATGAAAAGATGCTCCACATCGCTAATCATCAGAGAAATGCAGATTAAAACCACAATGAGATATCACCTCACACCAGTGAGGATGGCCAACATCCAAAACACAAACAACAACAAATGTTGGCGAGGATGTGGAGAAAAGGGAACCCTCCTACACTGCTGGTGGGACTGCAAATTAGTTCAACCATTGTGGAAAGCAGTATGGAGGTTCCTCAAAAAACTCAAAATAGAAATACCATTTGACCCAGGAATTCCACTCCTAGGAATTTACCCTAAGAATGCAGCAGCCCAATTTGAAAAGGACAGATGCACCCCTATGTTTATTGCAGCACTATTTACAATAGCCAAGAAATGGAAGCAACCTAAGTGTCCATCAGTAGATGAATGGATAAAGAAGATGTGGTACATATACACAATGGAATATTATTCAGCCATAAGAAGAAAACAAATCCTACCATTTGCAACAACATGGATGGAGCTAGAGGGTATTATGCTCAGTGAAATAAGCCAAGCCGAAAAAGACAAGTATCAAATGATTTCACTCATATGTGGAGTATAAAACAAAGAAAAAAACTGAAGGAACAAAACAGCAGCAGACTCACAGAACCCAAGAACGGACTAATAGTTACCAAAGGGAAAGGGACTGGGGAAAATGGGTGGGAAGGGAGGGATAAGAGGGAAAAAGGGGCATTACGACTAGCAGATGTAATGTTGGGGGGGTCACGGGGAGGGATGTACAACTCAGAGAAGACAAGTAGTGATTCTATAGCATCTCACTACGCTGATGGACAGTGACTGTAATGGGTTTGGTGGGGGGGACCTGATGAAGGGGTAGTTTAATAATCGTAATATTGCACATGTAATTGTAAATTAATGATAATAAAATAAATTATATTAAAAAAATAATAATAAAAATAAAAAATAAAAAATAAAAAATAAAAAAAACATCCTCAATCCAGGTTATTTTTGTTTCTCTGAAGTCAAATACCAGGTTCGATTGTTTTGTTGCTATTGCTTCCTGTGTCAACTGACTCTCCAGGTCATGAAGGACCTGCCAGCCCTTGTGAGTTTTATCTAGCTTGCAGCCACGCCCACCAATGGGATGAGGCTCCCAGGCCTGTGAGCTCTGGCCACGTGCTGGAAGAGCACTTTGGGATGCGATGGGTCCCCAGGCTCTGCTCTGGAGAGGAGCAGCTCTAAATCTACATTGTTCTCATGGGAGCTGGCTGTTGGGCTCTCTGCCTTGATTTGATTAACAAGTCCAGAGTTTGGCAGAGGCATTCTGGGAAGACTCTGGACGGGCTGTGTGTATACATAGAATAAAAGTTGGGCTGTGGGTGTTATTAGCTGAGCATGACTGATGCTATGTTTACTAAGATAGGAGCCATCAAACCCTGGCCGTTTTAAATTATAGACAGATATGCCAAAGAGGTATTGCCTTATCCAAATGCTAGAAAGCATTTCCCCTCTCTTAATTCTCTTCCTAATGACTGCTTGGGTAGCAGTGGCGTGGTGACAGAGCCCTGGGATCACTGCATTACGAATGTGTTTGTGTGTGTAGGTGGGGGTGTGCGTACATCTAAATGAATATAGGTATGTACTCACCACCTCCTCCCCACAGAGGGAATTAAAGGGGGCCAACAGAGCTGCACATATAGAATAAGAAAAAAATAGATGAGGAAATCAGGGCAAGTAAGATAGAAAGTGAGGAATAAAAATAGAAGAAGGAAAGTAGAGGAAGCAAGTGGGTGTAGGGACAGGAAAGAAAGAAAAATGGGAAGGCAGCAAGAGAAGAGAAGGGGAAGCAGTGACAAAAAGCTCCATTTCCATAGTGACCAGGAGCTCCAGGTCCACAGAGCAAAGACTCCGGAAGATGCTAGGGGCCAACTGCTTAGCCAGATGCAGTGGGCAGCATTCCAAGGGCAGGCAAGTGCTCTGAAAGCTGGGAGCTGCCCTCAGCCCTGGCACCTGGTGACAAGCTGGCCCTGGCCCTCCTGTGATGGCCCCCGGTGACCACCACTCATCCTCTCCTTGGGGATTTGGAGTTCCTCCTTCTCTGTAAATAAGTCCATATCAGTTGGAGCTCATTCTGTGGAAAGAGTGCACGAACTGGGAGGGGCTCTAAGCTGCCCTGTGGACTGAGAAGCAGGGAAGTGAACATGGTCATTGAAGGTCAAAGCAGCTCTTGCCAAGGTCAGCTCTGGACTCTTTGTGACCAAGTGTGACTGTCCTCTTTGTAGTCAATCTCTCAGCAATGTTGGCCCCTGTGGACTAGGGCTTGCTTCCCAAACACTCTCTTGTCTTGGATACTGGAATGCCACACTTCATCCTCTCCTGCCCTGACCAGGCCTTGTCCTTTCTTGAGGCCTAGGATGGTCACATGCCTTAGCCCTGGGTTGGCACCTGTTCTTCCAGCTCTCCCCCTCCTGTCCTTGGTGGATCACTTCTTTTCCTGTAGGTTTAAATACCACACATGCAGAGGAGACCCCAGGCCCCGGCAGCTCCCCTGAGCTCCAGGTTGGCATGCCCACAGCCTCCTGGATGTCTCCTTCTAGATGTATCCACATCTCAAACTTAAATCCAAAGTGAACTCTGGATTGGCTCCCCCAAACTTGTTTCCTCTTCTCTGTAAATGACACCCTCTTATTCCTGGATGGTGACATAAGCCAGAAACCTGGTACTCAGCCTTATTTTCGCACCCCGAGCATAGCATCCACAGGCCTTGTCAATTCAACTTCCAGGTGAACTGTGAGTCCCTTTTCTCCTCTTATTCTCTAAAATCACTGCTCCCATCTACGCCACCACAATCTCCAGCATGAATTTGTTCAAGAGCCTCCTAACCAGTCCCCATTTCCACTCCTGCTTCCCTGCAGTTTGCTCTCCTCACAGCCAGATGGACCAGTTGGTGAGAAGTGGATCATGTCATTCCCCTGCTTTACATCCTTTCAATGACTCACAACACTAAGAATCAAGTGCAAACTCCTTTCTCAGGCATGTGAAAATGGACCTGCTCTCGTCCTGCCCCCTCCAACAGCTTCTCTGGCTCCTTCCCCACCTCTCCTCCAAGCAGTTTCTTTTCCTCAACTATGTGGAGTCTTTCCTGCCCCAGGGCTTTTCCACACACCATACCTCTGCCTGAATGTTCTTTGCTCTGCCCTTCAGACACCTGCTTCTTCCTCATCCATCTCACTCTGCACAGCATCCCCCAGGGAGACCTCCTCCCACCTGTCTATCCAAAATAAGCCCCACCCACTGTTCTGTGTCAGCCACCTGTTTGTTTCCCTCCTGGCACTTAACACACCAGTTACATTCTCATTAGCTTGCTGCCTGCATGATGCCAACTTTACTTGCTGGCCTGTAGCTACCTAAGGACAGGGACTGTATCTGATTTGCCATTACTGTATCTCAGAGTCTGTCCAGAGTAGATATTCACAAAGCATTATTTTGAAAGCTAAGCAGCAAGAAGACAGCAGGGGACTGAGCAAGTTTCTTCCAGGTGTTCCCCTTCTGGTTCTGGTTGTTCTGGCAGCTGGCATGCTCCCCTAGCCCTGAAGTTCCCCTGAAGACTTCTGGAGTCTTCCAGCAAAGCCCACTCTGGGATTGCACAGGTTTCTGCTCCCACAATCTAGCACCCAGACCAGAACCTCTCCCCGTGCCCTCTGGGAAACCACCTGCCAGCTCTGGAAGCATATGGATTTCAGGGCACTTGGCCTGAGGCTTGTACTGTTCTCAGGCTTGAAGTCTGATGCTGCACTTTCTGCTTCTAGAAAATCCAAATACTATAGGTGGGGTGGCCGCCTAGGCCATCACCCATTCCCAGGCCTGGGAGCACTGTGTTGGCCATTACTGAGCTTGGATTGCATCCCAGGGGGTAGGGGTAAGATGCTATTATTTGTGCAACAGTGGTGGCTGGGTGCAGGGGGCACAGGGGTTGGGACCCATGGGTGGGGACCTATGGGTGAGGGCAGGAATCTGGGGCAGAGAAGCTGCTCTACTTTGATGGATGGGCTAGAAAGTGGGTGAAGCTCTGAATTACCCTGGGCTTCCATGTCCAGGTCTATAAGATGCAGACAGCCAAGCCACCAAGTCCCCCAGTCAATGCACTCCCTACCGCCTGCTCCCCCACCCCCACACACACCCTAGGCGTGACAGGGACTGCACCTTCCCACAGTCCCATGAGAGTGCCTGTTTTCTGTGCTAGCCATTTTCCTCAGATGGCTTTAAGCTCGCTCTGCCCTAGGCTCTCCATGTGCATGCATCTGCTCCTCAAGGGCAGGGACCTTGGGTCTCAGCCCCTCCCTTAGCCCGGATCTGGCTACATTGTCTCAAGTGTCCCTTTCAGCTCTCCACTCAAGCTGCCTTCTGCCTGCCCTTTGCCAGGTGGAGTGGGCAAAGAGGGAGGAAAGACAAGAGCAGGTGGGGAGAAGAACAGACAGAAGGGTAGAGGGCAGCAGAGAGGGAAGGAGGCTGAGCCTGGCTTTCTTGAAATTGAGTGAGGTTGGGTAGAGGCACAGACATTCAGAAAGAGGGAGAGAGTGGGAGACGAAAACAGAGCTACACACTCAACAGATGCCAAAATGTTCAGATCGTCCATGAGTCTTCCTAGAACCTGTCTCTAGAGAAGCCCATAGAAAAGATCCCTCATCTGGTTTCTAATTAAGGATCCTCTTTGATGTGCCGGGCCACAGGAAGAAAAGTTACAATAACTAACATTTTTAATGTCATTAAAATAATTAAATTACACATTCATTTCTTACACTCAGCCTGGATTTTTTTCAACACTTTCCTTCAATATGAAACATTGCAAAGACACTGAGGAGCTGGAGAGAGCCTGTGGACAGACCCTTCATTATTAACTGCTACTCTTTGCAAAGGGATGTAATAGGTGTCACAATCCATCTAAAATTTCTTTCTATTTTGTATGCATAATAATAGACATAATGCCTCAGATTTTAATGGCCCTTTCCTAACAATCAAATGTGCTCTAACATTCTCTTTTTGTACACTAAAGAAGGAGGACTACTAGCCCCATTTTACAGAAGGAACCGTTTGATGATAGCACAGTGAGCCCTCATATACCCTGAATGCTCACCGCACCCTGGCACCAAGCTTTTCATACACTATCATTTACACACGTCAACAATCTTTTGAGGTCTGAACCAGGATTCAAATCCAAACAGTCTAAGAACACATATACTTAAACACTATGCCGTATCATTTGTTCAATAGATATTTCTGAGCATCTGCGTTGTGCTAGGCACTATGCCTGGTGCTGGGGATACAACAGTGAGTGAGCGAAACAGAGCCTCACACTAGAGGGGACGGCATTATAACAGGAACACATATCAAGCCATTGATGAACATGACAACCGCATGCACAGATATGAGCCAGGAAGGAATTAAAACAGGGTGATGTGATCAAGAGTATATGGCAGGTGATGCAGGAGTCAGGGGTGACATTTAAACTGAGATCTGAATGACAAGTGGGACCCATTTGCAGGAAAAAGTAGAGCAGAGCATTCCAGACAGAGGAAAACATAAGAGTCTAAAATGTTTACATTATTTAGCTCAGTGATTCCACTCCTGAATATCTGTTGTAAGACAATAATTCTTAATACAGAAAAATGATATTCTCTGCAGCTTATTCATAGCAATGAAAACACATAGAAATGACCTAAAATCCAATAGGAGAAGAGCTCAAGGAATCATGATACATATGCTTAATGAAATGGTACACAGCCATGAAAACATTTTACAGCCGTCAATTTTGACTGGGAGATACACCCAGTCTGTACAACTCTGACTGTACCCTCCCTCTTATTATAACTAAAAACCTTGATAGAAAATATGAAATAACTATTAGAATCCTCTAAAAAAATAATAATAGCAAGCAGAGTGGGGAGAGAAACCAAAACTTGGAGAAACACAGATATGGCCGTGTCTTGGGGTCCCCTCCCATGTTTTCCGGCTTGGACACTAAAGCAACCAAACCTTTGGAACTGTGCAGCAGATGTGGACAGAATAAGTTCTAAGAGAGATGCTCTCTTTCTAGCCAGAGAACCAGCAAGACAGCCCCTGCAGTACAAAGTGTGGGGGTAATCCCCATGTTGTTTTATTGTTTTCTCCTCTTACTCACCCTGCCCTGCCCTGCATAGGCCCCAAACATAACGCAGTAATATTTCAACATCAGGAGGCATGGAAGACATGTGACCACTTGAAGGTATGAGAAAGCTGTTTCCTCTGACTAGGGGAACTTGGAATGGGATCCCTGCAGTCCAAAGAGGATGGAGGGGAAGGATGCTTTATTACTTTGTCTTTTTTTTTTCCAGCTGCTTTGTCCACAAGGTGGACTAGTCATGGAAAATGTGTGAGGACACAGGGAAATTAAAAACCCCAGCCTTCCAGCCAGAGTGCTAGGGAAGGGGGTCATTGGAGCTGGAATGAGTGGAAGAAAGTGGAGAAAGATCCTTTTAATCAATGTTTAAAGACCCAGGCACACCTCTGAACTGTGCATGTGTACAACTGACACAGAGCAGCATAGACAGGCTTTGAGGACTTCATTATGATCACTGACCACCTCCTAGACTGGACTCTGGGTGGTGCAACTGCAGACCACATCTGAACAGCACAGCAAAGGCTTTGAAAACCAACCTGACTTGAAATTGCAGCCTGTAGAAGATGGGTAGGTTTTTAATCTAACCGTAACCAGGTTGGTTGTCTGGTAAGACAAAAAAAGCCAACATTTACCAGAGGCTTTTAACAGCACCCGGCTCTCATGACACAGTATTCAAAATATCCAGGATACAATCTGAAATTACTCCACATGCAAAGAACCAGATAAATCCCAGCAACTGTCAAGGGAAAGACAACCAACACACACCAACCACAAGATGACCCAGGTGGTAGAATTATCAGACAAAGACTTTAAAGCAGGTATGACAACCATACTCCCTTAAAGTAAGGGTGAACAATCTTGAAACAAATAGAAAGCTAACAGTTCTCAGCAAACAAATAGAAACTATAAGAAAGAACCAAGAGGAAAATTTTAAACTGAAAAATGCAGTAGGCAGCTTTTTTAAAGAAAAAAAGTCACATAATAACAGTCACATAAAGGGACATAACAGAATGGAGATGACAAAGGAGTCAGTTAATTTGAAAATAGATCAATAGAAATTATCCAATGAGAGAGAGAAAAGAGATTGGAAAAAATAACCGTCTTTGAGTCCTTTGAGAGAATATCAAAAGGTCTATTATTTATATCCTTGCAGACCCAGAAAGAGTAATGCAGAAAAAAAATGAATGAAAACACTGTGCTTAGACACATCATAATGAAACTACTGAAAACCAAAGATAAAGAAAAAATCCTGAAAGCAGAGAACCAATTGATGCATTACAAGTAGAGGAACAGCTATTTGAATAACTGCAGATTTCTCATCAGATACCATAGAAACAAGAACACAGTTGAAAAGTATTTTAAAGTTCTCAAAGGCAATAACATGCCAAGCCAGAATCCTGTACCTAGCAAAATGTTGTTTGGGAATCAAGGTGAAGTAAAGACTTAAAACCAAGAGATTTTTTCACTAGTAGTATACCAATTAAAAAAATAAGAACAATCCAAAATTATTTTGCAAAGGATTTGTAACGACTTTGAAAAATTCCTATGACCTAACATTTAAAAAAGCTCATGAATCATAAGAGAATATTATGAGAATCTATATGCTAACAAGCTGGAAAACATAGAAGAAATGGACAACTTCTTAGAAAAATACAACCTTCCAAGACTGACCAAGCAAGAAACAGAAAAACTAAACAGACCAATCACCAGTGACGAAATCGAATTGGTAATCAAAAAACTACCCAAGAACAAAACCCCTGGGCCTGATGGATTCACCTCTGAATTCTACCAGACGTATAGAGAAGAAATAACACCGATTCTCCTTAAAGTTTTCCAAAAAATAGAAGAGGAGGGAATACTTCCAAACTCATTCTATGAAGCCAGCATCACTCTAATACCAAAACCGGGCAAAGACCTCACCAAAAAAGAAAATTACAGACCAATATCCCTGATGAACGTAGATGCAAAAATACTCAACAAAATATTAGCAAACCGAATTCAAAAATACATCAAGAGGATCATACACCATGATCAAGTGGGATTCATCCCAGGGATGCAAGGATGGTACAACATTCGAAAATCCATCAACATCATCCACCACATCAACAAAAAGAAGAACAAAAACCACATGATCATCTCCATAGATGCTGAAAAAGCATTTGACAAAATTCAGCATCCATTCCTGATTAAAACTCTCAACAAAATGGGTATAGACGGCAAGTACCTCAACATCATAAAGGCTATATATGACAAACCCACAGCTAACATCATACTTAACGGCGAGACGCTGAAAGCTTTTCATCTAAGATCGGGAACAAGACAAGGATGCCCACTCTCTCCACTGTTATTCAACATAGTACTGGAGGTCCTAGCCACAGCAATCAGACAAAACAAAGACATACAAGGCATCCAGATTGGTAAAGAAGAAGTCAAATTGTCACTATTTGCAGATGACATGATACTGTACATAAAAAACCCTAAAGATTCCATTCCAAAACTATTAGAACTAATATCTGAATTCAGCAAAGTTGCAGGATACAAAATTAACACGCAGAAATCTGTTACTTTCCTATACACTAATGATGAACTAACAGAAAGAGAAATCAGAAAAACAATTCCATTCACAATTGCATCAAAAAGAATAAAATACCTAGGAATAAACCTAACGAAGGAAGTGAAAGACCTGTACTCTGAAAACTACAAGACACTCCTAAGAGAAATTAAAGAGGACACTAACCAATGGAAATGCATCCCATGCTCTTGGCTAGGAAGAATAAATATTGTCAAAATGGCTATACTACCTAAAGCAATCTACAGATTCAATGCAATCCCTATCAAACTACCAACAGCTTTCTTCAATGAACTGGAACAAATAATTCTAAAATTCATATGGAACCACAAAAGACCCCGAATAGCCAAAGCAATCCTGAGAAGGAGGAATAAAACAGGGGGAATTACACTCCCTGACTTCAAGCTCTACTACAAAGCCACAGTAATCAAGACAATTTGGTATTGGCACAAAAACAGACCCACAGACCAGTGGAACCGAATAGAAAATCCAAACATTAACCCAAACATATACAGTCAATTAATATTTGATAAAAGTGCCTTGGATATACAATGGAGAGATGACAGCCTCTTCAGCAGCTGGTGTTGGAAAAACTGGACAGCTACATGTAAGAGAATGAAACTGGACTACTGTCTAGCCCCATACACAAAGGTAAACTCAAGGTGGATCAAAGACCTGAATGTAAGTCATGAAACCATAAAACTCTTAGAAAAAAACATAGGCAAAAATCTCTTGGACATAAACATGAGCAACTTCTTCATGAACATATCTCCCCGGGCAAGGGAAACAAAAGCAAAAATGAACAAGTGGGACTATATCAAGCTGAAAAGCTTCTGTACAGCAAAGGACACCATCAGTAGAACAAAAAGACATCCTACAGTATGGGAGAATATATTCATAAAATGACGTATCTGATAAAGGGTTGACATCCAAAATATATAAAGAACTCACGCACCTTAACAAACAAAAGCAAATAATCCAATTAAGAAATGGGCAGAGGACATGAATAGACACTTCTCCAAAGAAGAAATTCAGATGGCCAACAGGCACATGAAAAGATGCTCCACATCGCTAATCAGCAGAGAAATGCAGATTAAAACCACAATGAGATATCACCTCACACCAGTGAGGATGGCCAACATCCAAAACACAAACAACAACAAATGTTGGCGAGGATGTGGAGAAAAGGGAACCCTCCTACACTGCTGGTGGGACTGCAAATTAGTTCAACCATTGTGGAAAGCAGTATGGAGGTTCCTCAAAAAACTCAAAATAGAAATACCATTTGACCCAGGAATTCCACTCCTAGGAATTTACCCTAAGAATGCAGCAGCCCAGTTTGAAAAGACATATGCACCCCTATGTTTATCGCAGCACTATTTACAATAGCCAAGAAATGGAAGCAACCTAAGTGTCCATCAGTAGATGAATGGATAAAGAAGAGGTGGTACATATACACAATGGAATATTATTCAGCCATAAGAAGAAAACAAATCCTACCATTTGCAACAACATGGATGGAGCTAGAGGGTATTATGCTCAGTGAAATAAGCCAAGCCGAAAAAGACAAGTATCAAATGATTTCACTCATATGTGGAGTATAAGAACAAAGAAAAAAACTGAAGGAACAAAACAGCAGCAGACTCACAGAACCCAAGAACGGACTAATAGTTACCAAAGGGAAAGGGACTGGGGAAAATGGGCGGGAAGGGAGGGATAAGAGGGAAAAAGGGGCATTACGATTAGCAGATGTAATGTTGGGGGGGCACGGGGAGGGCAGTACAACTCAGAGAAGACAAGTAGTGATTCTATAGCATCTCACTACGCTGATGGACAGTGACTGTAATGGGGTTGGTGGGGGGGACCTGATGAAGGGGTAGTTTAATAATCGTAATATTGCACATGTAATTGTAAATTAATGATAATAAAAAAAAAAGAAATTGTAAAAAAAAAAGCTCATGATACAGAATTAAATAAATAGTATGATTGCAGTTATATCCAAAAATACTATTCATAGAGAAAAGGTGAGGCACATATAAAATACAGTACTCTCAGTGCCTTACTTAGTGAAATAACTATTGGTAGTTTTCCTCTTGATTTTATTTTTCTATGTCTTCCAAAATTTTAGTGGATAATCAACTATTTTTATGTTAAAAAATTAGTTGAAAAGCACTGATTAGTATAGAAAAGGGTGAGTAGAGGTCTCAATTTTGGTACAGAAACATGTTTATCAGTGAAGATTTCTTTTTTAAAGAGAAAAAGTAGGGGAGAGTGCCCAGCAGATGAGGAATATGGTTCACTGTATTACAGCTTTCCCCCATCTTTATGAGGTTCCAATTTTTCAAGATAACTAAGAGTTTAAAAAAAAGAAATGCGTGAAGTTCAAAATCATTAAACACGACCAGTTTGGCCTGTCTGACAGTTCTTAATTCTGTTTACATGGAAGAAAGGTCTTTATGGAACAGTATCTCCAAGATGCTAATGGTAGCCCGTGCTCCACAATTGCCAAGTTCATCAGCATAAAGGGAAAAAAAAAACCCAAACAAAAGCCAGCTAGCTTCAAATGGCCAGCCAAAGCAGATTAAAGGCTGAAGGAATGTTCTGTGCAGGAGACAAGAGCCAGCAGCAGCTCACCAATCCCGAGGGACGACTTCATGGACAGCTTACAAAGGACAGCTTACAGAGGCTCTGATGCAAATATGCTGTGCCCTGAAAACTCAGGGGCCTTGCACGGTGGTAATGGAGGGGGCCATGCGTGCCATTGTTAGCCTGAGCAAAGGAGGAAACACAGATGTTTAGAAAGGTAAAAGCACCCCCAGATGTCCCCTGGGGTGCAAAATCGACCCTGATTGGGTATCGGTGCTCTACTCATTTTGGAAACTTCACAGGTAGTGATTTCTGAAGAGCAAGAGGTGATGCAGTCGTCTTTACTGCAGGTATGGTCACTGAGGCCAGCAGAGCACAGAGGAATAAGGATATACACACAAAAAAGGTTCAAGAATTTTTTTTTAATTTGAAAAGGGTAACATTTGGTCTGGACATAATTCAGTTTTCCCTGTTTAACCTACTGCTATTCCTTTGGGACACCTGTTTTAGGTACTCATTCATTCATTCCAGCCACGCTCATTACATGCTGTTCCCCAGGTTCCTTCCTGGGCAGCAGGCAGCCTAATCAGCTCACGTCTGTAGCGATCTCCTCAGTCTGCAGAAACAATTACAGAACTTTACAGTTTGTAAACTGTACTTTGTCTCACCGAGCCTCATAACATTTCTGAAAGCTGAATTTACTCTCCTAGAGAGGTGAGGGAACATTCTCAGATGGGAGGGAACTGGGGGTAGGAAGCTCTCCTTGATGGGATCTCCCCAGCTCTCACGTGCAAAAGGGACAGTACATATGTACAGTAGATAGATACTGATATAGATACAGATATGGAGATGCAGATGTACAGAGAGAGAGAAATCAAATATGGCAAAATGTTAAATTGAGTCTAGGTGATGGGCACAAGCTATTCTGTAAGTTTGACAAAGTTCATTAAAGGTTAGGGATTCTAGTACCCATAGCAATTTGTGAACATTCAGCACATGACAATGAGCACCTGCTGTATACAGTCCAGCACTGTATTTGAAAACCTCAAGCCCAGCCAGGCAGCGCCCCTAACCTTAAGAAACCCATCACCCATAGAGAGAAGGGAGGAAGATTTGGCCCCTGGAATCAATTTAAGCCCCAACCTGGTGCTTTTCCACAACTTCACACATAAAGTTTTAGCAGGGAGAAATTTGGGGGTACCATGCATTGGCTATTTTCCTCAATTTAGTGTAATGATTAACATAATAAAAACTGTATCACTTTAAAAAATCTGAGAAGTCAAGCTTGAACGCTTGCCTAGTTCTTCGGCAAGTTTCCAGAGCTCATTAAACAGTGGAGATTATTAGAAAGACTCTCACACACGTATTAATTTTGTTTTCCAGTGAATCAAAGATCATCTTTGCCAGCCTTTGCTAAATCTGCAGAACACATCAGCATTTTGATTGCTAATTAGTGTACAGAGAGAGATAGTGGCTTCAACAACAATTTCACATAATAGAGTAAATTTAATTGAAATGCATAAATTAAAAAAAAACACTCTAATTTGTAAACATCCTCTTGGAAATCTTATGCCTATGCCAAAATATTTGTCAGTCGTACACATCCAATGAAACGGAATCTCCCAACTATCTCTTGAAAAGGTAAAACCTGTGGCTCCTGCAACACTGTGCACTTCCTCACCCAGCACCCTGGGCACACTGTGCTTTCATCTTCTGTTTACCTGTTAGCTCCTCCTCCAGACTGTAAGAGTTCACTCATTTATTCATTCATCAAATATTGATTGAAAAATCTGCTAAGTGTCACGGCGCTATTCTAAAAAGAAGAGATGCAGTGGTGAACAAAACCCAAGGTTAGAGATATAACCATAACAAATTGCTTAGTCAAAATTAGGCTCCATCAGTCAACAGTCTACATCAGGCAAAAATGCCCGACTTTCATCCATTCCCTGGGGCTCAGTGTGCACCAAACACATACACAGCCAGGCAGGGGCAAATTGTCGGGAACACACAGTTCCAAACTCTGGAACACAGTTCCAAAGTCCTGTTCCCCTGTGATCGGGGACCTCCTTGGGTTGCCCCGAGCCCCTGCTGAAGAAGACTTGACTAATACGTGGCCCCTCCCACTGCCTGTGTCCAGTGCATATCCATCCCATTTGTGGCTCTTTCCTGGGAAGCCCAGATTCTCTGAGGGGCCCTGGTTCTGCTCGGCTCCCCTCCAGCCTAGCTACTACCCTGGCCCCTAATAAATAAATCACGCGCAAAAGGCCGGCTCAACACTAAACACCTTAATGGCTTCATTAACTTTCTTGGGAAAACTGGTGCCCAAGTGCACACCTCTAAGGCAACCCCAGGCTCTTTCCCTCAGCCTTGCCCCTGCCTCCCAGACCTGCTCTGAGGCCTTCAGGCTGCTCTCTGCAGCCCCATCTGAACTTGAGGCAGAGGGGCAGTCAGGGGAATAAAAACAAACCGCTTCCAGCGGCCGCACGGCTCCAGCTCAGTTTATCTTGGGGCTGAAACATTTCAAAGGAACGCAGGCCTCCCTTCACCAGGGCCTGGCCTAGAGGCACAGTGGCGCGAGTGGACTTCCGGCTGCACCGGTGCAGGGTTCCTGGAACTGGCTTCACCGCAAACACCCATTCAAAGCAGCCCCGGCCTTCCTGAATCTCACAGCACACACAACCAAAGACGACAAGCCACTCGGACCTCCAGCTGGGGAGTCAGGATTTGAAAATTCAAAACATGCCTGGGAGCTGCCATGTGCTTTTAATTTCCTTGTTATGGTAAAAGCAGGGAGAAGATATCCAAAGAGCAGAGCCAGCGAGTCACTAAAAGAATGCTCCCCAAACACTTCACAATGGCATTTCCTGGCGTTAACTTTAATTGGATAGTTTAATGTTTGATTATGACAGTCCTTCCACAGTTGTAACAAATGAATGGCCCAGAAAGTCGCCAGCACTTGGTAATGAGCTAATAAATCTTTCATCCCCACAGCACAGATCTGACTGGGGGCAGCAGAACTTACAACCACACTGGATTTACCATTATGTCCTGGTTTATGGGCCAGGCTTGAGTGTCCAGCCATTCTGTGGAGACAATTTCACTGTAGGTAACCCCACAGAGAATATGGACCAGTGAGTCTCCCCAGTTGTTAAGGGCTGAATGTTGGTGCCCCCCTCCAAATTCATGCAGAAACTCTCCCCCCAGTGTGATGGTATTAGGAAGGGGCCAAGGGAGGTCACTGGGATTAGATGACATCAGGAAGCTGAGGGCCCCCTAATGGGATTCGTGCCCTTGTAGGAGTCAGGTGATAGCTTACTTCCTCTCTGCTCTCCACTTATGTCCCGATGATGCGATGAGAAGTTGGCCATTTGCGGCCCAGAAGACGGCCTCACCAGCATCCGACCTCACGGGCTCCCTGACCTCAGACTTCCAGTCTCCAACGCTGAGAAACAGATTTCTGTTGCTTATAGACCACCCGGGCTGTGGTGTTTGTTACAGCTGCTTGAACAAACTAAGACACCAGTCAAGGAGGGTCCCCCGAATAAGGAAGGGACAGACCACCCTTACCTTACTGACTGGCAAAGAGACCACCTATAGGAGGGGCAGGGTGACAAGGGGAGCCTCAGGTGTCTGTTACTGAACAGAGAAAGACAGGTGAGAGGATGTGGGGAAAATGGAAGTTCCTAGGGCCAGGACCCTCATACGACCCTTAACTGCTTGATGATGTCATTGGCCTGCTGCTAGGCTACTGCTTCCACACCCATAGGCAAGAAGCTATTATTGACTGAGTCACTATGTTAAGAGCTCCGCTCGGGGCTCTGGGCAGAGGCAGAGACAGAGGTGGATTGTAGGCCTGCAGACTGCTGGGTGCAGGCGTGATTCTAGTGCTCGACCTACCTCCATGAGAATAAAGGCGGGTGTAAACCCTTTTACCCCAAGAATAATCTATTGTCATTTCTTGGTCTCACTGAATCCATAGTGAACTTGCCCAGGACTGAAACCCTCAGGCAAGATGGGAAACTCTGAAAATGATTCCTTGAACAGCCCTGAACATATAGAACTTCATTCCTCAAGGTCTGTGTGTACATGTGTATGTTTTTGGACATGTCTGTACTCAGGTATTGGGTAGTAAGGAACTAACCTTACCCAAAGAGAGCCCTGGCCCTTTCCCTTGGCCCCTGGCAGGTGACTCTAAGCCCTTGGAATGTTCTTCCTGGTAAGAGTGTCTTTTTTAAGTGGGGGCCCTGGGCCACACTGGATAGTCCACAATGTGATTTGTGGTGGGCGCTTTCTTCAGGCCTCTCATTATCAGCTTGACCTCCACGGGGCTGCAGACTGAGGTCAGCCATGAGCAATCACCCAGCTCAACCTGACCCAGACCCAGGAAAGTGCTGGGCGCCAAGGCTCAGGTGAGCTTCTCTGGTCAGCAAGTTTTAATGTGTGTCACTTAAATCACTGCCAGGAAATGTCCACCATTCCATTAGGAGAGGACATGTCGGGGCTTCGAGCTAGAACTCGGCTGCACTCTGCCAGTGCGCCTTCTCCCTGGGCCGATTTCACCTACGTCCTTTCCCTGAGTACACCAGCTTTCAGTGTGTACTTTGGTCCTTCCGGGGAATTGTCAAACTGGAGAGACTTGTGGCTTCTCTCCTGCCCTTCCACCTGGGGGAGAACAGCCCCAAACTCATAAAAAAGCAAGTTGAAAAAACAGATAAATTGGACTTCAACAAAAAGGGAAGATTGTGCTTATCAGTTCCTCCACAACTCTCATTTTAAACAAATAGAAGTAGAATATGTCAGAGTCAGAGTCCCTCGACTAAATAGAATAAGTCACCTCATGCCAAAGGGTGTCCACCATGTTCCCAAACTGTGTGCCACACGAGGAATGCCAGGCAGCCCCCCACAGTGAAAGTCATGAGAGTTCGACATAACGTGAGAAATGCGTAGGCTGTTATATTAAGTAGAAAAGCGAATCAGGATTCAGGATTCAGGGCATAAGTGTGAGTTGTTCTAACAGGGTGAAGGGTGCTGATGAACTAGAGAGCACACGAGTCTAGGAAGGCTCAGGGGAAAGGGCAGGCAGTGTGGGGGCCACGAGGAAGCCAGTGGCCTTTGTCCAGGGCTTTCCCAGACTCAGTACTTGGCCATGCAGGTGTGAGGTCAGGAGGCACCTTTGCCGAATACCATATTGTGGGGGGTAATATTGCCCAGTTCTTATGCACCCCTCCACAGGTGCAACCGCCAGTTCAGGGCAGACTTTGCATAAAGCTGAGAGGCCACACTCCCAGCTTGCAAGTTAACACCCTGTGGATAAAGCGAAGGTCCCTGTGGCCAGGATTCTCACCTGGTCCTGGTCGGCTAGCTCACTACACACACGTGGGTAATACCTTGTTATGGACTCTATATAAAGAGCTCCGCCCAGCGCTCTGGGCAACACAGTAGCACAGCTGCAAGGCTGCAGGAGAGCAGAGACTGGAGTGGTGGCAGGGCCGAGGACAGAGACTGAGACGGCTGCGGGGGCAGAGAGGCCCAAAGGCAGAGACCAGCTTGCTGCGTGCAGACTCGCTCTGAGAGGATGTGATTCTAGTGATGGACCTGCCTCTGTGGAAATAAAGTTGGGTATAACCCTTTCACCCCAAGAACATTCTACGGTCATTTCTTTGGTCACACTGAATCCCTAGTGAACTTGTCGGAGGCTGAAACCCATTGGTAAGACATACCCAGTGGGAAACCCTTGACCAATGGAGTAAGGAGTTAGCAGGGTATTTCTCACTTTGTTCCCTGGGGGAGCAGTTTGAAGATACATTCCATAGACTCATCAAAAAAGTCTGCAGGATCTGGCCACTAGCTGCCTTTTGCAATGGCCTACTCAATAATGCATCTAATGTGTCTTTGTGCCAGTGCTCTCTCCTCCTGGGCCCACCGCCAGCCCCTCTCTGCTCCCAACAGTGCTAAGACCGTGTCTGCTTAAAGTCGCGTCTCCCCCTGGAGTGCAGGGCTCTGGGTACACGGTGAGCCAATTTGTATAACGAACACAAGAGCTTCTGGGGAAGGAAGACTCACCACTCCAGTGCCTGTACAGTGCGCTCCAAGTGTAGGAAGTGTGGGAGGGAAATAGCTTTCCTAGTAAAATCAATCAAGGGCCCCAACAGGGAATGCACAGGGGAGGCTGGGCTGGTGGCCCAAACTCGACACAAGGGCACAGGGCGCACACAGGTTTCTTCGGGATAGCATTGTGAGAGCTGTAACAGTAGCATCCCTGGGGCACAGCTCCACACTATAAAGTGACAGGTGGCCACTGGAGTTGGGACCTGTGGCAGAGATGGGAAGATATCCTGACCAAACCACCCTGGTACAGCGGCTTCTGTGTAAATTAAATGTCATGTTCAGTATGATCCTGGAACCAAGCAGCGGGCCCAAGCATGGCCTGAGCAGGGGGGCAGACAGCGAGGACATCACAAGGATGGACAAACAGGACCCGTTTCCAACAGCGACACCGTGTGGCAGCGAGAGGCAGCAGCAGTCCTGCTCAGACCGCTGACCTCCAGGTCCAGGTCCCCTCCTCTAGCGCCTACCGGGAGTGGTTGCCTTTGGATTAAATAAGTCCCAGGTGTTCTGACCCTGTGAGGGGAGGGGGATATCTCAAGATGGATGAGCTATTAGAAGGATCAAGAAGAAAGCCAAAAATGACGTTACCAGATTTGTACTTCAAGAATGGAAGAAGAAAGCACACCAAAATCTGGGCCACTGACCTAAAGGCAACTTACGCTTCCTCGTCCCTGGCCACGGGGTCTGTTCCCATCTGCTTCCTCTGCAGCCAGACCTGGGTGTCAGAAAGGATGCCTTGAGCTGCAGGAACTGAAACCCCCAGGCTTAAGGGATGATGATTCATTACCTCGCAGACTCTGAATCCTTCCCTGCCTTTTGCAACCTGCGTGGTGGCCGGTGATCCGTGGTGATCCGTGGTGATCCTTGGCTTACAGGTGCAGTGCCCTGACCTCTGCCTCCATCCTCTCCTGGCCTTCTCCCCTCTGGTTCTGTGTCTGTGTCCAGATGTTCCTTCTCTTATAATGACACTGGTCATCCCGGCCTTGAGCCTGTGCTGATGCCATTTGACCTCATCTTGACCTGACTGCACCTGCAAAGACCCCGTTGCCAAGTCAAGTCACATTCACAGGCTCCAGGGAGACAGGAATTTGGGTACACTACAAACTCCAAGTGAAAAAAAGCTCTTAAGAGCCATGTGCCAAGAGCAGGCCGGATGTCTAGCCTGGGCTGTCTTGGGGAAATGAACAAGTGGGGCTGGTTCTTCATTCTCATGTGGGCTCCCTCCTCCATGCCCTCCCCTCTGAGAAGGCCCTTTCTCCCCTCTGACTGTTCCTTTAAGCTGAGTTTCTGGATGTGCCACTCATTGTGCAGTTTCAACCCAATTCCATGCACAGTGATGGCACTCATGTGTCCTGTCTGCTGCATGACGGAGGGGCTTCGTTTCACATTCCCCTCAATTCCTGTGTTCGGCCTTTGCATTCTGTCAGGCTGCAGTGAGGTGAGCTCCTCACCCCCTGAAATTAGAAGAAGCAGCTGAAGCCACCTTGAGGCAGAACAGCAGGGCAGGCACAGCCGGAAAGTTCCCAGCTGCTCTATTCTGCCTATGTTCTCCCATCTCTGCCCTGGCTCCAGCACTGAGCAGCAAGTTGCTTAGCTTCATGTCTTCTGAAGAGGGCACGTGCAGCAGGAGATGGCGGGTAAGTGGCTGCTGCAAAGCCTAGCCCACAGAACATGCTCGATCCTGTTCACTTCGAGCTACTAATGCTATTGGACGGACAGCAAACTAAGAAGGTGGCCATGACTCAAGTGCTGACAATGCCCACCTTCAAGTGTGACCCATCTCAGGAAGAGCTGCATTTTCAATAAATAAAGCCTCAAACTGGCATTCCACTTGCCAGAGGGGTTTCAAGTAGGGGCAGTGGCCCTGTGGTTAGGAACAGAGCACTGAGGGGCCATCTTCAAACAAAGCCCCCCAAGGAGGGGACTACCAAGCTGGTCCCCAGAGACCAGTTGGTGCCCACCCATTCCTGTTCTGCACTAGAGGGCAGGATTCCACAGCATCTGTTGCTTAAAGCCCCACCCTGATGGTGTGAGGCTGCTGATGCAAACTTTGCCCTGGCCAGAAAGGTCCAGAAACTGGGGACAGAGCCAATGGAGGGCCTCAACAGTTCCAGCAGAGAGCTACAGTGTCCCTCACCCACCCCACAGCCTAACTGACCTTCTCACTGTGGCTGCTAAGTTTGGTGCCAGACACTTACAAGCTGGTATGATGGGTAGGAGGAGCACAAGCCCGGAGCCTCCCAAGGTGGCTGGGAGGAAAAAGTCATGGTGAGGGGTGGGGTCAGGGAGGGACTGGGCGGAGAAGTAACTAACCAGAGAAACAAGCATGGCCGTCGGCAGCAGCATCTTCACCTTCCTCTGTGATCACTGGCTTCTTTACCAGGGGTTAAGCGCTGTGCTTTATATGCACTGGGTAATTTTTTCCACAAAATACCCCTGTGAGGGCAGCACTGTCACCTGCATTTTACAGATGAGGAAACCAAGGTTCAAAGGCAGTAAACCACTTCCCAAAGCCACCAGGCAATCCAGAACTCGAAGCCAGATTTGCCCGACCCCAGAGCATCTCGTCCCAAACTGTTATTCCTTATTACCTCCTGGAGATCCATCAGTGATCTCAGAAGCTGATGGGTCAGGAGCTGAGCAATTATTCAGAAGATTCAAGGTCGGTGGCAGTTCTTGGCTGCATGCCAGCTTCCTGCAGCGTGAGTGCAGCAAGCTGTCTGTTATAGGGGTTCTGTTTCTGGGCAACAGGCACACGTAAGACATATTACCCACATTTCACATGTCTCCCAAGTAAAGTGAGGCCACTTTGAGTGCCATCCCAGCACCAAGATGCACCCAGACAAAATGGAAATACACCTTCAATAGCCTTGAAAAGGAATGAAAGTCTTGACTGCATGTCTCAACTCAAGGGGAATTACATCATAGGTCTCAAGATTTCTTTAAAACATCCTCTACTCTTTCCTCGAGTCTGATGCCCAGTGGCATTTTTTTCCTCGTGTCTCCCCTCTGTCCCCTCTCCTGGTTCCCTGCCCAGGCCTCCTGCCTCCCTGATCTCTCGTCCTCTCTGGGTGCTCACCAACTCCCTTCCCTTGGCTGCTTCATTCTGAGTCTGAACCCCTCGCCTCCCCCAGGAGGAAGACCAGGCTCTTGTGCTGTTCCCTCGGGGGTGGGGGGCAGCTCTAAGTATTACCTCTCATTATCTCCATCTCAGTCACATGAGGAACCTGGCTTGGGGTGCAGCAGGGGTAGTCAACATGGCGAGGAGGCAGAGTTGGGAGCTCTGCCAGATTCTAGGCCCCAGCAATGCCCCCTCCCTGGGCCTGGGCTTCCCTAAAAAAATAAGGGGGAGCCCTTGTAGCCCCAGAGTTCCTCTCTTGATACTCAGGCATGGGGGTGGGTGCTAACAGGTGGACCTGGGCTCTGACCTGACCTCAGCACTTCCAGCTGTGGGCTCGCAGGAAAGCCATGCTTCCCCACCAGCCTCAAACCTCCCTTCCACAGGGGGTTATGGGGGACCAGGCCCCAGCTGGCCACAGAGGTGCCTTCCTTCTTTCCTACTGGAACATGAGACACTTTACTGACCTTCTATAACTTCAAGGTCCCCCTGCCCCCAAACTTCTGTTAGCTAGCATGCTACTCCAGCATTCAGCCCTGCTGGAAGGAAAACAACAAAACATTAAAACATGGTGCTATAGAGGGAACCCACACTGGAGCTGGAGCTCTTTGTGTGTTCCAGAACCGAATACCCTTCCTTGAGAGAAAACTCCCTTTTTCCACAGTCTCCTGACAGTTCCTCGAAGCTAAAATTCCCAATGAGCTTTCTCCTCTCAGCCTCCTGACTGCTTTTCTGAGAAAGAAACAAGCTTTTTGAAAGTAAAAGCCTCAGGCAAGACTTTTATTTTGGGGGGCTCTGTTTTGAACTTGCAGGTTTTAATCTTTCTAAACATAGAGGCCAAAGTTCAGAGAAAATGAGGAAAGATCAAACACTATGAACAACGAGCCCGTTTCAAACGTCCCCTAGCCCACAGCTACGGGCCATGCAAATGCAAAAGCCCCACTGTCTGTTTCTGCAGCTGGATGGGACGGGGTTGTGGTGGGGGGCTTCGTTTGCCTTTTAAACAGAGTTAAGATTTCATTGTTCCTAGCACAAAGAGACATAAACACGAAAATACCACCAAGAAAATGAATCTACAGAAAATTATCATTTTTACAAGAGGTTTGTATTCCCCAAGCCCACTCTCTGTGATCAGTGTTTCTCACACTTTTATGTACACACAAATCACTTGGGAGACTTTTTTAAATGTGTATTCTGATTCAATAGGTTGGGGTTGGACCTGAAAGTCTGCATTTCTAACAAGTGCCTAGGTCATACCCAAGCTGCTGGTCTGGGATCACCCTTTAAGCAGCAAGAGCTGAGACAATAAGAAGTATTTCATTATACCACAAAGCAAGAGGTCTGGAGGTGCGCAAGGGCAGGGCGGTTTGCTACTCGGTCATGGCAGCATGCTTGGCTAGTGTCTGCGATTTTCCTGGTCTCCAGATGGCTGCAAATGGCATGTCCTCGTGCGAGTGATCCCTGACAGGAGGCAGGTCTGTTCCTTTCACAAGGAAGGGATCAATTTCCCCAGAAGCCTCCTGGGGACATCCTCTAATATCTCATTGGCCAGCACTCTGTCTTGTGGCTACCTGGGCTGCAATGCAGCCTGGGAGAGTATGCATCTAGCAAAAAGGAAGGGGATCACCATGACAGACACTTTCAGGAAGCAAGAAGTGGGGGACAGCTGCTGGCTGGCTGACCAGCAGTGTCTGCCATAGCCATTTCTCAAGGGCTCGGGACCAGTCTTACACCGTCTGCGTAGTGGGGCCCAGTGGAGAGAGGGGTCATGCATAGCAGGTCTCATCATGGAGCAGGTGGTGGCTGGGGGAGGCACCTCTCACCTGTGACACAAGTGGGACACAGCCCAAGTGACTAATGGGGAGGATACAGGTGGAACACAGCGCAGGTGGCCCTCACTGGGGGACAGGGCTGGGACACAGCCCCAGGACCCTCATAGCCTGGCCAGAGTGCCAGCCCTGCCAGCCCCTGATCCGATGCCCTGCCTCCCGTTCTCCCCCTACCCCAGGAGCAAGCACGGCATGTGTCCTGGTATCCTGGATACCACACTGGGGACGTAGAGCTGAGAAGTGCATCCATCCACTGAGCCAATTGTGAGCAGTGCCAATGAAACCCGTCTTGCAGACCCACAGAGCACGTAGTGTTAGGAAGCAAGGTGTCATCTTTCCCAGAAGCCCTATGCTGCCGCTCAGAAACAAGCTTACCATGGTGATGTTTTCTGCCTGGGCCTGCCTCGGGTAAGGCTGGAAACAGGACCTGTGTATCAGCCAAACCAGTAGAGACGCACAGAGCAGGACCCAGTGGGTGGAGGGCAGGCAGGTTCAGAAAGTCTCTCTTCTTGGTGTCCCAGTGGAATTGGATCTTCTGGGTACCATGGTGGTTCTGGTGAGGCAGTGTGGAAGGAGCCCAGCCTTGGAGTCAGACCTGGATTCTAATCCTGCCTCAGCCCCTGACCTGTTCCTGACCTGCCTCGGCCAGGTCCATTTTCTTCATCTTTAAAATGGGGGGAGAGTCAGGTGTAGTCCGATTTATGGGATTGCTGGGATGCAAACTTGATGAAGCTTGTGAAGCACTGGGCTGGGGGTGGTTCAGAAGCCTGCAGGGGACAAGCCCGGGGTGGTAACCCCATGGGTGGAGGGGCCGCGTGCATGTGATTTCCTCAGGCCCAGACAAGCCGACTCATGCCAGCTGGCACACGAGTGAGAGGAAGGCAAGCACGGAAGCCCGCTGCACCAAACTGCCGTGGGAATTCTGTCCCAGAGACTGGAAATGCTCAGAGTGTGGGACCAGGGCTGCACGGAAGCCAGCCTCAGGATCAGGAGACACGCAATCGGCTCTCCGTGGGAAACCGGGTGAGAATCCAGGAGCTTGAAGGATCAGCTGCACACCTTTCCCTCCACAGACAGAGCCGGCAGAGCGCATCCAGAGGCTCGGGGCTCCTGGAATCAGAAGGCGGAGACTTAGAAGAACAGGGGGCCCCATCTCGCCCTTGAGGTTGTCCCCAGTACCTGGGAATCGTCCCAAGGTCCTGACTACAAAGCTCTGAACAGCCCTCACCACTGGGACAACACCCCCCTCGCAGGCTCCCTGCACCCAGCTCCAGCTGAGGCCGAAGCCTTCTCCCTTAGGACAGGGAGGACCCAGGGCCGGCAGCACGGCCCTCCTTCCCTGGAGGTGCTGTCCGCACTCACCTCAGTGCATCTTCTTATACCCGTCCTGAGACCAATAAACCCTCAGCCTGACGTCCACAGAGATTCCAGGAATTCCGCCTGCTAAAGGAGTTTTTAAGCCTGGGAATCACTTTCCAGCCAGTTTGCCCATCTCTGACCTAAATGGTTTATGCAGTGGTCTTAGCAACGGTGCTCGACGAGTAGGCTTACCTTCCTCATTTCCAAGTTCTCAGGGGAGCTGCCTGGTCCACCGAAGAAGCAATTGTGTGTATCCGTGGCTTTTCTCCCTCCACTTCCAGCATTAAAGCCCACACTGAATCTTTGGAGGTGGGAGGAGTGGAACAGCAGCATAGGGCTCTCTGGGATCAGACCAAGATTCCCACCCTGGTGGGCACAACACAAGTGGGCATCCTCAGGGCCCTAGGGTGAGCGTGGTACTTCTCTGGAGCATCTATAGGCCCCATGGCAGGTGTATTCATTTTCTAGGGCACCCACAACAAAGTACTGCAAACTGGGTGGCTTATACAACAGAAATGGACTGTCTCACAGTTCTGGAGGAAGGAGTCTAGAATAGAGGTGTTGGCAAGGCCAGTCTCCCTCTGACAGCTCTGGGAGAGGATCCTTCCTCGCCTCTACCAGCCTCCGGTGTTTCCTGGCAATTGTTGGCACCCCTCGGCCTGCCACTGCAATACTCCTTCTCTGCCTCCGTCATCAGGGGTCTTCTCCCGTGTCTGTTTCTGTGCCTCTGCCCCTCTTCTTACAAGCACATCAGTCATATTGGACTAAGGGCCACCTTCCTCCAGTACGGCCTCTGCAGAATGTACCTCTGCAAGAACCTTAGTTCAAATAACATCACATTCTGAGGAACTAGGGGTTAGAACCTCAACATGTCTTTGAATTAGAGGATCTGACTCAAACCATCACAGTGAGTAATCTAAAAACATTGTTTTTATATGTAACCCAACATGGATAAGTGAGGGAATAAAAGGTAAAATTTACACGAGCTGCAATTAAGACCCTCACAACTGCAGCAGACTGGACCCCAGATGTCTGCCACCTCCTCTGCCTTAGGGAGCGCTTAGGGAAAGAGCTCAAAAGCCAGAGTCTTGGGCCAGAAGACCTCAGTCAGTCACTTACCTTGGACATGTTACTTAGTCTTTCTGAGTCTCATCTTAGATGAGGATGGAAGCAGCTAAAATACGTAAACCCGGGGTCCGTATTTACATGATGGCTCACAACTACACATGCGCTCAGACCCTCCATAAGGTGCTGGAAATATTGTGACAGAATTTGAAATAGACAGGGAAGATGACTGGGTACCCTGCATCTGTGCCCTTCCAGGGCTATCTAATTTTCTAGGGGCCTGCACCTCTCATTGTCTTTGAGCTATTCAACAACTCTAAGTGGTATAAAAACTTACAGCAATGGAAACAATTTTCATCCATCAAGGACAAATGAGTTTGTCCAGTGGAATGCAACTGTGGACATTGACCAGTTTTGCATCTATTTCTAAATTCATTTCAACATTCCTGTTTGCCTCCGTATGGATGTTTTTAAATTTTTCCTTTGAAATCTTTGTATCATACTATTGGTTTCCTCATTAAATGATGAGTTAAATAAACTTGCCACGTGTTCATTTCATATTTTCTGAGACTCGAGATTGTAACCTTCACAAAATTATCTTTTAAACAGGTACAACAAGGTAAAAGACTTGAACATGCAAGTTCTTGGAAAATTGAGAAATGTATGGTCACAAATGACAATAGCAACAGCGATCATGATATCAGGATGTGGTTCTTCCAGGGATCTCAGTTGACTCAAGCATAATCTCAGAAGGATTGCCAGCTGTTCACGATGTGAGTGACCAGTAAGAGGCAAATCCTTGGGTGGCCAGGAGGCTGCAGGAGGGCCAGACACCCCCTTGGGCCTCGAAGAGGGCTGTACTTCAGCTTCACAAAGTGCAGAGTGATGAAGTCGTATGTGAAAATGAACAAACAAGATCATAAAAACATCACTGCTGGCTATACAGCCGGGCCATACGCATGCCAGCAGGCTGGAGCCAGGCTCCGGAGACATTGCTGACAGCCCCAGGGAGTGAAGGGCCAGGGCCAGGGCCAAGGCCATGGTGGGCTGCCCAGCAAGATGGATCCACCTGCACAGAGAGCACAGGCACCTCAGTCCTGGAGGAACTCCACCCTCCTGCTCCCCTTCCCAGATGGAGGGGCCAGAGCCCCTGCTGCCCCACAGAGTAGAAGAGTCTGTGCAGTTGATGATTCTAAGAAGGTGTTTTCGTCTCCAGAGCTGAGGCTGGGGCGGGCCCTTCATGGCATTCTAATTACAGAAGCCTTGGCCACCTGCTGCTGCTTCCACCTGGACATCGTGCAGAGCTCCCGCGCTTCAGACAGGACAGACGGCCCTGCAAGCTTTACATGTTGGGAACTCATCCATGATGTGCCAACAACCCAAGCTTGGAGTTGATGCTGACCTGGGTTCCTATCCCAACTCTCTCCCTTGCCTGTTGTGTGACCTCAGTGAGTTGCTCCATTCAATGTCCTCAGTCCATAAAAGGAGAGCGACAGTGACATGCACCTGGTGGCCTGTGGGAATTACCTGAGAGCATACAAGACATGCTGTAAACAGTATCTGGTACAGAGCAGACCTTACCTAAATGTTTGGTTCCCCACCTGCTCCTTGAAGAGCGGAAACACAAGGTCTTATGTGGGCTTTCAAAGCACGAGCCAAGATTTTGCCATTTCACGTCCAGCTCTGACAGGCTCACTCATTTCTGCTCTCTGGGTCTTTAAAATAGGAGGAGCTGACCAAGGTATGGAATCCAAGCATTTGACATTGCTGTTTCTCGGGACCTGGGGAAACCGAGTTGCTTTTCTAACAAATGACCACAAAGTTTCAGCAAAACACTGTTCCTATTCTCTCTTCCTCTTGACCCTCCCCGGATAGATGCCGTCCAAGAACTTCTGGATAGGGCAAAGCACATCTGAGGCTGGTTCATCAGGGCTATTTGTAGAATTTTCTACAAGCCCCTGCCCTCTAGAAAACAGACAGGCTCTGCTGCATTCCTGACGTTCTGCTTCCAAAGGGAAGAAGCAACAACACTTCTTTCCCTCATTCAGTGGCTCGCTGTTGTCAGGCATCCAGAGCTGGAGTGTGGGCCCCACAGAGCAGGTGTGGGGTCTCAGCTGTCCCGGAGCAGCCAGCCACCCACAGGTCAGCGTGGGCTGCTGGGCCTATTATCCACGGTGATGGAATTCTCTGCCTGGAAAGCTCACTGCACCCCTGAAGGAATTAGCATCCCATTTCTGCCAAATGAAATACTAAGTGAAAAACGCTGCTTTGAATCAAAGGGAGCTGGGGCAGAACGTGTCCTGAAATAACTCGGTGGAGGCACTCTGCCCGAGCTTCTGGTAGCTACATCAAACTCAGGAAAGGCCAGGAGTGCAGCTTCTCTCTCTTCTACAAAGACCACGCTTTTTCTGCAAGTCATTTCTCCCAGAAAACTATTACAAGAATGCAACAGGAGTTCATATTTTCTTCTAAAAATCATGCCTGCAAACTTTGAGCTGTGGCGATGCATCTGCACCAACCACTAAGCAGAGTCAGCAGTAAGTAGCTGATGGGAAGATATGAAAACACAAAGAGATGTTTTTAGACCCCACTCCCCCAGGAGGTCCCTCTCAAGACCTGTTTCAAGTGCATTTGAAATGATTCCATTAATTGCAACCCATGTGGCTCCCTGCCTCCAAGGAGCTGGATAAAATCTGCACTGATCCTTTTCCGAGGTTGGTACTGGTCCACAGCTCTGGGAGAGCAAGGGAGGAGCTGCATTAATGTCCTCAGGGTCACTTCTGGCCCTCAATTTATGGTTTGTGGCCCACCCACCTCCTCCCTTGCACACCCTTTGTTGCTCATGGTGCCAAATTAGACTCAGGCCCTGCAGTTTCTATACACACACACACAAATGCATACATACCATGCACACACATACATATGCATGCACACATCACACTCCTGTGTGACGTTCATGGGTTTGTAGATTTTGGGGGGTAAGGGGAGGCAGGGAGGGAGCGTCTGGGCAGAGACTGCTACTAGTTCACCTCAACAGGCTCCTTCCTCTGAGCACATAGACTACCTTTTCCAACTTCCCTGGCAGATGGGTTTGTCCATACAACTCTAGCTCTAGCCAATGAAAGGGAGCAGGGATCATGGTCCATGCACACAAAAGAACACTCTTCAGCATAAAAAAGGGATAACTGACCCCACTGTCTCAGGATAAACCTCAAAAACATACATTCACATTATCTTGTAAAAGAAGGGACACAAAAGACCACATATTGCATGATTCTATTTATATGGAATGTTTAGAATAGGCAGATCTTTAGTGAGGAAAGGTAGATCAGGGATCACTGCAGGGTAGGAACAGTAAATGGGCACAGAGGTCCTATGGAGGTATGAAAATGTCCTAAAGTTACTAAAAACCATTGAACTGTACATTTGATATGGGCAAATTTTGTGACATGTAAAATATACTTTACCAATTTGTAAACCCTCCCACAAAGAGAGGTTGTTTCCCTTCACAGTGACTGATGCAGACAATGATGGAGCTAGGTGGAGGGTCCCTGGGTCCCTGAGTGACTGTGTGGATGGGAACCAGCCCCCAGGCAGTCCTGTGAGCAAGAAGTGAACTGCCTGGTATTAAACTGCTGGTTGTCTGGGTTTTCTTGTTAGAGCAGCAGGCTCACATTAGTTTAAACAGTTAGTTCCAGAGCAATGACATATTCTTCTGTTTTGATTCGTATTCTGGTTCTTCAGCCACACCACCGCTGGAATTGTGTTTCTTTGCCAGAAGCTCTTTTATCTTCCCCACATCTCTCTGGGTCCTGTCTTCCTCTCCACCTTTCCTCCCTCTCTCCTAACCCTTACCACTTCAATTGTAGCCCCCCCCCACACACACACCAAAACCCCAGATTCTTCTCTATATGTTATGCAAGATAAGCAGCCCCATAGATGATCATGCATGACAGATTATTTTCAGGGCAGTCATGGGAGACAGAAAAGAGGTGAGAGAATTGTCCCTGTGAGTGTTGAGAATGGAGGCCTGAGCCTAGGGTAGGAAGAGGTGGAAAACGTTTGGAATCAGACTATGTCAAACTCTGTTAGAGAGGCCCAAGCACAGCTCAGGCCACAGAGCCCCATGAGTTAACTACGGAACAGGCAGAAGCAGACAGGGGCCTTTTCCCATCTCAGGCCAAGTTTTTCTGCTTCTCCAGAACCAAAGTGAGACAGCAGGAATAAAAAACATTAAGTCACAAGAGAGACAAAGTAGTGGGGGGGACCTGATGAAAGGGGTAGTTTAATCACCATAATATTGCACATGTAATTGTAGATTAATGATACCAAAATAAACTATAAAAAAAAGAGACAAAGTACTGAATATTGGGGTGGAAGCCATATCAAAATGAAATGCCTTGAAGTGTCCATATTATCTGCAGGAAGCAAAATAATTTTTCAAGCATCATTGAAACTGTGGAGGAGAAAAATCCTGGAAAGTTTCTGTGGCAGAAGCAATGATGAATGGAAACTAACTTACAGGGCCTATGTTACACACTGAAGGTGTTTACAATGGCTTGGGCACTGTCTTTATTCAGTGTGCTGACACTGTGGGGCTCCAAGCCCTGCAGGCTCCACCCCACACGCAGCACTCCTTCCTCTCCTTTCTGGCTAGCACTGCCTGGGAGCAGCCCTTGTCACCTTCACCTAGAGTACCATGGCTTCCTCCTGACACTGTTCCTGCCGTCTCCTCCAACTCGCTCTCCATAGCCACATTTATAACTGTGTCCCTCTCCTGCTTACAACCCTTTGCAGACTTTGCACTGCCACCAGGCCAGAGCTCGTTTCCCTCAGTGGAGCAGGGTCACTGTGGGGAAGTGGGGGTTCCTATGGCCAGGATCCTCACTGAACTTAAATCACCTGATGATGTAACTGGCCTCGTGCTAGGTTACCACTCCCACACTTTTAGGCAATAAGCTATTACTGTGCTATATAGAGAGCTCGGCCCTGTGCTCTGGGCAGAGACAGAGACGCTAGTGCTCGACCTACCACCGGGAAAACAAGCCAGGTAATAAACCCTTTCACCCCAAAGAACGTTCTGCTGTCAATTTCCTTGGTTGCATTGAATCTATAGCGAACTTGCCTGGGGCTGAAACCCATTGGCAAGACAATTGGCGAAAGTCGGCAGGGTTCATTGTTGACCAAGGAAAAAGACAAGCTGCCCTTATGGGAAGGGGTGCTTCAGCGGGCTGCCCCTGTGAATGGGGAGACAGTGGATTGTCCCCCAATGGGTATGTGGTCTGAGGTGGCTTGCCTCCTAGAGGACTGGGCTCCACCCCAGGACTGGAGGCAAGTGGAGGTGACACCTGAGGCTGTAGGGGTGGCCACTGGTATAGTAAGTAAATCCTTTGAGAAACAGAGTGCCCGTGAGGCAGCCAGGACTGTGGGTTGGCTGCTTCTCACAGTATTAAAAAGATCTACAGAAGAGACCCAAGAAATGGCAGCACGAGAATGTGAGCTGCAAACTTCTGTGGATTCCCTGAGGAGGGAAATGGCATTGATGCGAGAGGAGATGGCACAAGAATGCGAGCTGCACACTTTTTGGATTCCCTGAAGAAAGAGATGGCGTTGATACAAGAGCACCAGCAGCAAGGTGCCATTGGAGATGAGACAGCAGTGCTGCCAGGTGTTCTGAAGGAGGAAGAGGCCATCAAGGAAAAAGACGAACTCCTGAGGGAAGCACAGGAGGCGGTGGTACGAGAATGTCAGCTGTGAAGCATTGAGCTGAAGGTAAGAGACCTTCTGAAGACTGAGGTAGCATTGCTGCGAGGTACACTAGAAAAGGTAAAGGTTGTAGCAGAGGAGGCACTCGGGGGAGGGAGGAGAAAGGTGCCATCAGCCCCAGAAATGGAGGAGCTGGGGAAGGATGAAGGGGTGGTGCCAGAGGCACTGGCCCCTCCTGTATTGAAAGCACGCCCAGAGGTTGTAAAGAAAATAAAGACCCAGCAGCTGAAGGTTCCCCAAGGAGAGGAGCAGCCCCTCCCCAGGTCGTGGAGCACTCTATGCTCCACCCCTATACTCAGGCTGACCCGGTGGATTTGGGCTCCCAGTTTAGGCAGAAGCCCTCAGGGTCAATATCAGCTTGGCTCCTGCGTCTGTGGGACTTAGGGGTGGATGGAATTGTTCTGTCGGGGTCAGAGATGGGAAAGCTGTCTTCCCGGACAGTGCAGCCTGCCTTGAGGCAGCAATTACAAAACGCACATCAGACCCCAGGGAGTCACTCCCTCCTCGATTGGCTCATGGCTGCACTTCATGCTGTGTGGCCCAATCCGGGTGATCTACCCTCCTCTCCTGTTAGATGGCAGAGATATGCTGAACTCCAACAGGTGCTACGAGAGCTAGGCATGAGAAATGCCATCTATAGTTCAGAGAATTATGGCCCAGATGAAGAGATTTTCACTACTGGGATGAGAAATATTGTACTTCAAACGGCTCCTACATCCCTCTTTGGGTCTCTAGTGGCCATTCTTTCCCCTCACTTAGGGCACCCCATAAGCGAGGTGACACGTACAGTAGCAAACTGAGGAGAGGCTGAAGTAATGAGAATTCAGAAAGAGATAAGACCTGTTGCTCACAAGAAGAATTTACAGGGCCCCATGAAGGTTACAAGGACCCAGATGTGGGTTGATTTAATACGGGCAGGAGCAGATGGAAAGAAATTAGATGGGAAGTCAAATAGGATCTTACTAGAGCTATGGCAACAGCTGAAACCAGAGCAGCAGTTCCAGCCATTAAGACCAAAGAGGCAGAGATCAGAGACAGAGCCACAAGTCCAGCCTGTGTGTTTTCAAGACTTCCTGCTGGAAAGCAAGCCAACCTCACTTGAGCCCACACAGGAAGGTGATTGGGGAACGTGGTTTGACTGAGGGGAAGGTCAAGGTATCTGCCCTGAGGGATCAGGGGGGGACCGGAGACCAGATGTTGAAATAGCTATCCATTGGTCCCCAGCGAACATACCACATGCTCTGGCTCTGGTGGACACTGAGGCTGAATGTTCACTGATTCATGGTAACCCTGAGCGGTTCCCTGGAACCCCCACTATCATAGATGGATACGGGGGGAAGGCTATCAGAGTAAAAAAAGCCCAAATCCTTTTGGGAATAGGGCATCTACCCCCAAAAGAGTATACCATGTATATATCTCCCATCCCTGAGTATATTTTGGGTATTGATACCCTGCAGGGTCTATGGTTGCAGACCACTGCAGGTGAGTTCAGACTGAGAGTACGTGTGGTGAAGGCAGTTCTGAGGGGACATGCTAGGCACCCAACCATAGCTTTGCCTGTGTCTCGGCAGGTGACTAATACCAAACAGTACAAACTGCCTGGGGGGCATAAAGAGATTGGAGAAACTCTCCAGGAGCTGGAAAAGGTGGGTATTATAAAGCCCACCCATAGTCCGTTCAATTCCCCAGTGTGGCCAGCAAAAAAGCCAGATGGCTCCTGGCGTATGACTGTGGATTACAGAGAACTGAGTAAGGTCATACCCCCTATGCATGCTGCTGTCCCCTCTATTGCAGGCTTGATGGATACCCTCAGCCATGAACTAGGAACATATCATTATGTGGTAGATCTTGCTAATGCCTTCTTTTCCATTGACATTGAGCAGGGAAGTCAGGAACAGTTTGCCTTCACGTGGGAAGGACGGCAGTGGACTTTCACTGTCCTTCCACAGGATACCTCCACAGCCCCACCATCTGTCATGGACTTGTAGCCCAGGACTTGGCTACATGGGAGAAACCACCAACGGTGCAGCTGTACCATTATATTGATGATGTCATGCTCATGTCTGATTCTTATTCAGATCTAGAAGGTGCAGCACCTAGACTGCTGCAACATCTACAGGAGAAAGGATGGGCTGTGAACAGCACCAAGGTTCAGGGACCTGGTTTGTCTGTCAAATTCTTGGGGGTCGTCTGGTCGGGTAAGACCAAAGTGATACCAGAGCAGTTATAGATAAAGTCCAGGCCTTTCCTACCCCCACAACTGTAGCATTGCTACAGGAGTTTCTAAGTCTTCTAGGTTACTGGAGAGTGTTTATTCCGCACTTGGCACAAATTCTGAAGCCCTTATACTGGTTGGTATGAAAGGGCGTCAGGTGGGACTGGGATGAGACATGTGCACCTGCCTTTACTACAGCAAAATGGGCAGTCAAGGCCGTGCAGGCCTTGAGTGTGATAGACCCATCAAGGCCCTGTAAGCTGGACGTTCATGTCACTGAAGAGGTTATGGCTGGGGTCTCTGGCGGCAGCTTGAACGAACTCGCCAACCCACTGGATTCTGGTCACAACTCTGAAAAGGGGCAGAGGTACAATACACTTTGATAGAAAAACAACTGGCTGCCATGTATCACACCTTGCTGGCTACAGAACCCATCCCTGGAATGGCCCCGATAAAAGTAATAACCACTTATCCCATTTTGGGGTGGGTACAAGACTGGACCCAAAAGCCAAGAGTGGCATGGCACAAACACCCACACTAGCCAAGTGCGGTGCTTACCTACAGCAGTGCAGTGCCCTTTCTAGTAGCCCCTTGAGTGAAGAACTCCAATGCGTGTTGGGGCCGGTGACATATACTAGTGAAAAGCAGGAAGAACTTGCTTTTGAACCATTAGTAGCAGAGAGTCCCTATCAGGAGGGAAGAGCCCCTATACCCGAAGATGCATGGTACACAGATGGCTCCAGCTGTGGGCAGCTCCCAAAATGGAGGGCCATAGCTTTCCATCCTAAGACTGAGACAATATGGATGGAAGATGGTGAGGGGAAGAGCAGCCAATGGGCAGTGTTGCAGGCCATGTGGCTTGTGATCAGCCAGGAGCCCTCCCCTATAGTTGTCTGAAGTGACAGCTGGGCTGCCTATTGGGGCTTGACCCTGTGGCTACCAACCTGGTACCACACCAACTGTCTGGTTGGTCACCAACCCCTTTGGGGGCAAGAATTGTGGCAGGACTTATGGGCCTGTGGTCAGACTAAAATGATTATAGTATACCATGTGACAGGTCATTTGCCACTGGCATCCCCAGGAAATGATGAAGCAGATAAATTGGCCCAGATACATTGGTTAGAAGGAAAGCCTGCCTCTGATGTAGCCCAATGGCTACATCAGCGTTTGTTGCATGCGGGGCAAAAGACAATGTGGGCTGGAGCCCGTCGGTGGGGCTTGCCTTTGACCTTCGAAGAAGTTAGTAGAGCCCGGCAGGAGTGTGTCGTGTGCTCCAAAAGGGACTTACACCGAGTTCCACAGCAACATGGGACAATAGCTAAGGGGCCTATACCCCTCATCAGGTGGCAGATAGACTATATTGGGCCTCTACCTGTGTCAGAATGATATTGGTATGTGATGACCTGTGTGGACACAGCTACTGGACTTCTGGTTGCTTTTCCTACCCATTGTGCAGACCAGCAGATGACCAAAAGAGGCCTGGAGTGTCTCTTTGCTGCCTATGGCTGACCACAGGTAATTGAGAGTGATCAGGGCACCCATTTTACTGGACATACACTGCAAGAATGAGTGTGACCGCTGGGAATCAAGTGGAAGTTTCATGTGCCGTACAATCCTACCACAGCAGGCATGATAGAGAGGCACAGTGGCTTGTTAAAATCCGGACTAAAGTCAAATACCAATAGTCTGTGGGGATGGTCAGTCTGCTTATGGACCGTGCTACGATGTTTGAATGAGAGACTCTGAAAGGGATTCCTAAGCCCCGTAGACATGTTAACACATATGGCAGCCTCCCCTATACAACTGCAAGTGCAAACCAAGGAAGAATCACTGAAGCCGAGGTTCGGCCACCAGAATAACATCTTGCTGCCAGCACCAACTGCACTGAACCCCAGAGACTCCACTGAGTGGACATGGCCTTGAACCTTTCAACACATGGACCAATGATGGCTGGCTCTCCTGGCACCTTGGGGACAAGGCCTGGAAGCTGGCCTCCTGTGTATTCCTGGAATAACAGCAGAGTGGCCACCAAAGGTCACAGTAGTATATCCTGAATGGCCAGAAGGTAGGAGCATCTTACCGGGGAGTTTTGTTTTATCATTATGGCCAATGCATGCACCTCTAGTAGCACTATATATAGACCCTTTGGTAACCCCCAAAGGGGAGAGGAGTAAAAGTATGGTATACTAGACCTGGAAGGGACCCCCTTCCTGCTACAGTCCTATCACAGGACCGCTCTCTTGCATGCATCCTACCTGATGGACAAGATTTGCCTATGTTGGTGGCATTAAAACATGTGTCTTATAGCCCCTAAAGTCTTTGTTATTAAGAACCTCCTCTGGCTTGAGGATTATTGTAATTTTTGTTATTAGGAACCTCCTTTGGCTTGAAGATTATTATAATTTTTGTTACCTGTATCCTAATATTTTATTATCTCTAAGTTGTTGTTAGCCTCTGTTGCTGTGTGGAATCTGGTTAGAGTGCTCCAGCTTTCTCACACAGGGACCATTGCGGAAGACGGAAAGCGTGTAGATTGTAAGGCAAGAATCCTGGAGGGCTGGAGTGTGGGGAAGTTGGGGTTCCTATGGCCAGGATCCTCACTGAACTTAAACCACCTGATGATGTAACTGACCTGTTGCTAGGCTACTACTTCCACACCTTTAGGCAATAAGCTATTATTGTGCTATATAGAGAGCTCGGCCCTGTGCTCTGGGCAGAGACAGAGACGCTAGTGCTTGACCTACCACCAGGAGAACAAGCGGGGTAATAAACCCTTTCACCCCAAAGAACGTTCTGCTGTCAATTTCCTTGGTCGCATTGAATCCATAGCGAACTTGCCTGGGGCTGAAACCCATTGGCAAGACAGTCACCCTGTTCAGTTACTCAGGTTGCACACTGCACAGGTCTTGGGGTGATCCTAGAATGGTGCAGTACACAACCCACATGTCTGTACCCTGTGGTCCTGAGTGTAACATGAAGAGACCTTCAAGGTCCTTGGGCCCCAAAATCTGTCTGGCCTCACCTGTCACCATCTTTGACAGGCACCTTTTGTCTAACCACTTAGAACCCCCTGTTGTGTGGGCATGAGCCTCCAGGCCTTCTATACTCTGCTGCTTCTGCCAGGACTCCTCCCACCACCCTTCATCACTCAGGTGTTTCCCATTTGCCCTTCAAAGTTTGGTTCAGCATCATGTCCTCCAGAAGATGCACCTGTCCCCCTCACTCAGTTCTCCAGCCTCCCTAGGCCACCTGGTGTTGCCATTGTTTCTCTAATCCATATCAGAGCCCAGACTGCCCTGCGTGGTGACTGTCCCGTGACCTCCCTGAGATGTGAGGTGACACTTGGGCTGTGCCGGTAGAGCTGGGAGTGGAGACACAGTGGTTCCACCTCAGACAGGGAGAGGGCCAAGAGGGACGTGCTGAGGGAAGCCAAAGAGCAACTGAGGCACAATAAGGACCCTCGGGTAGGGACCCCTAAAGCCAAGGCCAAACTGGGAAACAGAGGAAAGATAGCAGACTTTGTTGAAAATATTCACCATGCCCCTCCCCTCCCCACCCTACCTCTCCTTTCCTTCAAGCTTTTCCTGGACCACGGCCACTCTCCCCTACTCACCCCAGGGCTGGCCTAATACCTGCTAATTCCACCTGGAAAAAACCCCAGGCAGGCACTGGGGGTGACAAGGGAGGAGAATCTGAGCGGGTCATTGTAAGCAGTGCCACCAGCCACTGGGAAATAGTGCCGGCCTCGGGTCTGACCCAGCAAGGTCATTATCATAGAAAGCAACAATAATGAAGCCAAAGGACCAAGGGTCCATGTGCAGTTCAATCCCCTTGAAGTAGGAGTCAGGATCCATCCCGGCTGGAGACACAATATCCTCTCCTAAGACTGCAGGGCGCTTGGCCCACAGGCGCCGGCAATGAACAGCTCAGAGTGAGCACCGTGTTTACCTACTGGAGATAATAAACCTGCATAATCATGGAGATTAAAAGGCAGTCATGGAAATGAACTGAGAGCCACCAGAATCTTCTATTGTGCTGGAATGATTAAAATTCTCCAGGTGAGTCTTGCATACAAAAGATCAGATAATTGGATTCTCTCTAAAGGGAGAGCTCTGTCCTTCTGTATCCGCACAGCAGCTTCTGGAGCGGTCAGGCCAGGAAGGCTCTATGGGATGTGCGATAACAACCCTGGGCAGGCAGGCGGCAGGAGGTGGAGGTGCTGCCTGCAGGGGGAGCTGCCAGGACAGCTGCGACAACCTCTTCTTGAGGAAGCCAAGCACCTTATTTTATTTCTATTTCATTTCATTTTTTTAGTGAAATTGCTGAGTTAAAAAGCTTTTGGTTCTATACATGTCTCTAAATCTTGGGCTTTTTAAACTTTTAAATGAGAAAGAGACACTGGAGGCACATTGTTCTGTAGATGAAATGCAGAGAAAACAAATGAAAAGGCAGACAGAACACAAGCATGTCTGTGGGCATTCACATGCATATGCATTAGCCCAACATCTCCTCTCTCCTTAGGCAGCAAGAGAAGTGGTTCCCAAACACTCTCTCAGTTAAAGGCAATGGCTCTGGCCAGCCGAGCCCTTCTTACACGGCCCTTTATTACGGCTCCTTTCCTTCCAGCCATCTCTCCCTTTATATAAATCAACTACTTCTTCCCTCTGATATTTTGTCACCAGTGAAGGGAAAAAATAGTCATTATTGAAACGGGTTCACAAATAAGCAGATGAATATACTGATGAAATGTGAAGAGGTAGAAAGCCCAGGGCTAAGCATCTTTGCCACTAACTGCAAGGCGAGTGGCTCCAGCCTCTAGCCTCAGTTTTCCCATCTATAAAATGGTTATAAGAAAATAAGAACTAAATGGAATGATGCCAATCCAGGGATCTGAAGAGTGCCCACGGAAGCATAAATGACAGTATACTTTATAAATTGTCCATGCTAAGTGCATCACTTACCCCAGAGAACTGTCTCTTGGGCTGGAAGGGGTCCTGGAGATCACCTAGTTCAACACCCACCCCTTACAGGAGAGACTGAGGGGGGCTGGGGGTTCACTAGGGCCAGATGGTGTGAAGGTGGAAGCTAATTCTTATTCAGCAACTACTCTGCACATTCTGCGTCTTGCCTGCCACTTAGATCCCTCATAGCCTGGCCCTGGTTTGCCCCACCTGGTTGTCCCTTCCAGCACTCTGTCCTCATGTGAGTGGCCAGAGCCCAAGCTTGCTCACCTCTGCTCCTGCCCATCGGGCCCTAGAAGGCATCCTCCGGCCCACCACCTCTACACATCACATCCCTGTCCTGCCATCTAGGACACCATTGCAAGTAACAGAACCCCCAACACCAGCACTACTGAACTAGCAAAAAGAGGAATTTATCGTACAAACTCAGGTTGGATTATGAATTCCAAGAACAAGGGAAAAGTCAGGCTTCTGGGACGACGAGAACCAGGACCAGGTGTGCCCTCAGGGACCCAAGACACCTCCAATTCCCTGGGTGCATCTATGCCATTATCCAGATTCCAATCACAGTGCCAAATGTTTTACATGTATTTGCTCGTCTGATCTTCTCACAACCCAGTGTGGTGGGTGGACTTGGCTCCATTTCACACTGGGAAACTGAGGCACAGAGCAGTACTGGCTTGCCCAAGCTCACACAACCAACCAATCAAGGAACTGGAATCTAAACGGAGTCGGCCGGCGCCACTTCACTCTAATTGGACCAAGCAGGTCAGGTGTTCCCAGGTCTGGACCAATTAGCATGGCCTGGAGGAGGGAAGACAGCAGGGAGTCACCCTAAGACCCTGGAAGCTTCAGCCAGAGAAGAGCCAGGAAGAGACCCAATGGGACCCACTCAGCTGTCTCCCTCTGCTCTCCACCTTCACCCAGGCCTCTTTTGCTCTTTGCCCTCTTCCCAGCCTGGAGTTACTATCTCACTTACTTTGGGGACAATGCCCAACACACAGCCACGCCCCCAACTCCCATGGAACCTGAGTCTTATGTGAGGGTGTCCCCCATGGTCTCCTTACGCCCTGTAGTCAGGGACCAAGAGTCCTAAAAGGGCCAGACCCATCTCTGTGTCCCCAGAGACACACAAGCGTGCACACAACGTCCTCAGTGCATGGATGAATGAATGGCCCCCTCTGTCTCTCCCTCCCCCAACTTGCACCGCCATTTTTTCTCTGCTTAATCCTCAGATTGAGGAGACACGGGTTGAAATTGGGGAAAGGGAGGACAGCAGACAGGGTGGCTGCTCTGGAAAGTCTGACCCCCCCAAACCACACATCATGCCTACCGACATGGAAATCAGGGAGCAGGGAGCAAGAGGGGTCCCCAGGCATCTTCTCCAGAAGAGCTCTGGCCAATCGTCTCCCTTGCCTCCCTCCTGGTGTTCTGCAGGAGGAAGCAAGCCCCTATCCCAAGTACCCCCATCCTGCCCACCATTGACAATTTTCCCCAGAACCAGGTGCCCACAGAGCCTCTTAGGCCCAGGCCCCTGAGCCCCACTCAGCAGGAAGTAGGGAGACCCTCCACCCACCCTTCTCAGGCTCTGGTCTGCAGCTCTCAGCTCCTTCCTTACCCTGGGGATGTTAAATTAGGAAAGCCTCCTTTACAAAGGCATGAAAATTCCTTCTTTTTTTTTTTTAATGAAACAAACCAGATGGAAAATAGAAAACTCAAAAAGAAATGTTTTAAGAGTAACGACTTTTTTGTTTAAAAAAATTCCTGCTCACTCAAAAAAAAAAAGCAACATAAAAGGATTAAAAGATCCCTTCAAAGTTAAGGGAGGAAAAGAGTATAAAAATAATCAGAACTTGAGTTATTATATTTTGATATGACTGTGTGCTTCAAATTTGACTTCCCATAGGAAAGTTGCAGGAAATACCTCCTCACTTCCCCTTCAGATTGGGTTGCTGGCATCATTGTTTACACTGGCTAGCTCTGTAACACCTACATTCTGTTTTATTACATAATTCTGAGAATTGAATCGAAATTCCAGAAAAGAATGCATCTATGCTTACGACCAACCCGTTTAGCATGGTGCCTTGTTTCTGAGACCTGTGGTTTGATTCCTCAGGGCTCTGTCAAAAAAGACTTTTTACACACTGTCTGCCACATGCTTAAAGGTATTTGCTGCCTTTTATATGTGACTAATGGGTCACATTTCCTTTCCTCCAAACTCTGTAGACTTGTCCACCATTCATATGAATGTTGTGGGGGAGTTTTTGTCTTGTTTCATTTTGCTTAGCTTTGTTGTTTATAGCATTCTGCTTTTGTCATGGTGTCAGCAACTAAACATGGTCATGTTTCAGCATTGATTACTCTGTGCATTTTTTTTTTCTGAGATACAATGTACTTTGATGAATAAAAGATCCAAGTCCTTCTGGAATGTTCACTTCTGGTATTCCCTTGATGGCTTTTTCTGTTCCATCCATCTCTTCTCTTCTTCAGAAACACCACTTAGCCTTTGTCTTCCATTTAGATCATCTCCACCATTCTTTTTGCATCTTTGTCCAGGTTTGTTTGGCATGATTGTGTCAAACTTGTGTTTTCAGGCTGTTGTTGCTTTGAATGTGGTTTCTCTGTAATGTTCTGTTTTTCTCTTCTGCTTGTTTCCTAAGCTCTGTCAGCTTGCTGTATGTCTCATCTCATTGTCAGAGAACCTTACATTGTCTGTGAAACTTACACACATGTTAGTTTTTCAGTCCTTTGGGTCTGCAGCTTCTTTTGGGTTATGGGGATCTCATTTGAGCTTTTCCTTCCCTTCTTTAGAAGGGAAGTGAGCAACCCCTCTTTAGAATCATGCTATTCATCGGACTTTTACTATATTCCTCTCCTCTTTGTTTTTTTCTTACTTTATCTATGCATGGGTTTATGCTGGTCCCTTTCTGTTTGTCACTTGGCTTGATGGGCTCACCTTTTCTGCTGGGAAAACAGCATGGGTAGGAGCAAAAGGCATAAAATAGCTAGTCAAGTCTGGCCATGACATCCCGCCAGGGAAATACTGTGGCTGTCAACCCTGCCTTGTTTCTAGCAATTTACCTGAGCTGTGAAGATGGTCTTAGAAACAAAATGGCAAGTCGGTGGTTGCCTCTCTCCCCACCCCCCTGTCCTGGGCCCATGACTGTGCTGTTCACTGAGGCAGCACACCATGTGAGCCACATGTTCGGGATGGAGGGAGTTACAAGTAGAGGGCGGGGCAGCAGAGGGTCCAGGGTTCTGTTTTGGCCATTGACTTGACATGTTTACTTTTCACCCAGATGAAGACATCAGATTAACAGAAGAATTTAAGAATTATCTATTTGACAATTTTCTTCTCTCCATTTTCTTTGTGTTTTTCTGGCTTTCTTCTGCAAACATTAGACTTTGTAACTTGAATTCTAATTTACTTACCTTTTTTCTCTTACTTTCCTTCCCTCCCACCCTCCCTCCTTGCTTCCTTCGTTCCCTCCTTCTCTCCTTCCTTCCTTCCTTTTTACAATATCTTCTGACTCTTCTATGGACTTTGTAAATTTATGCTGTCATATTTTTAATTTCCAAGAATTCTCCTTGGGTCCCACCCTGGAATATGCAGTGTGGCAACAGCCAGCACACATCCTGCCCTCCTTTCTCTCCCTTCTCATCTCTGGCTTTCCCAGGCCACCTCCCAGCCACTCATAGTCTATGCTCGCCCAACACTCTGCAAACAACCCCCTTCTGGTCATGCTGTGGGCCTAGAGGGACACATCCAACAACATGGCCCGCCTGGGAGAGATGCACCAGGGGAGGCCAGCACAGGCCCTGGAAGTGGCTTGGGGCCCTCTGGATGGGGCCTTTCAAGGTTTTAAGAACTAGAGCATCATCCATAAAGAAGGCAACACAGACTCCAGATGCACATGTTAACTTGGCTTTTGGACTCTAGGCCCTTCTGGATAGAGCCTGGCCAGAGGGAGGCCAGGGAAAGGTAACATAGAAGACTCAGAGAGGGGGCCAACTCTCAGCATCCATCTTGGGAGACTTTGTAATCCAACTTGTGTCTGGGACAAAGGAGAGAAAACTCTTCCCCATCCCAGACCTGTCTCAAAGATACAGACTTTCACAAAGATTTTGTAGGTTGCAGTCTTATAGTATCATCTAAACCCCTCCTAATTTGTCCCCACCTGCCATCACCATAGAGACATACACCTGTCGGGGGATGGAACGAAGGAAGCAGGAGGGAAACTCTGGGGCTTGGCTTTTAGGGGCCTCACCCCCCATGTGGACGCTCGGTGCCCTGCAGCAACTCCAGCCAGGTCTTGGTCGCCCACAGTGCAGACTCTTCTGCATTCCTGATGGCTAAGGTCCCTATGTCAACATTCCAAGTTACACTGACATATGTCCAGCCAGGGAGACGATCAGTGGTCTGATCAGTGGTTCTCAGCTTTCAGAATTTCAGAAGCTGGACTTTTAATGCTAAGTTTAATCAGGGACTGACATTGGGTTGCCAGTTTAAAACAAAACAGAACACCACCAACCACACCGCCACCCAGCCATCCCCACGCCTACAGTAAGGGGCACCTGCTGAATGCTGAAGGCGAAACGCAGAGCCCTCTTTGTGTGAGGGGTGTTCCTTTAAGTTGAATAAATGTAGCTTTATGAAAAACTCTTTATATTTTCTTTATTTTTCACATTCTGCCTTAAACCAGGGAACACTTAGTTCTTTCTGCACTTTTTCCCACAGAGACCAACGTTTGGAAATGACTTCTTTAAAGCATATAACAGGAAAAGATTAAAACGTCGTTAACAAAGAGTCATGCCAACTCCCAGATTCCTAGGCAGTGGTGGGAGCACAGAGCAAACCCGATCTGGAAGGTCTGCCCTTGGACGTGGTTTGTTCCAATTCTGTCTGAGTACTGAGCCTCTGTGGGCTCGGGGGCACCCGTGGTGCTGGCAGGCGCTGCTCCGGCACCTTCATCTCCAAGCTCATCTCCCAGGAAGTGTCTAGACTGTAAGCTCTTCTTGCCTGACAAGCTCTGGTTTGGGTTTTTGTCTTCTTGTCTCCAAGGCCAGGACTAAGGTGAGGCTCACCTCTCATCTTTCCTTAACGAAGCTCCTCCTCGCTGGGTACCTGCCTCTTCCTGCCCTGCCTGCCACCATGTGCATTATACCTCCCTTCCTTTCCTTAGGTCATTTCCCCTGCCTGCAGTGCCCTCCCTTTCTGCCTTCCCAAATGCTTTGGAGCCCAGCCTGGGTCCGCTCCCCAGGAAGTCACAGGAAGCCCCCTGTCCACAGAGCCAGCCCCACTTCCTGCTCAGCTACCTCCAGCCGTTCTCAAATGCATCACACGTTGTGTCCACTGTACTAGAGCTAACAGCTCATCACACACTGCCATAGATGGGCAGCTTGACCTCCTCTGAAGAGTACACTGCTCTGGGGACCAGGGGTAGGGTCGGACCCACACCTGGGCTCCATCCCCTCCCCTGGAGGACTTGGGGAGGGATGGGCATGATAGAGCTCTCAGAGAAGAGCAAGTGGCCAGAGCCCCACACTAGATTGTAGCTCAGCCTCCTTGGCATGGTGGGGTCCGGACTGAGACATGCTGGCTGTCCTGCCTTACCTTGCCGGGAGGTGGCTCCACCGCTTTAATCCACGTCCCGCCCTGGTGCGTTTCTGCAAGCTGTCTGGACCCTCCAAGCAATGCGCTGCTGTGCTGGCTTGATGGTCATGTCTATAAACATGACAGTTCCAGGGCTATATTAAGGTTTTATGAGTCTCTTTGTGAAACAGATTAAAAGATTCAGTGTGAACTTCTTCTCCTTTCCTCCCCCTTCCCTTGGGCTCCCATCAGTCCCACCAACCCTGGCTCCAGTTGGCTTCCGCTCTGAGATTTGCAAGTTAAAGTAAAGGCTGCTTTTTCAGAAACAGATGGGTGAGCTTCCCTCCCTTCCCATCCAGTGTTACTACTGTATTGGGCTGCTGATCTCATTTTCCTTGGCTTACAGATATCGAGGAAGCTTTCTAAATGGTGTGTCTTTCCCTCTCCAAAGCATTCATGCCTCAAAAGATAAGCTGCTCAAGTGAGACCGTGATAGGGTGATCAATTCATCTGGGTTTCCTGGGACATCCCCAGTTTCAACCCTGAAGCCTCAGTCCTGGGCAAACCGAGGTGGCTGGTGGCCCCCGAAGGAGGGCTTATTGCAGAATCCTCAAATGTTAGATACAGGAGAACCCTCTGTGCTCAGGAGCTGAGGATTTCCAAATGACAGAGAGCTACAGAATCCTTATTTCAAGTGAAAACTTACATGAAAGGCAGTAAGCAAACAAAAATGCATGGGAGTACCTCTGTGGACAAAGTGCAGAGCCTGCAGCCCCCACACCTCCACACTGCCTCTGGAACAATAAGGCACCAGCCCGAGACACTGGGGCTTCCCCGCTTTCAACCCCAACCCAGGCCCCAAGACGAGAGGAGGCCCCAGTTAACCCCACACCACAGCCCTGGGAGAGACGTTGCAATGACTTTGACTAATGATAGTGGATGAGAAACTGCAGGCCCAGGAGGGAAATGCCTCCCCAAGACCACGTGGCTGGCGACAGCAGCTCTCAGACTAGAATCCTTCTTCCAAAACTTCCAAAAGAGGTTCCAAGCTGCACCAGCCCACTCTCTGGCAGCATGCCCATCATCCTCCCATGCATTCGCTTGCCAAATTCAGAACAATCCCTTGGGCTCCAAACCAAGTCTCAGAGACACCACTACCTAGTTCCCTCACAGACACACGCATATATGCCACCTGGGCCATGCCGTGGCTATTTAAGGGAGGCCTGCAGCCCACTCCCAGGAGCTCAGACCTTCCATGGCTTGGATAAGAGGTGGAAGGAAATGCAGTGTTGAGCTGTGTGGTTCGCATGCCTGTACAGGGCCCTCCACACACTGCAGCTCCAAGGAGATTCATATCAGCCTTCTGCGAAAAGCCACGGGTATTTACAAGCCAATGGTCACATCTGGTACTTGAATCCTCACATTCTCATTATATACAAAGGTTTAGTGGTGGCAGGGCTGTTCTCCCTGCTTACCCTGAACCTAGAACTTCCACCCTCAGAAATTAGGATTCTGTTCCCATGCTAGCCCTGCAGAGGCTCCGTAATGAAATATTTCAGACTCAAATTTCAGGAGGAAGGGGAAGGCCTGCCCATCTCATTCTTCATTATGCTGGCCCTCAGCCTCAGAACCCACCAGCCTTGGAGGGGCAGAGAGGGTGGGGCCCCCCAGGGCTTCTAGCTACAGCTGCTCCAAAGCAGAGGCAGATTTTCATGGAAATGTGCATCTGGGGCTGAAAATCTTCACAGACCCTCTAAGCCACCCTCCTGAGCACCCCGTCCCCATCTCCACCCAGAGACCTGGTCTCCAGGACTGGAGGAGGCTGAGGATGGCTCCCTGTGCAAAGCGCTTAGTGGTAAAAGGTAAACCGAGGCACCTTTTCAAGAGTTTAGTTGAGCATACATTGATGTGAACGGGCCAGTGCCAGACCTAAAGTGGTAAGGAGCGCGAGCCGGAAGAGAGGGTTTTAGAGAGAATTCTGACGGGGAAGCCAAGCAAGGAAATTATTTGACTGTTTAGCTATAGCTTAAGTGGTTGCCTTACTGGGGAAGAGTTAGTTGTCTGTTTGTGATGGGTCGTTCTTCGGTTCATTTTCATGGATTCAGGTGCACTGACTCAGGCATAGGGTGCAGTCAGCTTACACAGGCCACCACGCCCGGTCTACTGGCCTCCTTGTTTAATAACTTTCTGATTAGTGACATGATCCTTTTATTTCTCACTCCAAATACCCAAATGGGCAGGATAGGGTAAAATAACTGTTGACTCCTCTTGGCAGTCTCCTGCTAACAAAGCTCTCAGAGCCCAAAAGGGAGTGAAGCAAGTCGTAGTATTACCTCCACTCCTGTTTGCAGATGGGGAAACTGAGGTTTGACCTGCCCAGAACCCTGTGGCTTCCGCGGATGCTGCTCTCCTGACCCCAGCCTGCATGCCACAGCGTGGCCACCCCTCACTCCCATGCACCAGCCCCCAGCACCACTGTCCCTGTCCAGTCTGAGGACAGCCTCTGTGCAGCAGAGCCCCCCCCGTGTCACCCATCACCCCCATGGGACAAAGGGCTCAGGGGTCCCCACTTGATGAGTGACTCAAGCAGGAGCAGGAGAAATCTGGGCCCCCCTTCTTATCCTACCCACAGTTAAATAGCAACTTGTCACCACACCAGGTTTCCTGTCCAAGAGGGTCCAAGCTCCTGCCGGGCTTCCTGGGTTCATGGGTCATTCTAATGCTTTGTTCCTTGCACTGGAATCAGTCTTAGAACTGCAAGCCCCATCAGTGACAGAAGACAAGAAAGCCCCAGGGACCAAGGATGGGGCTCAGGAGGCCTGGATTTGAGCCCCTGCTCTGCCAGGGGCTGGTGACCTAGAGCAAGTCACTCCCCCACCAGGCCTGCTTTGTCCTCATTAAATGAAAGGGCCAGACCAATTCAGCTCCAGCTCTATGTGCCTAGTCATCTTTTTATAATTAACATTTCAATTAATTACATGAATCAGAGAAAATCAGACAAAAGGGAGACGATGAACACAAAATGGTTTTGTGCTGGAATTCATACAACGCACACACCCTAGGGCCCTTCCACAAAGCAAAGCCTAATAAAACGTGACATGCAGCGGAGGCCAGCCCATGCTGTTTAAGCAGAGAGGGAAATAGAAGCTGCTTCCAGTGACCTTTGTTAGAAAGAATGGCCTGCTCAAGGATGGGGGTGGGGGAACCTGTGGGGGCCTTGGGAGCAAACACTGGCCTGGGGGATTTAGCCAGATAAATCCTCTGCCCCATCCATGCCCTGGCATCCCTGGCCCACATGCGAGCTCTGGCTGAGTACCCCCTGCCTGGAGGCCTCTTGGTTCCCAGTGGCTCTCAGCAGCCGTGGGTACCTCAGGGGGCTGGTGGAACCATCCAGACCCATACATAATTTCAGGGTTTCCTTACCTTACCAGTGCGGGGCTGAAACTCAACCTCTAAGCATTTAAGAGAAACAACAAGAAAACTCAATCCTCTTTCTTTCCAGAGCCCTTTGGGATGGGAGCTTTGCAGTTTAAAATCTCCTTCAAAGAAATAGAGCGTAACAGACTGGATGGAGAAGCCAGTAAGCCCAGGAGAGGGACAAGTCTCACCTTGTCTGCCTGTAGGCTGACAAAGCTCAGAGGCCATTAGGTTCCTGATTGGTGAGTGGATCAACCCAGCTGTGGCTGCACCCTCCCACCCACGCCCCAAGTATACTGGGATCACCAGAAGTCTCACATGGGAAACCAGAATGTTCCGTGGCTTTAGAAAATTTTATATCTATGCAATCTCACAGATTATATAACAGCCACTCTTCTAAGCACTGCTCGAATATTAACTTATTTAGGTCCATTTTACAGATTTAAAAAACCAAGATATGAAGAGCCAGGGTCACTTTGCCACTAAATGGCAGAACCAGGATCTGGGCCAGGCTGCTCTAGAAGGCAGGCCCCTGACCTCTGTGCCAGTCAGACAAGACAGGACTGGAACTGGGGAGGGTGTGGGGATGGTTCAGGGCTGCCACGTGGATTCAGCAGGCCTGGAGCTGGCTACGAGCCACGGGCACAGCAGGGAACAAGTGAGCCGGCCCCGAAAGGGCAGCCGGAAGGATGAAGGAAGCCAGCTCTCTTCGAAGATCCTGGGCCCCAGCCCCCCTGAACCCTAGCCTCCCCACACACATTGGAGACAGGTGCTCCAGGCCCAGTGGTTGGAAAAGGGCTGAGCTCTGGAGGAGGGGAGGGGCCCTGGCTGAGAGCTCCGATGGGGAGCTAGCTGGGTCTTGGCAGGCGCCTGCGGGAGAAGGCCTTTGGAAGGAGTCACGGATTCAGGCATCCACTGAGCTCTTCCTGCCAGGCTTCATTAGGAGCGGTCTCCAGCACATTCCCAGGGCCAGCCTGCCCTCTGCTGGGCCTGGCAGGGGACCCAGAAACAGAGGCAGAGTACTCGGGTCAGGCTCTCAGAGGCCCTTTAGGTCCATGCTAGCAAACTGGGAGCAACAATTCATAAAATCAATAATACAATATTGTTTATGCTTTTATCATCAATTCTAACCACTTATTTGGGTTGAGAACTTCCAGTTTATGTCCTGCTTGTCAATGAAATCACCTGAATTGTATAAAATGTGTGAGTGGTGTGTTTTGTCCCAGCTGGGGGCAGAGAGGGGGGGTTGAGGGTCAGCGGGTAAAAGGGCTGGGCTCCAGGTCACCCCAGCATGTTGGGGTCCTTTCAAGTCTATGTGGAACATTAGACTCTACTTTCAAAGTTAGATCCCCTTGAGTGACTGCTGGTAGGGCCTTACTAAGGGACCTTGTGGTGCAACACATGGCTCAGGTCCCAGAGGCCATTTGGAACTTAACACTCAAGACCTAACTGCCTAAAACATTTGGCTCACGGCTTAACTGAAACCTTCAACAGGTAGGAACAGGGATTGAAGTGTGTAAGGAAACCATGTACTATACAGTAGTGTATATAACCAAAAGATGTCTTTCCCCTCTGTTAATTTCATTGCTTAAATCCATCTAGAGATTTTCAAAGCTCCTTATCAGTTATCATAAGCATACGCTGATCCCACAGGACAGCTGTAGAAGATCAGAAATCCAGCTGATTTGCATCTTCTCATGACCCAAACTTAATCACCAATAAAATCTCAGCCCCCAATCACACTGGCTTCTAGTCCAGCTGCAATCATTTGAGTATTTGTGGAAGAAAATACGACTTTACTATCCCTCAGCCAAGACCCTGGGCTCTGGCCCACGGGCCAGCATTTATAGCAGGAATGAATTGGCAGGACACAAGACACGTGCATAACAGGTATTCGTTTTCTATACCTGGACTTAACTCGGAAGTCGATATCCGTTCACCTGATAACAGCAAACAGAAACTAGTCACCTTGGGCCATGAGTCAGGGGCGACTCTGTCTCTCTCAGCTCCAGCTTGCTTTCTCCTTCTGCAGTCTTGCCCAATCATCAGGATTAAAATGCTTCTTCCAGCAGGCGACCCCATTTCGGTCTGCAGACCAGTCCTCCTGCTGAGCTCCACACTCTTGCAGCTAAGACCTAAATGCCACTCCCATCCATGCCACGCCCTGCAAGCCCTCCCTGTCTCTGATAGGCCAAAACCTAGGCCTCTTGCCCTCACGCCTGAATGTAATCTATCAGTACAATCTCTAGTGTCCCTCTCCCAAGTACATACCCTGTGACCTCCTCCACCATCGCTGTGGCTACCACCCTTGACTAAGATTCTAGAACTAAGTGTTCATCTGGAGCCTCTAGCCACATGTCGGTATTTAAATTTCAATTATTTAAAATGAAATTTAAAATCTAGCTCCTCATAAGCCAGGCAGAGAAAGACAAGTGCGAAATGATTTCCCTCATTTGTGGAGTATAACAACGAAGCAAAACTGAAGGAACAAAATAGCAGCAGACTCAGAGACTCCAAGAAGGAACTAGTGGTTACCAAAGGGGAGGGGTGTGGGAGGGAGAGTGGGGAGGGAGGGAGAAGGGGATTGAGGGGTATTATGTTTAGTACACATGGTGTGGGGATCACGGGGAAAACAGTGTAGCACAGAGAAGGCAAACAGTGAATCTGTGGCATCTTACTACACCCGAGGACAGTGATTGCATTGGGGTATGGGTGGGGACTTGATAATATGGGTAAATGTAGTAACCACATTGTTTTTTCATGTGAAACCTTCATAAGAGTGTATATCAATAATACCTTAATAAAAATAATAAAATCTAGCTCCTCCATCATGCCAGCCAGACTCTAAGTGCTCTGTGGCTGCAGGTGGCCAGCGACTGCTGCACTGAACAGCAGACAAACAGCTGTCTCCACCATGGGACCACAGCCTCTGGCAGCGAGGCTCCAGGATGGATCAGGTGACGCACGAGACAAGGATCCGCCTGCTCAGGCCCCGCCCCATCCACCCTCCCCTCGGCAGGCAGCATATGGCTCACCTGGCTCCTTCGCTTACACTCTCCACTTGCATATTCCAGTGACCAGAACAAAACTCCAGTTCCTGCAGTGGCCGACCAGGCCTCGTGTTCATCCGACACTCAGCAGTACTGATGGAGCACAAACTATGTGCCAGGCGCTGAACAGGCAACTCACTACAGCAGATCTCGGGAGCAAAGAGAATTCTCCACCTCCACTGAGCTACTTAGCGGGAGGTGGGAATCAATAAGCCAACCTAACCAGGAAATAATTGTGTAGAGAATGAAAAGTATTATGCCCAAAAGAAGAAGAGCAGGACGATTAGGGTGGCCTCACTCAGGTGACAGGAGTGTGCCAGGCAGGAGGCTCTGAGGTGGGAGCAGCCCTGGGGTTTGAGGGCCAGCCAGGGGGCCCAGGGGCCTGGGACAGGTGAGTGAGGAGAGATGGAGGGGAGCGGGTCGGTGAGGATGTGGGGCCCCGGGAAGGACTCAGCGCTCACCTGTTGAGTTAGTGGGGAGCCTCTGCAAGGCTCTAGCAGAGTGACAGCTCACTTACAAAAGATTCTCTCACACACACTCACAGGCTTCCACCCCTTTTTCTCCTCTCCACTGACCCCTTGCCAGCAGAGGGTTTTAGGCAGAAGACAGCAGAGCCGGCCCCACCTGCCTGTGCTTTTACAACTCACTGCCATATATGAAGTATTGGTTATGAATCTGATTTCAGGTGAGGAGTGACTCTGGCACTTCTTGTTGAAGCAGGGGGGACCATTTGAAAGGGATTCAAGGGAAGAGACAGGTTTGGCACCTGAGAAGTGATCTTGTCCCAATTCCTGGGCCCATCCCACAAATCTCTCACATTATCAGGAAAACACTGAAAAATGCTGGTGAGTGCCATTGGAACAGGGAAATGCATATAGATATGTTTGAGGTTGGGTGCGGCGGGGTGACGATTTTCCCTTTAGTTCCAAGTTCCAGCATCCTGGCCTCACTGCTACCCCTGGGCCGGAGAAGAAGTCACCACTTCCCCAGGAGGCTCTATCCTGCTCCAAGGACCACTCCCCAGAGCCCTGGGGTGAGCCCTGCAGGGCGGACAGAGTGCATCCACCTAACCGACTGGAATGGATGGTCAAGTTGTTTGTGCACTATTTTAAAAATCTGAGTAAATATACTCTAATTCCCTGTATAGGAAGCAGGGTGAGGGGTACAGGGGGGTCTCCTGCACCACCAGCCTTGCCAGCGGGCGCCTGGAGCCACAGCAGTGAAGATGGGCAGCAACCCACCATCAGGGAGGTGTCTCGGCTGCAGAACTCTGCCCCTTTTCTCTGCTGTTATGTATTTATAGGAAGCTTCCCATCCAGTTCTTGTCCCTCTGAATACACCCAGGGCCACACAAATTTTCCTCCGCATGTCAGATTGGAAATTGCAGACATCAAGAAGGGGGTCTCTCTCCTGTACTCAGGGACCAGGCTTGTCCTAGAGACCCTGCATGTCACTCCAACAGGGGTCTGCAGGGAGGTCTCAGCCCTCAGATTCCAATTCACAGCTTAGGTGAGTGGGACTCAGCAGAAGGACAGAATAGGAGTCCCCGGCTCCTCTCTTTCCTGCTCACCCTGCCATCCTGGCCCATCAGGCCAGAAAGCAGAATTTTCAGTGCTGAAATCAGGAAAGTCCTGGGTAAACCAGGACAAGTCAGTCACCCTGAGGCCAGTCCCACCTTCCGTCACTCCAGCTGGAACTCTGAAGAAAAACTTATTAAGAAAGGTGTGGAAATGCAACATAAAACAAGAGCAACCAGGAGTTCCGGGAAGATGGCGGCGTGAGCAGGGCAGCGGAAATCTCCTCCCAAAACCATATAAATCTATGAAAATACAGCAAATACAACTACTCCTAAAAGAGAGACCAGAATTCACAAGACAGCACGCAGCCTGCATCTGCACCTGAGAGGACTCGGCACCCCGCGAGGCGGGTAAGATACAGAGCCGCGACCCACCGGGACCCGAGCACTCCCCCACCCCAGCGCACCGGCAGGAGGAGAGGATTCAGAGCCGGGAGGCAGTGGAAGTACACCCCGTGAAATAACCAGCCCCGGTGATCTGCGCCGGGAGCGCTGACACATCGCGCAGTGCATCGGATATTGGAGAGGCAGAAGGTGCAGGTTTTCAGCTGGGAATGTGCCTGGGTCCGTGCAGCCGGTGCCCCAGGACAAGAGAAAAGTGCGTGCTGTCTTTAGTGGTCTTGGAGAGGCGGGGGGCCCAGCGAGAGAACACAATCGCCCTGGCACGCTCAGCCCAGCAGGCTGGGAGTCCTGAGGAATTTGGGACCCCTTGGCTGGCGACTGGGAAAAGGTAGCCACACTGAAACCTTACACAGAGAAAAACAGCCTCCCATTCGTTCCCGCCCCAGCCAGAGCTACAAAGACCGGCGCGGCCACGGCTGCAGAATAGTGGAGCAACACTGCCACATACAGCACCGTTACAGAATCCACTCCCAGTAGGCGTTTTTTTTTTAAGTCTTAAAGAGCCCAGCTGACATACGTGGCACCTACCAGCGACCACTTCTATCGCCATGAAAGACAGAGGAATATGGTACAGAATAAGCTCACCCAAACCCAGACAACACCTGAGGGGGAACCTGAAGGGATGGAAATGCACAATCTTCCGAAAAAAGATTTCAGAATACAAGTCACAACCATGCTGATGGATCTACAGAGTAATATGCAAGAGCTGAGGGAGGAAGTGAGGGAAGTCAGGAAAGACAATGCAGAAATCAGATAAGCCATCGACAGGCTTAGCAGCAGACTGGACAACATGCAAGAGACTGTTAATGGAATAGAAATCAGAGAACAGGAATACAGAGAAGCTGAGGCAGAGAGAGATAAAAGGATCTCTAGGAAGGAAAGAATATTAAGAGAACTGTGTGACCAATCCAAACGGAACAATATTCGCATTATAGGAGTACCAGAGGAAGAAGAGAGAGAAAAAGGGATAGAAAGTGTCTTTGAAGAAATAATTGCTGAAAACTTCCCCGCTGGGGAAGGAAGTAGTCTCGCAGTCCACGAAGCTCATAGATCTCCCAACACAAGGGACCCAAGGAAGACAACACCAAGACACATAATAATTAAAATGGCAAAGATCAAAGATAAAGACAGAGTATTAAAGGCAGCTAGAGAGAGAAAAAGATCACCTACAAAGGAAAACCCATCAGACTATCATCAGACTTCTCAACAGAAACCTTACAGGCCAGAAGAGAATGGCATGATATATTTAACGTTATGAAACAGAAGGGCCTCAAACCAAGAATATTGTATCCAGCATGATTATCATTTAAATATGACTGAGGGATTAAACAATTTCCAGACAAGCAAAAGCTGAGAGAATTTGCCTCCCATAAACCACCTCTACAGGACATCTTAAAGGAACTGCTCTGTAGGGAAGCACTCCTAAGGCTAAAAAGACGTCATCAGAGAAAATAAAATCATAGCAAAGAAAGCAGACCAACCAAATACTAACTAAAGGCAAAGAATAAAACACCTAGTACATAAAGAATGGAGGAGGAAGAATAAGAAGGGAGAGAAATAAAGAAACACCAGACTGTGTTTACAATAACCTAACAAGAAATTTAAGTTAGATTGTTAGATAGTAGAGAAGCAACCCTTGAACCTTTGGTAACCACGAATCTAAAGCCAGCAATGGCAATAAGTACATATCTTTCGATAATCACCCTAAATGTAAATGGACTGAATGCACCAATCAAAGACACAGAGTAACAGAATGGATAAAAAAGCAAGACCCATCTATATGCTGCCTACAAGAAACTCGCCTCAAACCCAAAGATATACACACACTAAAAGTGAAGGGATGGAAAAAGATATTTCATGCAAACAACGAAAAAAAAGCAGGTGTTGCAGTACTTGAATCAGACAAAATAGACTTCAAAATGAAGAAAGTAGCAAGAGATAAAGAAGGACATTACATAATGATAAAGGGGTCAATCCAACAAGAGGATATAACCATTATAAATATATATGCACCCAATACGGGAGCACTGGCATATGTGAAACAAATACTAACAGAATTAAAGGAGGAAATAGACAGCAATGCATTCATTTTAGGTGACTTCAACACACCACACACTCCAAAGGACAGATCAACCAGACAGAGAATAGGTAGACACAGAGGCACTGAACAACACACTAGAACAGATGGACCTAACAGACATCTACAGAACTCTACACCCAAAAGCAACAGGATACACATTCTTCTCAAGTGCACATGGAACATTTTCCAGGATAGACCACATACTAGGCCACAAAAAGAACCTCAGTAAATTCAAAAAGATTGAAATTCTACCAACCAACTTCTCAGATCACAAAGGTATAAAACTAGAGTTAAATTTTAGAAAGAAAACAAAAAGGCTCACAAATACATGGAGACTTAACAACATTCTCCTAATTAATCAATGGGTTAACGACCAAATCAAAACAGAAATCAAAGAATATATGGAGACTATGACAACAAAAACACAAAGCCACAACTTCTGTGGGATGCAGCAAAGGCAGTTCTAAGAGGAAAGTATATTGCAATCCAAGCCTATTTAAAGAAGGGAGAACATTCCCAAATGAATAGTCTAAAGACACAATTACTGAAATTGGAAAAAGAACAAATGAGACCCAAAGTCACCAGAAGGAGGGACATAATAAAGATCAGAGAAGAAATAAATAAAATTGAGAAGAACAAAACAATAGAAAAAATCAATGAAACCAAGAGCTGGTTCTTTGAAAAAATAAACAAAATAGATAAACTTCTAGCCAGACTCATTAAGAGGAAAGGAGAATCTACACACATAAACAGAATCAGAAATGAGAAAGGAAAAATCATGACGGACCCCAAAGAAATACAAAGAATTATAAGAGAATATTATGAGAATCTATATGCTAACAAGATGGAAAACCTAGAAATGGACAACGTCCTAGAAAAATACAACCTTCCAAAACTGACCAAACAAGAAACAGAAAAACTAAATAGACCAATCACCAGCAACAACATTGAAGTGGTAATCAAAAAACTACCCAAGAACAAAAACCCTGGACCAGATGGATTCACCTCTGAATTCTACCAGACATATAGAGAAGAAATAGCACCCATTCTCCTTAAAGTTTTTCAAAAAATAGAAGAGGAGGGAATACTTCCAAACTCATTCTATGAAGCCAGCATCACTCTAATACCAAAACCTGGCAAAGACCTCACCAAAAAAGAAAATGAAAGACCAATATCCCTGATGAACGTAGATGCAAAAATACTCAACAAAATATTAACAAATCGAATTCAAAAATACATCAAGAGGATCATACACCATAATCAAGTGGGATTCATCCCAGGGATGCAAGGATGGTACAACATTCGAAAATTCATCAACATCATCCACCACAGCAACAAAAAGAAGAACAAAAACCACATGATCATCTCCACAGATGCTGAAAAAGCATTTGACAAAATTCAGCATCCATTCCTGATTAAAACTCTCAACAAAATGGGCATAGACGGCAAGTACCTCAACATCATAAAGGCCATATATGACAAACCCACAGCTAACATCATACTTAACAGTGAGAAGCTGAAAGCTTTTCATCTAAGATCAGAACAAGACAGGGATGCCCACTCTCTCCACTGTTATTCATCATAGTACTGGAGGTACTAGCCATGGCAATCAGACAAAACAAAGAAATACAAAACATCCAGATTGATAAAGAAGAAGTCAAATTGTCACTATTTGCAGATGATATGATATTGTACATAAAAAACCGTAAAGACTCCACTCCAAAACTACTAGAACTAATATCTGAATTCAGCAAAGTTGCAGGATACAAAATTAACACACAGAAATCTGTTGCTTTCCTATATACTAACGATGAACTAACAGAAAGAGAAATCAGAAAAACAATTCCATTCATAATTGCATCAAAAAGAATAAAATACCTAGGAATAAACCTAACGAAGGAAGTGAAAGACCTGTACTCCGAAAACTACAAGACATTCCTAAGAGAAATTAAAGAGGACACTAACAAGTGGAAATGCATCCCATGCTCTTGGCTAGGAAGAATAAATATTGTCAAAATGGCTATATTACCCAAAGCAATCTACAGATTCAACGCAATCCCTAACAAACTACCAACAGCTTTCTTCAATGAACTCGAACAAATAATTCTAAAATTCGTATGGCACCACAAAAGACCCCGAATAGCCAAAGCACTCCTGAGAAGGAGGAATAAAACGGGGAATTACGCTTCCTGACTTCAAGCTCTACTACTAAGCCACAGTAATCAAGACAATTTGGTATTGGCACAAACACAGACCCACCGACCAGTGGAACAGAATAGAAAATCCAAACATTAACACAAACATATACAGTCAACTAATATTTGATAAAGGAGCCTTGTATATACAATGGAGAGATGACAGCCTCTTCAGCAGCTGGTGTTGGCAAAACTGGACAGCTACATGTAAGAGAATGAAACTGGACTACTGTCTAACCCCATACACAAAAGTCAACTCAAAATGGATCAAAGACCTGAATGTAAGTCATGAAACCATAAAACTCTTAGAAAAAAACATAGGCAAAAATTTCTTAGACATAAACATGAGCGACTTCTTTATAAACATATCTACCCAAGCAAGGGAAACAAAAGCAAAAATGAACAAGTGGAATTATATCAAGATGAAAAGCTTTTATACAGCAAAGGACACCATCAGTAGAACAAAAAGACATCCTACAGTATGGGAGAATATATTCATAAATGACGTATCCGATAAGTGGTTGACATCCAAAATATATAAAAAACTCACGCACTTCAACAAACATAAAGCAAATTATCCAATTAAGAAATGGGCAGAGGACATGAATAGACACTTCTCCTAAGAAGAAACTCAGATGACCAACAGGCACATGAAAAGATGCTCCACATCGCTAATCATCAGAGAAATGCAGATTAAAACCACAATGAGATATCACCTCACACCAGTGAGGATGGCCAACATCCAAAACACAAACAACAACAAATGTTGGGAGGATGTGGAGAAAAGGGAACCCTCCTACACTGCTGGTGGGAATGCAAATTGGTTCAACCATTGTGGAAAGCAATATGGAGGTTCCTCAAAAAACTCAAAATAGAAATAGCATTTGACCCAGGAATTCCACTCCTAGGAATTTACCCTAAGAATTCAGCAGCCCAGTTTGAAAAAGACAGATGCACCGCTTTGTTTATCGCAGCACTATTTACAATAGCCAAGAAATGGAAGCAACCTAAGTGTCCATCAGTAGATGAATGGATAAAGAAGAGGTGGTACATATACACAATGGAATATTATACAGCCATAAGAAGAAAACAAATCCTGCCATTTGCAACAACATGGATGGAGCTACAGAGTATTATGCTCAGTGAAATAAGCCAAGCCAAAAAAGAAAAGTACCAAATGATTTCACTCATATGTGGAGTATAAGAACAAAAAAAAAACTGAAGGAACAAAACAGCAGCAGACTCACAGAACCCAAGAACGGACTAATAGTTACCAAAGGGAAAGGGACTGGTCAGGATGGGTGGGAAGGGAGGGACAAGGGGGAAAAAGGGGCATTATGATTAACAGATGTAATGTTGGAGGTCACGGGGAGGGCTGTACAACTCAGAGAAGACTAGTAGTGATTCTATAGCATCTCACTACGTTGAAGGACAGTGACTGTAATGGGGTTGGTGGGGGGGACCTGATGAAGGAGGTAGTTTAATAACCATAATATTGCAAATGTAATTGCAGATTAATGAACCAAAATAAACTATTAAAAAAAAACAACAAGAGCAACCAGTAGAAAACAAGTAGTAAAATTGTAGCTGCAAATGCAAATATATTAACAATTATGTTAAATATAAATGGACTAAATACCCCATGAAAGACTAAAATTGTTGGATCAGGTTTTTGTTTTAAAAAACTTTGATGATATGTTGATTAGAAGAGATTTCACCTCAAGTAAGAGCAGAAAACGAGGGACGTGGAAGTTGGGAAAATGCTATTCCAGAGACTTACACAACAACAAAGAAAGAGTCAAAAATAATATCAGCAGACAGCAGCACATTTCTCTCAATGGAAATAGAAAAGCAGTAAGCATGTAAGTGTGGGCAGCACACTTAGCTTGTCATCAACACAATAGCCGACAATGACAGAATACACATTCTTTTTAAATAAACAGTTAATAAAATGAACCATAAATTGGGTCATAAAACAAACTTCAATAAATTTCAAGGGCTTTACATCGTTCAGAGGAAGTCCTCCGAGCAACTAAATTAATAGCAAAAAGTTAATTAGAAAATTCCCATCTCTGCCCTACTAGCCCTCTCTGCCCACAAAGACAGTCAAGTTCTTTGTAATTCATAGACAAGCTTGAGAGAAGGAACAGAGTCACTTTTTGAGCCAGAAATAAAGTTGGAACCTGAAGCCAGAGGGATCATTCATGAGGCAACACCGAAGCCCAGGGAGGGGTCACATGGAGTATGTGTCCTTGGGGCTGGGGGGCTGGTTTTCATGCATACAGAAGATGGAGTACAGCCCTGGCATGCAGGAGGCAGAGGGGAACGGAGAACTTGGAATAAAGTCAGGACCCCGGAGGACTGGCCCCTCCTTCTACGAGGGACTAGGCAAGCCAGAAAGAATATCAGGAACAAAGCTTGACTTTGCTCAGAAAACGTGAGGTGGCAGAAGGCTCAAATCTAACCCTCCCCGATCATATGGGACATTGTAATTTATACTCCCTGCAAACCAAAGACACCCTAAGTCAAAAAATTATGGTAAAATTTGGTTTCAGAGACATGACACCTTGAATTCAGGACAAAACAAAGATAAATGCTTTCCTGGGGACACCTTCTACCCCAGGACACATGGGACTCCCATAATAAAAAAATTAACAGCAGCTGAAGAAAAACTCACCATAATTAAAAAAAAATCACAAACTACACAAGGAAACAATTCATAATACGGGAGAGTCAGCACATAAGCAGGACGATTAGATCCCCTAAGCACTTGTAATAACAGAACCATACAAATAAAATTATAAATCATACTTAAATGTATGGCTTACATTTTAGAATTTATAAAATTATAAATCACATTTGAGTCACATATACATTTAAATCATTTACAAAACATTGAATAACAGGACAGTTCAGATGAGATTATAAATTATATTTAAAATATGTTCAAAATGATTAAATACATGAAGGAATAAAAACCACATAGAAAGAATAAGTTTCTATAAAAATAACAGACTGGAAATGCACCAGACTGAAGTTCTACGACAGCAAATGACCCCCCAAATCGTTTAAAAACTAAAAGCATAGTAGTTTAGGTAGGAAAATTGGAGTTTTTGATAAGTAGAAATATTTGGTGATAAATATAAGGGAACTTCACAGAAGACAGCGTAGATATGAGACAGAAAATATGGGAGAGATTAAGAAATGGGGACAAATGTGGAAGGAGGGCATTCTGGAGCCAGGTAGGCGCTCTGAGTGACACGGGACAGTACGGGTGCCCGCCGACAATGGGTCTTCCGTCCAGGCAAATGACAGACTGCCTGCCCACATGACCGAGTTCTGGACACCGGAACGTGAGTAGGTTGAACACACGCCTCTTCTCAGCCGAGGCAGCGGAGAGCTCTCTCTACGGACCAAGGTGGGGCGCAGCTGGCAGGAAGCGTCTGGACCCCTGCCAGCCTCAAGGCGCGTAGAGGGTCTCCACTCAGTCTATCAGAAGCTGTGCTCTGCAGGCATCAGACCCAGGGAAGGGAGCCCTGGACGGGGAGACAGGCCAGCCCCCCGGGATCCCTGCTCAGGGACTGCCTCTCTGCCACCGCTGTTCCCGAGAACATCTGCGGGGCGGCTCCTCTGAGACACGGGAGGGAAGGGCCTGCAAACAGAGAAGCCCGCGGGGTGCACCTCTGCGGGCTCGGCTCGCAGGCATACCCCCGGGTCCCTTCCACGGCGCGATACCTTCAGAGTAACGCTCCTGATTGGCTGCGCGGAGACCTTATTTCTTCCATCCTGGGACGCCCTCTTTCTGGGGTTACCCTTGGTTCCTGGGAGCTCCCTGGCCTGTGAGAGGTGAGCGGGAAGACCGAGGGGTCCAGCGCGCAGCCCCGGGCGGTGAAGGCAGCTAAAGGAGGGCTTCCTGGATGCAGTGCCAGCGCGGGCCACACGGGGGCGGCACGGGGCTGTGTTTCGGCGCCTCCTGGGGTGAGCTGTCCTAGAACCGAAGGGTGGGAAGGGGGTGGCCCCTCCCCACCCCACCCCTTTCTCCACCCCTTCTCCGCACACTCCGCAAAATGTCTTAGGAACCTAAGCAGCGTGGGGAGAGTGGCAGGTTTTCAAACGGCATTAAAGAGATCGACAGGTCGGAAAGGGTCCCCTGAAATCCTCAGCCCTGCCCACCACCCACAAGCACCTTGGGAAACTGAGGCTCGGAGAAGTTAAATTGCTTGCCCACTGTCACCCAGCTGCCCGGCTCCCATTTCACTGCCTCCCTCGGGAACATCACGCCACGGCTGGTTATCTGGGGTAGAGGTCCCCAGGATTCACTGTCTGGATGGGATATGGAAACACACGAAGGATACAGAGTCGGTGGAAAGCAGCCAAGACCACACTAGATAGGAGAGAGGCTAGGAAGCCGGAGAGGCCCCCCAGCAGGTGGAGGTGGGAGGGAGGGTAGAATCCCGGAGGCCGTCATGGAGGACGGGGCACTTGACCTTTGACACTGGGGACGGGGTAAGACGCCGACTCAGTTGACATTCCCGGTCTTGGACAAAAGGCGGTGGGGGCAGACAATTTGGAGCATAGACACATGATAGACTGCCTGCCCACATGCCCCGGTTCTGGCCACGGGAGCGTGGGTAGATGGGACATGGGCCCCTTCTCAGCTGAGGCAGCAGAGAGCTGCGCTCATGAAGTGGACTAGAGGCCTGACAAGTCGGCTGCTGTCCTGCTGCTGCCTAGGTCCCCGCCTTTAGGGTTGGGGGCGGGCCCCGCTTTGGAATGCTCCTGAATGCCATTGTATTGAAAGTGCAGAAAATGGCGGCCCTCCAGATGACCTCATGTGGAAGTGGAGTCAACGGATGGTCTCCATGGTGACCGGAGGGCCGTATTTGGGATGTCCAGCTGCCCCGTGCAGATCTGGAGGCCAGTCCGGAGAAGGAAAGCGGCCACTCCCCATTCCTCCACCATGACTGGAACCCGGGGCTGCTGGCCACAGGGGGCCCCTTTATGGGCTCGGAACTGGCAGCGTGGGGGCAGCCCACATTCCTGGCCTCTGAGAAAGCCTCAGACCGAGGTGGGAGGTCTGTGGAGCAGCCTGTTCCACCTGCTCAACCTCCCAAAAAGTCAGGGGCTCCTCCCGAGGGACAGCGGCACACTCAGCTCAGCTCCCTCCTGACCAGGTGGGCGCAGGGCACGGAGGGAGGGAGGCAGTCAGGGAGTCCCTGCCCCCACGTCCTCTGCAAGGCTGGCAGCAGACAGGCTACAGGGAGGGGGGCGCTGCCCAGGCCAGTTCTGCTGCTTCCATGGGGAGTGGACATGAAGATGCCACCTTCCCCTGGCCTCAGCCCCCAGTGCCTGGGTCAGCCTCCCAGCCCAGACTCCGTCGGGGAGGCACAGCCCCCCACCCAGCTCCACCTGAGACTCTGGCCTCTCTACCTGCCTCTTCAGAAACTCAGACTTCAAGAACTCAGAGCTGAGACTTGCAGGTCGACTCAGGCACTGAATACCAGCAGATGGAGATCAACTCTGCTGCTTGGTAGCTGGGGGATCGGGGCTTGGTATTCATCCCCTCTGAGTCTCAGTTCACCCAGCTGTATATGGTAAACCAGAGGAAAGGAGGAACCAGCCTCCTAGAGCGGTGGCAAGGATTCAAGGAGACACATGAAGGTGTGCTTAGCACAGGGCCTGGCACTAGGCATGTGCTCACTATGTAGCTGCCACCAGTATTACCAGTGTGACCGCGTCTACCGTAGATGGCCTCTTAGCCAGCGTCCCCACTTAACAGGTGTCAGTCTCCGTGTCCCCTGGTGCTCAGTGCTCTCGGCAGCTGTGCAAAATGCCCTCCAGCTGATTTTGTTTCCCACAAGGCAATTGTGTTTGTTCCCAAGTCTTTCTTATCCCAGTTGTGCTTAATATTATAAATGCATGATTTGATTAAGGATGTAAAACTGCAGTTAAATCGTTAAGTATCAAGGCCCCTTTACGCTCTTAGAATTTTTGAAGATCCCAAAGAGATTTTGTTTACGTAGTTTACATCTATCAATATTTACTATATCAGACATTAAAGCTGAGAGATTTTCACAGCATGTGAACGCGGAAACCCATCCTCCATCAGCTGCCCAAGTGGGCCGCGGCCACTGGAAATCATCCCTTGGACATTTGTGAGGAAACTAGAGTATAAAGAGTGAGTGACATCTTGGTTTGATCGTGAAGAGAATCTTGACTTGTGGGTCTCCTGAAGGGTTTTGAGGGCTCCCAGCATCTCCAGACTCCTGGGGAACCTCAAGACCCTGACAGAGCGATCTGAATTAAAACTAATGAAACTTGGGTGCAAAATATGAGTTACTCTCTGAAAACCAGGCTGAACGCTTTGGAAAGTCCTACCACAGATGAGGGAGTAATCTGGGGAGAATAACCACATACATGACGAAAAACTGCCTTCAGGCTGCTTTGCAAGTGCCTGGAGGCTCCCCTGCCCCTTGAGAAAAGCGAAGCCAGCGCTGATTGGTCAGGATGGGGTTTCTATGACAGAGATGAGTCGAGCTCCGATCTGCACACTCATGTTTGGAGGAAAGGCTTTTTAGCCTTTTTATCAAAAGACAGACCAATCAATGTCACTTAAATATTTTAGGTGAAAATAAAATGTTTCAGACACCCATTTCTAGTTAGGTAGGATTTCCCCATTTATGCAACTTGCCCAATTAACTCTACAGTCACAGGTGCACCCAGCGCAGCCCATCCTCTCCCACTGTGGACTTCACCAGGCAAAGGTGTCTGACCTACAAAGGCCTGGAAAGGGCGTGTAGGCAGGGGAATAGCAAGGGAACAAGCCTGGTTCAGGGAAGGGCCTGGCATGTTTGATGAGCGTGGCTGGGAGGTCAGCATGGCTGGATCTGAGGGAGCCGGATAAGCAGGGGCTGAGGTCTCAGAGGTCAGCAGGGTGGGTCAGGGAGGACCTGGAGCTCTATAGGCAGGTCTTTACATTTTAATTGAATTGAGCTGGGAGATCAGGGTGGGTTTCAGGACAAGAATGACATGTTTTGAGGAATGTTTGAAAAGGTCTCCCTGGCTGCTGATTGCAAAGAAAGAGCAACAGTGGGGGGTCAGGGGGGTCTTAGTGGGTCCTCACCACCGCAGGGTGGGGCAGTGGAGGAGGAGAGGGGAAGTTCTTAAATGGAGGTTTTATTTGTATTCAGGCCTGGTGAGGCCAACAGAGCAGGAGAAATCTGCCACCGAAAACATTTGTTACTCCCAGTTCCCAAGAGGAGGGGGGCACCGTCATGCCACGCAGGGCCGCATGGGGAGCGCCAGTGTCAGTCAGGAGGCAGAGGGAGGGAGGGGGAGGAGATGGCCAGAGCCTTTTCTGTGGTTTCCAGGGAAGGCAGGGTAAGGACTGGGTTAGGACTGGCTCATGTGAGTAAGTTCAGTGGGCTCCAGGGTAAGGACTGGCCTCGTCATCTGGTAACTGGCCCTGGACTGATTATGAAGGTGGACTGTCCAGGGGTGTACAGTGTGTACAAGATCAACAGAGAAGGTGGTCTGGAGTATGGGTTCCTGGTTGCTTGGTTTGTATATCAAAGGCTCCCTCGAATGGGAGTCCTTTGCCCTCTCTAGGAAATAGAGAAAGCAGTCTCTCTTAGGTTGGCAAGTTCCCCAGAAGTCAAATCATCAAAAAATACAGAAACTAAAACCTGATTGATTAATGGAAGGGTGATGGTGAGGAGTGGGCGGGACCAGGGGCAGAGGCATGAGACCCAGCGCTTCTGTGAGGTGAGGGAGCAAACTGGGAGGGGGTGGGAGTGGCTGTGTGGCCAGGCTGGTCAGGGAGGATGGGTCACTAGATGGACCTGAAGGAGGCAGCTCTGGGGCAGAGCCTTTGGTGCAGAAGCAGTAAGGGCAGGAGAGCAGGTGAGGTGGGCTCCAGGCGCAGTGGGAGAGACAGCAGTGCCTGGCTAGTGCGTACAGGCTAGCTGCTGTGGCTGAGAGGGAACCCGTGGCCCTGGGTAACCCCAGTGGGGCCATGCACCAGCCAGAAGCTCAGGGCCAAGGCCGTGGACACATGAGGCGGGTCATGGGAGAGGGCAGCTGATGAGAGCTCCAAGAACTGCAGCAGCGCTGGGAAGTAGCTGCTGTGGAGCCTGGAGGCTAGTGTCCCAGAAGCCAAGCGACAGCATTTCAGGAGGTTAGTGGGACGTGGAGCGGAGAACGGTCCTCACAGGCGCAGTTCCACATTCGATTTGGTAAGGCACACGAACTTCGAGCCTAAGTAAAGGGAAATGTTACCGGCCTCCAAAAAGAACTCCATCTTCTCATAAGCAGACCTGTAATACCAAAAAATCGTACTGAATTACATTTAAATTTTTGTCAGTAAATATTTGTGGAAATTTGTTGTCTCTCCTTTTATCCAAGGACCTACATGATACCTTCTATTTTGCCTCTTGGGTCCACGAAGTCTAACATATTTACTATCTGGCCCTTTATGGAAATATTTTGTCCATCTTGAGCTATAGCAAACCGGTGATGGAGGCATTCCGGGGGTGGATGAGGGCCATGAGGCCCAGGGGACCCAGTGGAAGGGTGTGGTGGCTTCCATAAGGATCAGGGCATGGGGGCTCAGAGCAGGGTCCAGGGCCTTGGCGTGCCCTGGCAGGTCTGCAGCATGCTGACACGGAGCCCACACCACTTGGGGGAGACTGAGTCCCCAGTTCCTGCTTGGTCTCTGAGGCACATGGGGAGGTGACACAGGACTGCAGTGCCTGGGATGGGGCACAGGTCTCACCAGGAACATGTCACTGTCCCCAAGACCAAATCCACGTGGCACTCATGGCTGCTGGAGCTCTGCATTGCTCTAGGTGATGGTCTGATCCATAGTGTCTTTCCATTTCCATGCAGGCAGGGATGGGCTGCTGCTCTCCTGGGAACCCACCAGTACCAGGCACCCAGTCAGCACCCCAACTTGGTGAAAGAGCCAGGGAAGGAGTCAACGAATCAGTCGGTGAACTGCCCCCACCCCACCCCGATGCCTGGCCCCATGCCTTTCTCAAAGCAGATGTTCAGCAAGTATTTGCTAAGAAATTAACTTTGGACTTTGCACACTTTCTAGCTGGAGTGTGTCCCTCTGGTGCCTCTGAGTGGTTGGGCAGGGCTGAGCCCACGGCGGGCAACCCACTTCCGATGAGACTCTGCAGCCCCCTGCAGACAGCCCCTGAAGCCTGCCTCATCCTGTGGGTGGGAGGCTTGGGTGCTATCCCCCAGCCAGGAGGACACCTCTGCCAGCAGGCGTCTCAGCTGCAAGACTCTGTGGGCAGAACAGTGATATTTATGTCCTTTTAGGTCCTTCTTGAAGCTCTAATCACCACCTAGAGCCCTAGGTGGGAAGGTGTGCAGAAGCCCTGGCACCATCCCCAAGGGCCTTAGGAATGAGGGCTGGAGGCAGTGGTGGGGGGTGGGGTAGGGGTTGGGGATGCTGACACGTGAAATACAAACAGACTGCTGGGACAGGCCTGGTGGGGGAAGGCAGGGGGTGTGCAGTGGAGACCATGGGTAAAAACGCTGAATTAGGAGTGAACGAATGAAAACTCTGGTTGGCCTTCTCCTCTTCCTTTCTGGGCATCAGACCTGTGTGACCTCAGGCAGGTGTGCAGCCTCTCTGATCCTCAGCTTGTACTTTCATAGACGGTGCCTCGCTGACTCTGACACCCACTCATGGGCCCACAGACCTGTGGACATGTAAAGGGCCAGTGGTGTCCCCAGGATTACAAGGTGAATGTCTCCCAGGCCCTCTGCTGAGGAACCTAAACCTTGAACCCGGCTCCTCTGGCTCCAGGCCCAGGGCTCTCCCTCTCCACACACGCTTCCTCTTGGGGGCAGTGTGGTGGGTACAGGTCAGACTGTCCTTTGGTGGAAGAACAGTCAGGAAGAAGGTCTCATGACTTGAGAAGCAGCTGGACGCTTTCCCACCTGGATTCCGGGGATGCAGGCTTTCTCTCTGCTGGGTCCCACCTGCTGCCTCCCAGTGTGCCTTTGGGAAGCCATGAGGCTCAGGGAGGCCTGGATTCAGCCTTGCCAGACCTACCCTTCTAGATCTGGCCAGGGCCTACCTCTGGGGGCCATTCAGAGCAGGCAGAGCTGAAGGCGCACACCAGAAAGCCCCAGGGGCCCCCATGCTCCCCATGCCATGTTCTGAGCAAGGTGTCCTCCACTGTGGGAGACGAGGCCCCTTCACTTCTCCTTTGTGCCTGGCTCGGCGCCGGCCACCTACTGGGAGACCAGCTGTGCTGCCCAGCACGGAATGGACTAATCCCACTCCTGGCCTTGCCCTGCATGCGACAGTAAAGAGCACAGGCGCCGGCCTGCTGTCCCTCGAGGCCCTGCTGCTGCTGCTGAGATGCCACGGCTTCCGCCTCCGTGTTCCGTCCTCAGTCCGTGCGGGCTCAGGGCACAGCCCTTCAGAACCCAGGATGGCGCACGGTTCTCTGCCCTTCTCTGCCCTCAAGACCTGAGCAGCAGTGGGTTGGCCAAGGAGGAGAAAGGAGGCGAGCAGGAGGGCAGGGCCAGGGGTTCAGGCTATCGGGCAGCAGGGACAGTAGGAGCCACGGAGTTGAGTCCAGCTCGGGGCCATCAGGCATGAACTATGAAAGTGAGGTTGGAAGTCAACCTTCCAAAGCCATCCCTGGAGCGGAGGCTGGGGCCGCAGTGGTCATTGGACCCTGAGGCTCTCTCGGGGACCACAAAGCATTCTAGCTATTTCTGTAGCTGTCACAAGCTGTTCCCTTTGAAGCATGACTGACTTGAAAACAGCTGAACTTCAGAAACTCAAAACTGCCCATGTGACTGGTGGGGGTCTCCTGGGGAGCTTGACTTAGAAAAACACAAACCTTTATAAGCACGCAAAAATCACTTTGTCCCAGAGCTGGAGAAATTGTTCTCAAGGGGGCACTTAGCTGACTTGGGGAATGACATGCCACCTGAATTTGTGAGGAAGGTGGGTTTTCCTGGCTCACCTCGCCGTCCCCCTCACTCCAGGCACAGGGCCATGTCTGGACAGGAAGATGTGCCGTCTCAGAGCAGACATGCAGGGGGGGCTCAGCCCTCCACTGGGCAGCCACCTGCCCACTCGGACCTGCTTGGGCCCCACAAGGCAGAGCAGGGAGGCATGGGCAGTGAGCACCCACTCCATCCCTTCACTGCTTGACCAGCTCACTGGACCACACTCCTATGATCAGCTGAATGTGACCCCAGAAGAAGTCCACGACCCAATCCCTGGGATCTGTAAACACGTTACCCCACGTGGCAAAGGGGCTTTGCAGGTGTGACCTTGAGATGGGGAGAAGAACCTGCACCATCTGGTGGGCCCAGAGCAATCACAGGGATCTTTCCAAAAGGCAGGATGGGGACACTCAGGGGCCATGTGGCCACGTAAGCAGAGTCAGAGAAAGATTTGAAGATGGAGGAAGGGGCCACAAGCCAAGGAATGCAGGAAGCCTCTAGAAGCAAGGAACAGGTTCTCCCCTAGAGCCTCCAGCAGAGACAAGCCCTGCCCACACCTTGACGTCAGCCCCGTGAAATTAATTTTGGCCTCCTGACCTCCAGGACTGTGAGATATTAAACCTGTGTTATTTTAAGCCTTTAAGTTTGGGGTAATTTACTATAGCAGCCACAGGACACTGATATAGCCCCCCAGAGGCAACAGCGGCTCCACCCCTGCGGCCTCCCCCACTCCAGGCCCATGAGACCGTTCTCTCTTGGCTACTCTGCAGGAAGCCTTGCCGGTGAGGTTCTTGGAAGGTGAGGTCTTCCTGCTAGTCTCAACAGGACTTGCTTCACACAGGCCGAGTGGCTGCCTACAGGGTAAAGATTTTTGGAGCAACAGAAAAACACCTGCTCACACACACAGTACCTCTCTCCCTGCTGGAGGAGGCCTGGAATTCCTCTGCCAGGAGCATGGCTGTTGCTTTAATTCCCAAATAGGATCTTTCAGGGAAAGGTTTATTATATTAAGGCATAGGTGATCCTCATCAGAATATTCCAAGTGCTGGTTCCTGAGTAAGGGAGTGGGTGTCCACAGCAGAAAGGATTCTGGAAAGGCTCCTGGAAGAGGGAGTTAATCAACTCTTAAGACTTCCTGTCTGTCCTGCCCCCGTTTCCCACCCACCCCCTTTCTCCTTGGAAGCACAGTATTTTCTCTGCTGAGCAAAGCTGTTCCTGGCCCTGTCATCAAAGAATGTAGTTCTCCTCGTTTCCAGGTTTGGACTCACCAGCCCCCCTTCCCACAACATACCACTGTGGGGGGCAGTGCTGGGAGAGAGGTTCTCTCAGGGTGGTCTTTCCAGAATTGGGGGACCAACCTGTGATCCACACTGTCCCTAGGATAGCCCAGGCTTCCAGAACCCCAAACCCGAGACAATCCCGTCTCTACCCTTGGGCCTGCTCCACCCCAAATGCAGCCAGGGAACCCTGAGTGTCTAGTAATACTGGCATGCACCCAGTGACACCAGGGGTCTCAAACTCACAGGTCCCAGGGGCCAGGCAGGCTACGGGAATGAGGGAAGCAGCCATGTTGAGAGTAGCCTATTGGGAGTAGCAGGGCCTGAGGTCACCCAACCTCCAAATACAAATGTCTGTAGACAAGGGTAGGCTTTGTATGGGCAGGGCTGGACCTTGCTCCCTGGCTCACGTCCAGGCAGGCCTCACGTGGGGAGTCCTTGGTCATGTCTGAGCCCTTCTGTCTCTCGCCTGTTACCCTTTGTGGTAGATAGGTCCCCTCCATAGTGAGCACAGGCCATGCAGATTAGGCAGCGAACTACCTCCGAGACTCATTCACGGACAGCAGACACCGTGGGCAACCTGCAAGGAGCGCTCACGACGGCGTGAAGGGCAAGCACTCCCACGGACCAGACTTAGGGTCCACATTTAATTATGTTAAATATGAATAAAAATACAGCATACGTGTGGCTCACTTCACATACCTTACACGATTAAGGGAGTACAATTTAATACAATCCAATACACGGCTTTGGGGAACACAAAGGAACTTCAATACCAGGTCATGAGAAATGCTCCGTTTTGCTTTGGTTTCAGATGACAGGCTGCAGGGCCACAGCTTGAGAACAGCACCAATGCTGTCAGCAAGAACCAGGCCTCGGTGAGAGGGTAAGGTAATAGACGTGCCCTTGGGAGGAAAGGCCCCTTGGAAGAAGCTGTGTCCGGAGGGCCCTGATGGGCACAGAAGGGATGGGCCTGCACAGAGAAAAGATTTGTATGATACACCAAGTAATATTGGAAACAATACCTTCAGTAATACTTCTGTAAGAAGCAGAATTACACTACATGTTATTCACACGCATAGAGTGCGTAAGAAAAGTCCTTTGTGATAGTTACGGTTGGGGTGGAACTGCAAAACATGTACTGAAATGGTGAGTTAGTTGGCAGAGAAATTAATCCACGAAAGGGCTGCATCCAGAGCAGAGGAGCCTCATTAGCAACAGAATGAAAGGAACCCACTCAGAAAATGCACACACACACACACACACACACACACACACTCGGTACTGCCAATAAATACACACACACACTGAAGGGATGTCTCCCTACAGCACCCTTGTGCTCAGCCAGGTTTCCCTTCTGGCTGCTGTTCCAAGTGCCGGTATAGAGAAACAGAGGACTGTCCCTGAAAATGGGTGTTCAGGACACACAGCTCATTCAGTAGCAGAAATAGCCTGGTCGTGCCAGTCCTGAGAGCCCTCTGCACGCCTTCCGACGAGCTGGGCATCCCATCTCTGATGGCAGAGAGACAACAGTGCTGGGGGGCAGTGGAGCACGCCCTCACGCCCGTGAGACGTTGGTATGCAGGCACTTGCGCTTTCCACCTTTGGTGGACCAGGTCCCTTCACGGAGAGCTCGGGTTCACACATTTCTTTTGTCAACACTGAGTGCCAGCTCCGCTGGGGATTCCCTGGAATGGTGTGCCATGGCCCCACTGTCTCATCCATCTTTCTCCATCACCTCCAAGAAACGGCAAGACCTTTGGCCCATCCACTGGTCAAGTGAGCTGCCAGAAAGTTCCATTAAGAATCTCAGCATGCCACGTTTGGCCCAAGTATAGCTCATGCATTGTGTTTCTGAATCAGCACACGAGTATTTTGTAGTTTGTGAACGGAGGAAGGGCCTCTGACCACACGTGGTAGAGAATGTGAGCAATAAGCTCATCCCAGGGCGCCCCACGGCAGAGCGACGGAGCCTATCAGCGGCCAGAACCAAAACTTCGAGCACCCTCCAGTTCTGATGACCTTGTGTGCATGAGGGCCTCAGTTACCAAGATTTCCCAGGAAGTGTGCAAGTCCTTAAGTTGCTCAGTCTGTATTCACAGCAAAAATTTCCCTTCCAATTATAAACTGAATTTATAGTCTGATTATAAACTGAATAAACTCTTGAGAAAACATCTAAAGAGGCAGAAAAGAGAGTTACAGCTAGTGAAATGCAGGAAGTGGTTTGTTTTAAACCCATTCATTTTCTATGTTAAACATAAGCGAAGTCCTCAAGGTCAGGCTGGAAGGAGGTCTGTAGATGAATGCACTTTCAAAAACAGACTTTTTTTTTTCTTGTAAAGTGTGAAGTCAAGAGGGTTTATGCTGAAGAGACTCAAGGGCTGACTTTGCAGGAAAAGGGCAAAAATGGAGAGACTCCATTCTCTGCCCAAATGAAGTTAGTGATCTAAACAGTGTTTCAAAACTGAACAGAAGTGTAAGCTCCAGGAAGCCCCACAGCCTTCAGAGTATTTGATTGGTTCCCAGAGCTGTCAACCTCAGACTGATGCCTCCCCTGGCGCCAGCCCAGCACCCACTGGCCTCATCCCAGGAGCTCCGGCCCCTCCCGGGGCCAATTCTTCCAGAAGCGGAGTTTCTGATGGCCTGGGATGGAGGAGCTGTGTGATGGATCAAGGCCAGGCTGTTTAACATCACAAAGGAAATTCTGAAATGGTCACAACAGACGTCAACCCAGGGAGGGACAGAAGACTGGAATCTCTGGGTTTGCTCTGTGTTGTGAGTAAAAGGGTACCCCACAGAGAGGTGTTTGACATCACAGTAATAATGGACAGCGGGCCATGCTGGCAGTAGGCACGCAGCCCTCACGTCTTCTTCCACGTGAACGCCTCATCGGTGAGAAGCTGCGCCAGCCTGGCGTTGAAAGGTCTATAGAAGTCCTGCAGGATCCGCTGTGTGACCGGCCACATGGGCCCCAGGTTCCGGTCCTCAGGGCGCCGTGCATTGGATGCGGGACTCCTGGTCATCAAGGCCTCTTGTTTCTCACTTAAAGGCCCTAGAATACAAAGAGAAGGATTCTGTGAGGCGGGAGGCATGGCAGGAGACCCAAGGAGCTGTGTGAACATCCCAGCCAAGCTCCACATTGAGACAGGAGTTAGGAACATGTTTGGGGATTAAGCTTCTGCAGCTGGATCCCCTTCAGGGTTGCCAAGGGCAGTATGACACAGCAGAGTCTGTGGCCCAGTGTTCAGGGCTGGCCCTCGCAGTGCAGCTGGAACCTATGACGCGGCCCCACCTCCTGCTGTCATTTCCAGCTGTCTGCAACGGCTTGACTTCCATGGCCGTCAGCCTGCCTTGGGTAACTGGGTGACCCGCCAGACACAGTCCATGCACTGATTTTCCTGCTAACCAGAATTCTGCCACTGTCACTTCCACTACGCACAGCTGGTGCAAAGGGCCCCGTGGCTGGGCCATATTTTACTGTGTGTGTCATGCTGTGAAGTGGCCATGGGGAGAGGAGAAGATGCTGTGTGTGCCTTGGGACCCCACCGGTCAGCAAGATTATCGGTGGGCAGAGGCCCTGGGAATGAGCCAGCAGGGGACGCCACCTCCATCCCCGGCCCTCTGGACCATAGGCTTCTCGCTGGCTCAACCCACCGGTTACTGCTCTAGGCCACTTTACCCCAGGCTCTCAGGACGTGGCCAGTGCTGAGCTCATATGCAGAAAACCATACCCCAGTGTCCTTGGGTTATGCAAAATAAAAGAAACAGAATATTCCTACTGCCAATCATGGGGATTGAAAACTAGCTCATTAATGTGGCAGAGTCTACAGGTAGTCAAAAATCAAAGAAAAATGGTTCCAGACTTTAGAAGGAAAAAGTAATCACGCCCCATCATATTACTCATTTTCCAAAAAAAGGAGAAAGAAAATCAAAGGATGAGGGGGTTCCTGAGTCCCAGTGGTGGGTTTCAAGAAACATTCAATTAACAAAATTCTCAGGCATAATAATTAGGGCCTCAGGGGGTGTCCTGGGAAAGAAGAGCTCTGCTTCCGCCTTTCAAATAGTCCTTGGCTGTCCCACCCACATGCTTGGCCCTCCATGCCTGACTATGTGCCTCTACCGAACATCCCATAGCCAGCAACGGATCTCCCCAGAGGCCCAGGAGTAGTGGCCAGCTGCCAAAACCCAGCCTCACGGCTCTGCCTCCAGGGGTCCCCACCAAACCTGAGGTGACGCAACAACCTGTCCACGCCCTCCTCCAAGCCCTGTTCCAGTCACCCCTGACATGGCTATTGGAGCCATGGCTGCCTCCTCAACCTCCACCGGACTGTAATCTCCCAGACGGACCCCTCACCACACTGAGCACAAGGCCCTGGGTACAGCTGGCCTTGGCAGAGGTAAGGAATTGGCCCCCCAGTTCAGCCCGTCTCCCTAGGCTCACAGAGTGTACATATGACTCGGTGAGCATGCCAAGAGCCAGCCACCGTGGCGCTGATGCCAGCTCCGTGGGTCTCCAGCACAACGCTCATACCGAGGTTGAGAAACTGGAAGACCCTGTGCATGGTGGACTTGATGTTGGATGCGTGGTCTTCCAGGCGAAGGATGAGGAACTGATCTTTGTTAAAAACTGCGAGCCAGTCCAGAAGATACACGGCATACAGGCCGACCTGGAGCCTCACCTAGGGCCAAAGAAGGCAGGCATTATTTCAGGAGTAATTCCCCCAACACAGTAAGCACAGTGCTAAAAGTACTATGGCATGCATTGTAAACCAACACCAAAGAGCTGTCCCAGCAGTCACCTTCTGAGGTTGGGTTTTAAATGCCATGTATCCTTGCTTCATGAACGAGGGGTTTTGCACTACCTGCACGAAGGATTCCCACACCTAGGGTCGGATTTAATCCTCCCAACAACCCTGTAGGTAGCTCCCTGACACATTTCATAGTGATGACTTGGTGAAGGAAGAGGCCAGGGTTACACCCACCAGTGGTGTGAATGTTCTTTGCACAATATCCTGGCTGTCTCTTCTCCTATGCCCAGCACATACCAACTCTGAAAAAAACCTGCGAATGCCTGGGAGACAAGCCAGGTCAGTGCACCAGTGAATGCCTGGCACCACATGGGCATCCATGACCATGAGGGTGTGTATACATCTGAATATAAGCAGTGTTGTGCGAAACCATTCCTCTCCACCTACACGTGTCCAGGGTCCTCACCCTTCTCCTGTACCTTCTTCCATGCCAAACTGCAAGCTTGTCTAGTGAAGAAATCACCTTCCCAAAGAAAGGCCTGCCTCTGCCCTTGGCTCCTGGGAGATAACCTCTAAGCTACTGTCTGATAGATGGCCTTTGCTTGCCTGGGATAACTGGTCACTGGACAGTCTAACAGGGGGAGTTATGATGGGACTTTGGGCCATGTGGTATCACCTGACCTCCAGGAGGCCCTGGAGAGTAAAGGAAAGCCATAGAGGTAGTATGTGATTAAGCCCCAGTAAATCCTCTGGACACCAAAGGCTTTGGTTGACAACAGATTGTGTCATCACACAAGCTTCTTCCCTTGGCCGATTATACTCTGTCCTTTCTCTGTTGTAAATCATAACCATGCATTCAATAGTCTTCAGTGTGTTCTGTGATTGCTTCCAGTGAATTATTGAACCTAAGTGGTTTTGGGGATCCCCCAACTTGCAAATGATGTCAGAAGTGAGAGTGGCCTTGGGGACTATTTCCTTTAACTTCCCAGTTGGCCCTAAACTCCTGGCAAAGCACCAAAAAAAGAACAGGCCCTCCTCCCTTCAGCCCTGAGTCCCCTGCTCCAGTACTCCTTCTCCTGGCCCCCATGTTCCCTATGTCATGGGGACCCTGCTCCATTTCCTGTCTGCCTCTCTGTGGCCTTTCCAAAGATTTCTCCTCTCCTACCTCTGCCTAGTTCGGCACCACTCTCTGTGCATAGGCCCATCAGTGCCTGTCTGGACACTGTCACAGCCTCCTAACAGGTGTTCCCCTCTCTAGTCTTCTGACGCCCATCCTCCACCCTGCCACCAATGTGAGTTTCAAACCTATAGCCTGGCCAGACCCCCTCTCCACTCCCCCAGCTCTCCACCTGGGGAAAAGTCCTGGTGGGGTTGGAACTCCCAGCCCAGCCCCACCATGTGGAGCGCCTCCTTCAAGCCTCAGCTCTTTAGGCAGTTGCTCCACTTCTGTTTCCTTCCCCTCCCAGCTCAACCTTGAGCTCCTGGAGGGAAGGCACCACGGCTCTTCCATCAGGCCCTGCACACAAAACCAAACCCTGTGCCAGGCACTCACACATTTCTCTGGGGAAATTGCTGAGCATGGTGGTAACAGCAAGACCATGAAACAGTTTGACAGAATACATGCAGATGCTAACTAGTTCCATCTCTCACTGTTCTTTTTCCATTTCATTATTTTTCTGATCATGTAGGAGGATGTGGAGGAAGAGAAACAATTGGAGGGGATAAGCTGTCTCCAGCCCCCCCGGGCTGTGGGTACCTTACATGCCAGCTTGTGAAGCAGACCTCAAGCCGGGCCAGAGCTGAAGAGAAAAGGCGCCGCTGCCGGTCTCCGAGATAAATATCTGCGCCACCTCCAACACAGACCAACCACCACGAGGACATCATCTTGTGAAGTTATTGGCCTCATGGAGCATTTCAGTTCTGACAGGCTGGCAGGCCGGCCCTCCCAGGGAGGACCAGCCTGACAAGGCCTCTCTCTTCCAGAGAAGCTGTCTGTGCTACTCTGGAAGTTTCTAAAAGGGAAGAAGCTGGTGTGTTTGGTAGCATGGGGGTGTTTTAAAGTAGCTGCAGCCAGTCCCTGACCTGGCCATGAGTGACAGGCTGTTCCTCTGAAAGTTTGTTTGCCCACCATGGGGGCACCCCTCACTGCCCCCAGGACAGACACCTGCTGGCTGAGGCCTCCTGCAGCGGGGCCTTCCTTCGCGGAGGGCCCAGGGGAGGCTGCAACAGACTGGAGAGGGCTCCGCAGGGCAAGAGAGGCTGGGAAGGTCCTCTGCCACTTCCACCACTCCCTCTCCTGACCTGCTCCAGCCCCTCACCTCCCAGCCCCAACTCCATCCCTACCCACTTACAGTCAAGGAAAGATCTAGTCCCCCTGAGTGACAGTTTCTGGTGCAGACGTCACCACTGCAACTGTGCACCATTAAGACAAACCTGAGAGTGGCCGGCTCAGAATCTTTTTTCCTTATCTTTCCCCAGTATGTGCTAGAGAATTGAAATAGAGTGCAGATAAAATGGGCATTTCAGGGAAGTGCTTGGTAGATTTACAATTAGAAGACATTGGGGCTGAGAGAACTTTTGAGGTTGTCTTCTCCAGCCGACTCTTGATGAAAAACCAGGGTGGGGAACTGCCAGGGTCCACTGGGAGTGTCCACTGGAGCCAGTTGCTGAAGCCAGGCCCCCACACTTGGGGCTTGCCCCCATGAGCCTCTTCATTCCCCATTAGGAGTTTAGGGGGAACTCCCATTCATTCTGCATACATAGATCTAGTGCATGCTGCATTGCAGGTCCCCTGCTACGCAATGCAGATGTATAGCTGTATAACACATGGCTCCTGGCCTCAGGAAGCTTATAATTTCAAGGAGGCAATGGAGCTCAGCTGGTGAAGAAACAAATTATCTGTACTTGCCAATTGTGATACATGTGTGGACAAAGGAACAGGGAGCAGAGAGAGAATGGACGGTCAGACTAAAGTAAGACTCAAAATATGAGAAGCCCTCAAGAAACAGAAGACTTGTGTCCCAGGAAGGGAAACGTGAAGAGGCTCTAGAAACATGTTCTCCAACCCGAGAACAACACACCCATCTGGAGGGCTTCTTAAACAGACTGATGGGACCATACCCAGCATTCCTGATTCTAGGTCTGGGGTACAGTCTGAGAGTTTGTATTCCTAACAAGTTCCCAGGCGAGGATGCTGCTGGCCCAGGGTCCACATTCTGCAAACCCCTGCTCTAAGGCAAGAGGTTGGCCCCCTGAGGACCTAAGAAGACAGAGTGTGGCGGGAAAGCAGCGATGGAGAGGGAGGTGGTGGACAGGTGGTCAGGACCGGTTCATGCACACAGGTGCTACAGGAAGGCAGTGAATGTCTGAAGTGTGTTAGTGCCAGTGTCCCAGATACGTTTGAAAAAGCTCATCCTCTCTGTGTTGTTCGGGCTGCGATTCACAGTGGAGGGAATTGGGCTTCTTTCATTCCAGAATTAAAGATTCACCCCAAGATGGGGGCTTTGCTTGCTCCTGACTGCCTGGCTCTCTCGGCTGCGCGGGAGCTCCAGGGGCTGGAGAGGTTAGGTGACCTGCACTGCGGTGGCCTGTGCACAGGTCCTGCCCCTGGGGAGTCTCACTCTGAACAGAGGTACCTGCTAAGCTTCTGCCTTGTCATCCTCAGCAACACATGGAATGAATTAAAAAGTGCAAGCCTCCTACTGGTTCAAAACTTTGCATTTAGGAGCCATCTAGGTGGGGAGAGTAGAAACACCACGAATTTCAGAGGCTATCGGACCCGGGATTGAACACTGAGCCTGCCTGTCACTAGTGCCAGGGTTCTGGGTTGGAGAGTTCACCCCTGTGAGCATCAGCGTCCTCATCTGTAAAATGGGCACGGATGTAGGGGGACTTTGAGGACTGAATGAGTGATGCATCGAAAGAGATGAAGACCATGCCTGGCACAGAGCACAAATGTTAGAGCCATCCCCTCTCTCATTGATGAAGGTTGTGAGAACTTTTTTGATCAGGAAAATGTTTCAGCATACACAAAAGTGGACACTCCCAATGACACCCATGAACCTATCACCAGGTCTCAACATTTTAATGTTCATAGTGGGAATGCCAACAGGGAAGCTGGGAGGAAGGGCGCACCCTTTCTTCTCTGTGGGAGGAAATGACTGTGGAAATCCTGGCTCCTGGAAACTCATTTAAGGACAGGGGAGGTGTCCACCCAGCTTGCTTTGTCCCCTTTGGCCCTGACAGTGATGAGCATGTGCTGGAGGGTCTGGTCCACCAGCGCCAGGTTGTGCAAAATGCCTGGTCGGACACAGATGCACATTCCCACCAGACATGCAATGCACTCTTCCATGACAGAAGCACAATTTAAAGCTATTGAAATTGCACCTCCAGCCCTGCTTCGCCCTGCCCATCCAAACCCACCCAGCTTAGGTCAGCTCCTCCCAGGAGGCCCCAGGAGGAACTGACCATGCCCATCTCATTCTAGAGTCTTTGTTAGATAATCTCCTAGAGAGAGAGCTCAGCAGGAACAGGGCCTGGGACACTACGGTTCCAGCTCCTCCTGAGTCTGAACAGTTGGACACGTCACCTGGCCGCTCACTGTCCCCACCTGCTGGTGGTGACATGGATTCCCGCCCCCACCCTCCCTCTCTTCCAGGTCGCCCCAGGGCTGGGGTTGCTTCCAGCACTGAGCACAGGGTTGAGCACAAAGTGGGCTCCCAGTGTATGCTCATGGAAATGGGTCGTCTCAACCGTCAATGAGGCCCATCCCCACTTCACGCCACGCCTACAAGTTTTCAGGCAACATCTCTGGGAAGTGGCTCCTCTCTCCTGCAGGCCCCTGGTAGAGGACCCTCAATCAGAGCCATAAACAGCAATAATGACAAGCAATAGCTAAAGGCAAGAGCCACTGTGGGTCAATACTGCACATGGCGTGCCAGCCAGAAAACCCACACATGTCCCTTCTGTCCCTCCGGGATCCGAGCATTTGCTTGCCCTTGCCACTCCTCCTGTTTCTAGAAACCAGCACCGCTCCCACCCTGACTCAGCCACCAGTTCTCTACGGCTCCCTCATCCCTCCCCGACACCATGCCCCTCCCCAAGCCCCATCCCAAATCCGCCAGGTGCATGCACACTGGCATCTTTTAAAAACGCACGCTTGCCATAACTCTTTTCTGTTCAACCCTCCTGTGGGGGCCCATCTCCCTCGGGATGAAACCCAGGCTTCTGAGGCTCCGGCTTCCATGCTGCCCCATGTACCTGCCTCCTCCCAGCCCATCCCCCGCAGAAGCATGCGCGCTGCCCCTGGCTGCAGCGGGCACACTCAGTACTGCCCCTCGGCCTGTGCCCACGGCTCCCTCCACTGGACACATCACTTCTTCCACTTCCCCAGTCAACTCCATCCTTTTGGCCTCAGCACAGATGTTAGCTCTTCTAGGAAGTCCCCCTGACACCCTGTTCTCAGGTGGCTTCTGTGGCGGCCACAGCTCTGCCCTAGCCTCCATGTCACTCTCCCTGCTAGGGCTGCGGCTGCCCCGGGGCACAGTGCCTGTCCTCTCAGTGCTGTGGACCCAGAGCCATGCATAGACACAGTGGGATGCACGAACACATGCAGAGGGTGGCAGAATATACTGCCTCAAAATATATCGTTGGCATAAGGATTGTTTTGAGCTGACGGCAGTCAAGAAAAAAAAAGATATGTAAAAAGCTCTCTGCCCTCCCATGTGCCTAAAAGCAGGACATAAATTTGTAAGGGTGCCTGTCCTCCCCTCTCTACCAGGAAGGACGGAAGTTAATCACCAGAGATAACTCTACACCCTTATCAGCCTGGAGACAGCACGGAGGATTTGACAAAACAAACCTTGTTAAGATTAGCCCTTATCTACCAACAGTTCCCCCATATAGTTGCCTTCCCACAATTTGCCACCATAGAAATGGAAAGCCCTTTTCCTTCGTCTGGTCCCTTCTCTGTAGATGTATTGTTCTCTTGCTAAGATGCTCTATAAACCCAGGTTCTAACCACCCCTGATTACTCAATGTTGACTGCTCCTGTGTGTTATGTGCAACATACATGTTAATAAACAGGTTTATCTTAGTCCTGTGAATCTGTCTTTTGTCGGTCTAATTTACAGGGTCCCAGCCAACAAACCTAAGACAGGGAGAGGAAAAGGATTATTTTTCCTCCCTTACACATTTATGAAGTACCACTCTCCAAACCTTACAACAGCCTTGTAAGGCAGTATAATGACCCTATTTTATGATGAAGCAATTGAGTCTCAGAGAAGCTAAGACAACGAGCCAGAATCATACAGCCAGTAAATACCCATGCTGAGAACCGAACTGAACCATGCCCAGCTCAAGGCTGTGTCTTCTGCCCCACGCTGTGGGCAGAGTCTGTGTTTATCTGTGCCCTGTATGCATCTTTCCTGCCCAACTATAAACTCCAACAGGACAGCCTGGAATCCTGTCCGTGCTTCTGTGCATCCTGCCAGAGCTAGTGCCCCACCTGCCCGGTAAGATGCCCTTGATAACAAGGAAGAGGGAGTCCTGAAACCTGGTGACCTTGAACCTCACACACCAGGGGGGTTCTCAGCGTCCACCTCAAGCTGCCTTACCACGTGACATGTTCGGCAGGGCAAGGCTTGGGAGCCACATTCTGTGGCAGATGACAGACAGGATTAGCTCCAGAGCGGAATGCTTCCCTCCTCCCCAAACCTGCTGAAAAGGCACTTAAAACAACACAGAATGCTGTGCTGTGGAAAACTGTGGCTCAGTTAAAACCTGCTGAATTCACCAGTAACAGCTTCTTTTGCATAAAAAAAGGCAAGAAAACTATAGCTCTAGCCCTGAAGGCAAACAAGGGAAAGGAAAGTAGGGATCAATGGAAAACACTTTTCCATTTGAGATGCCGCTGAAGAAACCCTGAAAAGTCACTGGCGGATAATTTTTTAAACCAACAAAATAATCCACCATCAGAGAGAATGCTTAAGACAATCTGAGACGGGTCCTCACATCTGCCAATCCTAATTGCAGGGTGAGTTTCTGGAGCCTCACTAAATGGTACTCCTCACCATGCTCTGTCACTGGGAGGAGACAGCATTGTTAACAGGGAAGAAAGCCGGGTGCCAGCTGAAAAGGCCCGTCCGTTTTTACAGTTTTTACGCGCCTGGGGATTTACTCTTGCATCAGCCGCAGCTCAGAGGCACAGGAGAGGCATCTGCACATTAAAACGCTAAAATCTGTGCTAAAATCGCCATCCACAATGCCACAGGCAAAACCCCCAACCCCAACAGCCCTTTGGTGAGGGGCCGGCCCCGGGGCACGCACAGGCATGGCGTTGTTGAGGGTGTTGTTGTAGACGCAGGCCCGCAATGAAGAATCGAGCACGCAGTTTTCAAACAGCTGCAGGGCTTCGGCCACTTTCTCATGGAAGTCATCAGCAGATTTATTCGAACTTGCAAAGTAGAGATAGTCTGAGTACAACCTGTGAACAAAAGAGTGAGTATCTTTACCAGCGGAGAATGTGCATCATGCCGTCTGGGGACAATGAAATCATGCAGTTTACATTACATCCAGTTTGTTCACTGAAACGCTACCGTGCCACCTCCCTACTTGCCTCCACGTCTCCCCCTCCACCCTGGCTCACAGGGCCACCACGCTCTCCTGGACTCAGACAGGTCTCCACTGGCCCCGGAAGAACCTGTTGTTTTGTTCTTTCTAGTCACTCTGGGCTGCAGCTCTGTTTTCACAGTAACACTGAGGTCCCGAACACCAGATCACAAAAACCGCACAACAGTGAAGACAGGCTGTGAAAATTTTATGCTCTTTCTGCCTCCTCTCTCCTCCATCAGAGGCAACAATAAAGGGAACATCTGTTGCTCTGCAATACTGCAATTCCGCACGAAATCCCAGGCCCTTTGTACACATGCTCAGAACATTCAAAAATTTCCCAATTTGTAGGGACCAGTTTTTTAATAAACGGTAAAAAACACCCCCACATGCCTGTACACACCTGTACACGTCTCTGCTTGCCCAGATGTTGGGAATGTTAGAGAGATAGACGCAAACAGCCGGGGGAGGGGAAGATAAGGTTCAAAGAAAAAAAAACCAAACTCTGCCCAAGTAGGGCATCCCATGTGAAGACAGCAAAAGCTTTGCAGGGAGGTAACTTCCTTGCCTACCGGGGCCATGCCAAACCGTTCCTAACCCGATCCCCATGCGGGCACAAGCGAACTGGACTAAGAACTGCCCAAACCACCGTGGGACCGGACGTGTGCACTGAGAGGGATGGCTATGTAGATGGACCTGTCAATCAAATAACCCCACCTGGTCAAAGAGGCACCTCTTGATCAGAATGTAATATAAAGGCCTCCCGCCTAATGGTCAGGGGCCTTTGTCCACCTTGACTCTGGCACACTCCTCCCTTGGAGTGAATTTAAAAAAAACTTCCGCTCTGCTTTGCTACTGCATCTTTGCCTTTCAATTCTTTGTTATTGTGGGACAAGGACCAGGGAGAATGAAGTCAGCCCAATAACACAAACACGGGGATCTGTCCACACAGACACCCCCATGCCCAGCCCCACGTGTAGGCAGCAATGTGTTCACACAGCAACTGACAGTATCTCTCCTTGACCAAACTTCACTTTGCATCTCTGAATCTTCTTCCCAGCCAGGCCTCCAGTTCCAGGCTTCATGTCCATCTTTGAACTGCCCAGTTTTAGCAAGAATCCTGCTAACAAGTCGGTGTAGCCAGAATCCCCCACCCTCGACATCTGATCATTCTGTTACCTGATGGGTTCCTCACCTGCCCCCCACCCGCCAGGTGATGCTTGGTCACTCCCCATCCCCAAGCCCCTCAGACTTTCATCAAGAACTGGGCAAGGTCAGGGGCGCCAGACTCTCCATTGACCCCTGACTTTCGTCCTAGTAATTTCCCTCCACCCACCCCTACTCCTCCTTGGCTGCAGTCCCCTCTCTTCCCTGCTGCACTTGGAGCTGAGCCCGATCTCTCCCCCTCCAAGGCAGCAGTCCCTGCACCCACCAGGAGGGTCCTGAATAAAGTCTGCCATACCTTCTTTAACGAGTGTCATGAATAAGGTTTTCTTTTTTCCTTGTTTTTAAAATAAACCCTCTAGAAATATATTTTATTGGACTTTCAACATTATAGATTAGTTTTTTTAAACCATGGGATATTTCTTTCAAATAAATGAGAAGTAAAAAAAAAAAGTTATAACAGTACAATAACTGCACTTTTCCTTTAAAGTCACTGTCCTGAATTTCTTCAGTGGTCCTAACTTCCAGTCCTACTCCCCAAAGGGGACCTTTGTTATCAGTTTCTTATAGATGCTTCCAGAAATTTTCTGTGCATACTCAAGCATATATCTGCATATATTACATATATTTAAAACATAGATGGTCTCAGATTACATCAGATGGAATCAGATCATATCTCTAGTATCACGGCACTTTTCTAATTGTTTAAGTTTGGAGAATTCTGAACATCCATAAAAGCAGATAAGCCTGTCTTGTGCCTTTTCAATGCACATCTCCGTGACGAACACCCTTCACTCTGCAGGACCTCCAGCTGTTGGGGAAATGGGGATTAGCTCCCTGGCTCCACAGATACACATTCTTCTCTCCTCTCAGCTCTGTATTTTCTATTCCTCCAGCTTCTTCACTCATTCTAGTGAAGCCATTCAGGAAATCTTATCACCTCCCATATATCTGGGCATTTTACTTCTGCGCTACCAACAGCACCCAGCACTTCCACTGTCCCCAACCCCCAGACACAGTCACTCCTACGAACCGCAGCATCCTAGTTGTACAGGTCAGCCGCAAAGCTCCTTCTCCAGCACCTCTCACCTCGAATGCGGTCAGAGGCAGAAATTTATTAATAACATAAGCATGGCTACCTAGGGACCAGCTCTTTACCTCTGCCACTTGGCACAACACCTTCCACACAGCCCTTTAGCATTCATCCACAGCCAATGTCCACAGAGGAAACCTCTGAGAAGTCCTGACATGTTTGGGATCTGCCCAGATTGTCTAGAATCCCCTCACACACTGGAATGGGCATGTTTTGTAGGTCTCAGCTTGGTCAGCCACTCTCCAAAAGGACTTGCTTACAGACTCATCATCTCATAATGAGAGATGCCCGGTGCCTGGTGAGTAGATTCTCCCCCAGATCCACACTTGCCCGAGGACATTCCCTAGGATGACAATGCATTCACCTACTACTGATGTCTCCCAGCATCAGCTGTCCATCAAGACTGGAACACAGCACCTGTCACTGAAGGGTCAGTCGCAGTACAACCTAAAAGGCTGAATGATTAATGCCAAAGTGAGATTTTTATGGACCTCAAAGTGCAATTTGGCTTTAAGTGCCAAGGGGTAGTATCATGTACCAATGGGGCTGAAGGGCTGCCCAGCCTGGCTCACACATTTCTAATCAATCCTATTGATATTATGGCTCGGCCCAAGAAACTGTGACCACAAAACGTAACAGATGCCTTTGAAACTGTCATCAAAACCTGTAACAGAAAATCCACGTCCAGAGTTCTTCCCAAGGACTCCCACAGAACTGTCCAAACTCTTTGGTGGAACTGGAATTCTGTCACATACATTACTGCCTAAAAACCTACCATTGGTTCAAGCTTTCTATACTGAGGGTTTGTTTTGCAGCAATAGCATATCTTGTAGACATTTGGTTCATGAATAAAACAAGAGCCCCTAAACCTGCCTCAATTTTAAATCCAAAGTGACTTCATGGAGAATCTGCAGGTTTCATACAATTCTTTAGAGATCAAGAGGATTCAAGCCAGGCTAGCCCAGCCATGCTCAGGAGGGGCTACAGTCTGAAATGAACTCAGGACCTCACTTCCTGCAAATCAGGTCCAAGCCTTTTAGACCCAGGCTGGCCCACTTTCTCAGCAGGGTGAAGGGGGGTGGGCCCGGGCCCTCCCCTCATTCCTCCCAGAGACACTGGATCTGCCCACAGAATGGGGGGTCGGGGGGATTCTTGAGAGCCCACATACATGCAGGGACATGTTTCTATGAGGACAGGCCCTTTGTGCCCGCTTTGTCAGTGAACATCTGAGTAGGGACTTTATACATTGTGAGGAATAGCCATCCCCCTCCCATTTGGAATCTGTTGGTCCCCCAGAAGGTATGTCCAAGTCCTAACCCCCAGTCACTGGTGAATGGGATCTTACTTGGAAATAGGATCTCTGCAGATGTAATTATGTTGAAGATCTTGAGATGACGTCATCCTGGATTTCGGGTGGGTCCTAACTCCAATGTCTGGTGTCCTTATAAGAAGAGGAGAGGACACAGGCACAGAGAGAAGGCCACGTGAGGACAGGCAGAGGTCAGGGGACCGCTGCCAAGAGCCGAGGCACACACAGGAGTGTGGGCCACCACCAGCGGCTGGGAGAGGGACCTGGGCCAGCTCCTCCCTTGGAGACCCCAGAAGGAAGCAGCCTTGCTGACACCTGGCTTTCACACTCCTAGTTCCAATGCCAGAGTATACATTTCTGTTGTTTTAACCCCCCCACCACCACCCCAGTTTGTGGTACTTTGTTACAACAGCCCTAGGAAACTGCCACAGAGGCTCAACCCAATTCCTGGGAAGACTGAGGAGCTATTTCCGCCAGCGTCTCTCTCCTACCCTGCGACCTTGGGAAGTGACCTGAGTGTGCAGGAGGCCAATGGCCATGTGGTCAGCTTTCCCACAGGGGGACAAGATGGTGGCAAAAGCAAAACATGAGCTCTTACTTTCAGGGGAACACTGGGTCCCTCCGGAGAATTAGACCAATGCTTCATAAGAATGTCTACAATAAACAATGCTTTGATTTCCCCACAACTGCTCTCTGGGGAAAAAGTCAGGTAATGGCCTTGGATGAGTGAAAGCCACTTGGAAGGGTTAGAGGCATTCAAAAAAGGTTGAAAAGGATAGCAAATGTATCAAGAATAAGTCTCCAAATGGATCTCAAAAAGCCAGAGCAGGCACACACATATAACGAGTTGAAATGTGAAGAGATAAACTAAATCATCCACATTTTACTCTTTAAAATCAACTGTATAATGATTAAGGAGCGGAAAGTAGTCAATAGGGAAAATACCCAAGGGGTTTAGTTGACATAGGCTCATAATGAATTACCACAGAACCGCAGGGACACTGATGAACCTTAGGATGCATTCACAGAGGTATGGCACTGAGAATATGGGAGGGTGTCACTCTGCTCCACCCTGGCAGGTCAGGGTCCCAAAGGACATTTGCCTTCAGTACTAGGTGTTGGGGAAGGAGCTGTTCCATCTGATGAAGCAAGACTTAGCAGGAAGGATGCCAGCTTCAAAGGCTAAAAAGCTCTCCTGAGCTGGGAGGAGACCTGCCCCCTACTTATGAAGGGTTGACCAGTGGGCAGAAGGTTCGAGAAGAAAGACCAGTTTGATTCAAGGGAAAATGTCTCCAGCTGGGGCCGTACAGCATGCAGCGAGTGACTCCAGCAGCAGAAGTAGTTGAGGCTGGGGGGGATGACTGCTCCCCTCTGAGTGAGGGCATGCTGACCCTGACACCCAGCCAGCCCAGAGTTTTAGGACTGCCAAGCCCCTTTCTGCTGAACCACCTAATTTTCTTTCTCTTACACCATCCCAAACAGATGGGTGTTACATTTGGCCAGGACTGTTTCCAACAGCAATTCCAAATATAAGTCCAAATACATTCCAGGCCTTCTGTGCTGCTGTCATTTTGGAAGGCTGCTGGGGCGGCCCTGGGACAGAGGGCCTGCACGCATGGGAGTAGCTGTGTGTTGGGGGCTCCCTCAGCCTGGTGCCTCTGGAAGGGATCATGTCTCTCCCCATGGGGACATTGGAGTGCCAGGGGGGCCATCATGAGGCCCCACCATGTATAATCTGGACAGCTCCCCCTAGGCACTGCTGAGTTGATTCAACCACACTGGTGGGGTGCTGCTGTGAGCCTAAGCAAGCAGAGTGGGTGTACTGATCAGGGAAATGGGCAGCCACCACTCCATGGGCTCCTCCAGGAGGCCAGGCTCACCTGCATGCTGCAGGGCTTTGGCTTTTGTAATCTCCTTCCATCCCTGACTCGGCCGCTAGCGGCTGCTGAGCGCCACCACCCAGCAGGCCCTGGGCTAGGCACTGGAGCATGCTCTTGTGTTCACAGCCCTCCTACTAGAACCCTGCTGACTGTTGTCATTCTGTGTCAGGAGCAGACAAATACTTAGTGTTTAGGGAGGTTCCCAAGGTCACTTGGCCTAGGAGGCTTTGCGGCTGGGGCCCAAACAAACTCAGGTTTGCCTGATCCCAAAGCCCACTGGCCCAGCAGGACTTGACCCTTGGCCTCACATTTTAGGGACAGCCAAATCAACGGCTGACTAAAGGAGGGTGCTGGCCGTTCGAGCCAATGGGCTTTGGTTGTCTTGACGTTTTTATTATTTTAGGTGCAGAGTGATTTGGAAGCAAAAGTCAAATCTGTTACAGAACTCCCTAAGTGACAGGGGACGGAGAGGCAATTACACTGTATAATAAATAGAGCGGCTAACAAATTTTCAGGATTAACACGAGGAACTTCACTGCCATGATCAAGAAAAGCAAATCCGTTTACGGAGCAGCAAGGTGGGCATCTAGAAATTACTGCGACAACAAATAGGTGTTCAGTATTTATGATCATTTCATACTCCTTGTGTGATCTTTTATCACTGGAAGATGCTAACGCTCACTGGTTATTGCAATAGCCTGCTCAATTTTAAGTTTTAGTTCTTTAATGGTGATGTGCTTGCTACCAGCCTCCCTCCATGTGCAGAGCTCTGCGAGCTCCCGCCCCAGCGTCACTAGTTCCTAGACCTCACCCTGGGGCTGGCTTCCCCTCCCTTTGTAGTATTTTTGTTCAAAGTATTTTTAAATCAAGACACAGTCCACATACCATAAAATTTACCCTTTCAAAGTGAATAAATCAGTAGCTTTTAATATATGTATGAAATCATGCCACCACCACCACTACCTAATTCCAGAACATTTTCACCACCCCTAAATGTGACTGTTGGTTTTAACCTGTCAGTTCCCAAAGGGGCTCATGTCAGAAGTCACTTCGGTGCCAGGCTCAGCTCAGCCACCTCATTCTCGGAAGCCCTGAGGTATGCCATCTCGGGTACTGCTCCAGGCATCCAGTATCTCGGAGACCAAGCTTCAGGAAAAGATCGGGGGCAGGTGCTGAGGCGGTGGACAGCTGGGGGCAGCTGATGGCTCCTGGGCTGGCTCACCCCAGGCATGCTGGCCGACTGCTCTGTGCTCCTAGAGCACCTGTCAGAAAGCCTCTCAGTGACACACATGTGAACAGTCACATTCCTCAACCAGGAGCCCCCAAGAGGTAGGGACCCTCATGTCTTCCAGTTCAGCCCCTGCTCCATGACAGCTCAGTTCTGTGGCCAGCCAGAGGGTCCTAATACACGTGATCACAGAAATAAAAGCTGCAGCAGCCTCCCGCTATCCCCCACTGGCTGCTTCCAGCTGCAAATCATTGGTCAGCGACTTCCTGGCCTCTGATACGGTGCCATGAGTAACGATTATGTATATTTTCCTACAAGGCAAGAAAAGCCATTTAATGTCCCTGGGAAGGAGGCCCTTTTGTCCCACTGAATCACAAACAGAATATCTCAGCACGAGGAACAAGGAGCAGGACTGGCCAGGCCAGCTCATTTGGAGGAAATGTCTGGAGTGACCTTAGGTTGTCCACACAGGTGACACTGATGAGGCACACTGTCAGACAAGAACACCCAGGTTTGGGCCTAAAAATGTACACGTGGATGCAAAGCTTCCTGGTCACTGGGGCTGGCTGGGCTGGGTCTTCTTTTCTCCTTGAGTGTGGGCAGCGTTCTGGGCCCACCTTTGTCTCTTCCAGGGCATCTATCACAGGTCCTTGTAAATGGTCATGGAGTGGCAGGTAGGAGCCCGGTATGGTCATCTACAACCCCAGCAGAGTTTATGAAGGACTCTCATGCCTTGTCTCCAGGTGAGGACAGGAAGGCACCCTTGGGATGGGAGCATCACCTCCGGCTAAGGCAGCAGCAGAGCCAGCCCTGCAGCCCAGGCTGGGGCCTCGCCAGGGAACAATGCCCACTGACCCCGAGGGCTGGCTGGGAGGCAAGATGGGCTTCCAACCCACCAACCTCCCTAATCACAGGGAGGTCTAGCTGGGGGCCCAGGGTCCACACTAAGTGCCCCCCACCCTGGCCCCGTCGGCACACATCTAACCTCATGATCTCTGTGGACCGAGGAACAACGCGCTCTTCTCCCCGGCGCCCCTGGCTACACGGAACCGCCCTGGGCAAACAACCCATGTGGGAACACTCCGGACTGCCAGTGACTCTATAAACATTTCCCAAAAAATAACCAGTGTTGAACACCCAGGAATTTGGAGCATGATGGTTTTCATCCCACCGATAACTGAGATGTGGCCCTCACCAGGTTACTCCTGAACGGCCTTCAGAGAACAACCTCACAAAGGCCCGAGCTGTCCCGGCCTCGGCACCGCCAGCTCTCCTGCCCTGCGGCCAAACCCCTTGCCGTTGGGTGGCTCACAGCTCAGCCCTCTGACAGTGACCTCATGCCACTTTAGGGCCTACAGAAAGGTGTGTCAGTGCCACTCAGACAAGCAGCTTCTAGAAGCAAAATTCCTGAATTCACCAGGAAACGAATGGGCAGCTTAGAGATACTCCCCTACAGTCTTCCTAAAAGCGACCGCTTATAATTCATCCTTCGGTGACTAAGGTGAGAAAGCTGAAGGGAAGGTGGGAAGGTGCAAAATCCATCTGTGGCTGTGGCTGTTGTGATGACCTTTATCCCCAGCGGCATCTCTCCCTGCTCCACCTCTTGCCCACAAGGAAGTTTTCCTAATGTCCTCCTGAGATACATGCATCGACCCTCTCAATGATTAATCCATCCTGAGGAATAGCCTGCTTTTTAATCTTCATGCAAATCTGTCACAGAGAAAACATCATGTGACACAAGAGTGCCCGCTTTCCTCTTTTGCCTAAGAGCCCATCTAGGGTAGTATATTGGTGCTTCCAGGGACCTGGAGAAGAGGAGCTTTGGGGGGGAGGTTTTCAGCAGAAGCTGAGTCGCAAGAGAAATTCCCATTTCCAGCCAGAGGTCTCCAGCAATTCAAAAGCACCAGTTGGCTCAGCTCCCCACTCTCCCAGCCAGTTGTTGCAGAGACGGGCATCTTGCTCCCTGGCGTGCAGGTAAATGAGCGAGTGGAGTCCAGGCTTAGGCACCCACAAAGACTGGGGTTCGTGCTGCTTACAGAGCTTTGCAGAAGCAGGGAGTCACGCTGCTCATGGCACAGCCCCAGCCCTCCCAGGAACAGCCCTCCACTGGGAAGACCTGCCCTATCCAGGACTACGCCTCCCCAGGGCAGACAGGGTGGACAGGAGATGCCTCACCGGTGGCAACGCTAAAGGGCTCTCTGGGCGCACAGCCACCATTCCCTCTGCCTGTCCTGCCCCATCACTCCCACAGGGGCTGCGTGCCTTCACCCCAAGAAGCGCACCTGCCTCACCTGTGAACACGTCACCGCAGCCCTCTCACCTGCTTGCCAAGTTCAAATGAGGCAATGCCTGAGAAGAACTGAGCACAGAGCCAGGCTGGAGGACATGCTTGGTTAATGCTAGGTCACCTAACTGGGGCTGCCCCCTCCCCTCTGACTGGATGTGGGCTCCACGAGGGTAGATGGGAGGAGTTTGCTCTCCAGTGCGTGTATCACACCTAGCAAATCAAGGGCGTTCAATTAGTGCTTAGCGAGTGAAGAAAAGAGTGTTCAGCTTGGGTATTACAATTAGCTGCTACTATTATGACCTATTAATAATAGCTAATAATTACATAATATTTCCATTTGACCATCACTGTTAAAAATATGTTATGTATAGTAAGTCATTAAGTCACAACCCTAGTGGTAGGACGGTTTCCATCCATTTCATTGATGAGAAAAATGAAGCACAGAGAGGTTAAGCAACTTTCCTGAGGTCACAGAGCCAGTGAGTGGCCAAGCTAGGGTCAGAGTGCAGACCAAGGTCCCCAGAGGCTGTGTCTCCATCACCGTGATCCCGGTTCACAGCTCACCACCCACGTGCTCACCACCCATTCTGCAGTTGGAACGAAATCCATGAGCCAGGATTCCTGTCCGAAGGCTTAGTACCATGCGTTCCTCTCCATCTGAAAGACCAACTGCATGTGAGTGGATGCGATTCATTCACAGCCTCCTTCCTTCCACTCTCAGTGTATTGTCATAAAAATATTAATTATTTAACCAGTGTGGACTGGTTAAATAATCAGTTTACATAAGCAGGTAAAGAAAAGAATGCCCCAGTTTTGAACGCACGGGGCCTTTGGGTTAAAATCAAGTTCCCCCTTTTAGCTGAATTCTCCTTCCTGTTTGACTCATCATCATAAAATGTGTAAACCAAACGCTCCTGCCGTGGTTGTTTCTGTACGCTACATGAAGACGACACGCACAATTAAACCCCAAATACAGAGACGGGAAGATCCTTCATGGATGGTACAGGACCCCTCTCCAAATGTCCCCTGCATGAACTATGACAGAGGGGTTGGCACCTCCAGGCATTGTTTGCATTCAACGAGGACTGTACCTGCCTCTGAATGAAGAGGCTGGAGTTAAAGTGACATGTTTGAAAAGAACAATCTTTTCCACTTAAGAACCAGACTAAATGAAGAAAAATTCTACTTGTAATTGGTGGCTTCTTTTTAATTAACTGGGCCAATTTAGCCTAGGAATGTTTCCCATTTTATACTGCCACTATGTCTTCCATAGAGAAACTTGTAACATGACTTCCTGGCTGGACCTCTCAGCCACAAGAACCACGCCATCCACTTCCCACTGTGCCAGACAAAAAAAATGGACTTAACTCCTTGTATCTTTCTCTGGAAACTGAAAAGTGAGTGATCTGATTTTTCTTACAATTCTATTTTTAAACCCCTAAACTTGGATCAATTCTAGAAACAAAGGCTAAATATGAATCTAAAAGTGAAAATAAAAATCCACCCCCACCCCCTCTCCCAGCGAATTTGTAGAAAGAAAAGAACAATTTGGTCCAATCCCACCAGCAGCAGGCACCCAGGGAAACTCCCGTCTGAAGAAGGGGAAGGTCCTGGAGTGACTGACGCAGGGTAGCGACCCAGGACTCAGTTAGATCAATGAGAACTTGAGTTCCAAGTGTCTGTATCCTCAAAGATGACCTAAACACCAATGTTTATCATCCTTGCTGGCTTGGATGGGGAACAAGCCAGACATTTCAGATAGGCCATGAGCCATGGGGTTTCCAAAAAGAAGAAATTCCTATTACTTATTTTTAATAAATGTTTAAAAAGCAATGCAGCAGCTGCCGCTGTCAGTGACCCACGCAGAAAACATGCACATGAACACACACTCCTTTGTGCACATGAAGGCTCTGTGCTGGGCCTGCTATCACACTGGTAGGTACTTTCCTGGCTGCGAGGCAGGGGCAGCTTCCCACAGGATCAGATGGGGGAACACAGAGAGCAAGTGTGGTAGGTGCTTCTAGAATGGCCCCACGGATCCCTGCTTCTTGGTATTCATGCCCTGTGATCTCTTGAGTGTAGCCTGGACCTCATGATTTGCTTCCAACCCGTAGAATATGGGCAAAGGTGATGGACTGTCACTCTCCTGATCAGATTACAAGAGATCGTGACTTCTGACTTGCTTGCTGAGTCTCCCATGCTGGCGAGGCCCAGCGTCAGGGTGCTGAAGGCGCCTCTAGCCAACAGCCCTTGAGGAACTGAATTCTGCCAACAACCACATAAACTTGGAGGGAGCTCCTTCCCCAGTCAAGCCTTCATTTGAGATGCAGCCCTGGTAACGCTTCCCCTGTAGCCTTGGGGGAGACCCTGGTGGGCAGGACTCAGTGAAACTGTAAGAAACAGAGATGTTCAAGCTGCTAAGTCTCAGGGTGCTTTGTTACACAGCAGTGCACGACTCAGCCAGCAAGACTGATGCAGGCTGCCTCCCTGGCATCCTGCCCTTCTCCTTCAGCATCTCTACATCCATCATGACGATCAATGCTTCACTTCTCTGAAAAAGTGCCCGCCCCGTGCTCCCCAACCTGACAGCCTAGAACAGAGCTGGCATAGACACAGACTGGTGCCCACCTCTTGGTGCCCAGGGAGCAACAAAAGGTCCATGTTCACTGTCTTGACCCTCCACCGTGGCCTTCCTCAGAATGAGGAGCCGTGGAGATGTGACAGGAAGACATTCAGTGAGCAGAAAGCACCCTCCCGAGAGGACGTTCTGTCCCCGTGCGCTGAAACTGGGCAGCTTTGGGGAGGGAGGGGAGTGGCTGGGAAACACCTTGGTGGGCAGTGAGGGGTCCCTCAGTCTCTGAGCCTTTACCTTCAGGGCTGACGGGTATGTCATCATGTCTACATGAAAGCACCATCGGCTTGTGCCAACTGTTCTCAGACCGAGGGGCACCAGCCCACTCCATGAGCCAAAGGGCCAAGCTCCAACCTCCAAAGTGTGGGGACTGGCACGTAAGGCACGAGAGCAGCTCCAGGGGCCTGGGAACTAGAGTGGATGGGTTCCTGAGGCTGCAGGAGGTGCAGAACCAGCGAGAGTCACGACCTGTGGCGTACAGGGTGCCCCGCACACGGTACCAGGAGGGCGGGGCGGGACGCAGGGAGCAATCCAGTTCTCCTCGGACCAGATCGCATTTAAGGGCAGCAGGGGCCATTCTGAGAACTCCCCAGAGGGACACAGAGACACACTCATGGCAGAGGGACAGTGCAGGGCAGGACTTTAAGGTATGCCCTTCTGGAGACAACAATGCGAAATAAAAGAAGCAAGATGTAAGAGTCTGTGTCCACACCACTGTGCGCACACATGCACCCCCCACTTATCTGCATAGATAAGCAATCTGGAAAAATACACAAAAATATAAATTACAGTTATCTGGGTGGGAGATAACAGGTGTTTTTTTAACACAGTTTTCTTTCATAGCTTTCCAATGCATTTTCTAAATTTCCTACAACATGTCTTACTGTTACCATTGGCAAAGATATGGGGCCAGGAATGCATGCCATCCAGGGAAGGTATCTGTTTCGTAGGGCTGCTGTAACAAATGACACAATCTGGTGGCTTATAACAATAGGAACATACTCTTTCCTAGTTCTCAAGGCTAGAAGTCTGAAACCCAGCTGTCAGCAGGGCTTGCTTCTGAGGGCGGATCTGGTCCATGCCCCTCTCCCAGCTGCTGGTAACAGCCAGTAATCTTGGCAATCCTTGGCTAGTGGCAATGTCACTCCTAGCCCTGCCTCTCTCTTCACATGGCCTTCTCCCTGTGTGTGTCTCTCTGTGTCCAAATTTCCTCTTCTCAGAAGGACAGCAGCCATTGGATTAGGGTCCACAGTCATTTTAACCTGAATCCATCTGCAGAGACCCTATTTCCAAACCAGGTCACATCCACTCATATGGAGGGTGGAGGGGGGTCACAGCTCCAACATATCTTTTTTTTTTAATAAGTTTATTTTGATATCATTAATCTACAATTAAATGAGTAATATTATGGTGATTACACTACTCCCTTCATCAGGTCCCCCCCACCCACCCCATTATAGTCACTGTCCATCAGCGTAGTGAGATGCCATAGAGTCACTACTTGTCCTCTCTGGGTTGTACAGCTCTCCCCGTGCCCCCCCCAACATTACATCTGCTAATCGTAATGTCCCTTCTCCAACATATCTTTTTGAGGGGCACAATTCAACCCATAACAAGAAGTAGGTACCCCAAAGGAAAAGAAGACACACAGGGCCGTGGTTGCTGTCTTCCAAATCCGGCAGGCTTTCCCATTTGGGGAGGAGACCTGGCCTGCGTGGTTCTACAGGGGAGAAATGGATCCAAAGTGTGGTTGCTTGCAAAAGACAGACTTCATCTGAGAATAGGAAAAATGTTCTCACTGAGCTGTCCTGAGCTGGGTAGGTTGTATTGGGTAGCGTGCTCCCATTCAAGGGTCTTGGGCCCAGCTGAGGGCCCCTTATCTCTGATGTGGTGGTATTCGGGGGAAGCACTGGACTAAATCGTTTTCAGGTCCTGGCAGCCTGAGAGTCTACCACCCACACAGGCATCACTAATGATTTAAGCCCCAGCCAGCACTGGCCCAGTCTGCTCAGTGTCACTGAGGCTTGGCCTCATCCACTCTGGAAAACCCCTGCTTTTTATGACAAAGCAAGTTTGTCATCATTTTTCTTCCTTTTGGTCTCTCAAGGAAAGCTGGAGATGGCACATGCAGGGCTGACAAGGGTGAAGGGCATCAGTCAATTCAGGAGACAAGGAATTTAGGAGTTAAGCCCCTTGGAGAACCCTGATACCCCTGGCTTCAAGGGTGTTTCACATGTCCCCACAGTACCCAAGGCAGGGTCCCATGTCAACAAGTCAAACCAGCCAGAGGCTAAAGGCCCAAAGACTGGGGTCAGAATGTCTAAAAACAGTCACAATTTGTTTAGACACTGAAGATTGCCCCAAGAATAACATTTACATAAGAAATAGCATACCATTGCAAGTTAAGTTTGTTTATTTAAAAAAAAAAAAGAGGCAAACCTCATTCCCAAGAAGTAAAGAAGACTATTCTTCAAAAGTGCCTTTTCTCTTTAGCCCAAATACAAAAAATCTAAACTGCTCACCTCTCCACAGGGTCCCTGAGCATGACAATTAGTTTTGCATCCGGCTGAAAGGCATGGATGAAGTCCTGAGTCAGAAAGGGTGGCTCCCCATCTGTGCTGTTGTCGTAGAAGAATGTCCAGGCGTTGTTATCCCACATGGTGGAGGCGCTGGCCTCCCCTGGGAACAGAAAACACTGAAAATGAGCAGTGCTGAGTTATGGGCTCCTGCAAAGCAGCCTGTGACAGGGGCCAGACCCTGCTGTGATGCCTCCCATTAAATAGCCATGACAGGAGAGCTGGTCGGCCGCTGCTGACAGATGGGACTCTAGGAAGATGAGGCTGACGACCACCCTTGCTTCAGTTATGTTCCCACTTTCCCCCTGAGACCACTGTCTGGAACTCAAGGTGATCCACGCAACACTGAGCATCCCTCTTCCCCTCCTCGCTCCTCTCTCCAGGATGTGCAAACGCCTCTACTAGCATCTGGCCTCCCAATTTCACGATATTTAACTTTGCTCATGGCGCATAGCTCTGTGGCATTTTAAGGGCCCATTGAGACTATACTAGATGGTTTCCTGCAAAAATTTCAGGGATGGAGTACTTTGGGGAAGCCGATCCTCATCAGGAAACCAGATGCAATCTGCACCAGTCTTTCCCTGAAATCACACTATTAGTCCCAGGGTACACTCACAGGACTTCAGGCTCCCAGCTTCTGTGTTCTGCATGCCCACCCACCCATCGCCCTGCACACAGCATTCACTCAGAATAGACTGGGTGAACAGGAAGGGGTTCTAGCCCCTGTTTCATCATGCCAGCATGAATGAAGGATGAAATGTGAAATGTACATCCTAGGTCAGGGATGAGGCCAAGACCCAGACACTTTAACATTCCTCTCATGGATAACTGAACCAATTCCCCTCCTTTATTTTTTTTTTTTAGGCCAGTTTTCAGAGATTTAGAAAGAAAAGCAAATGAATCAATCATATACTCCATTTCCCAACATTTTACATGGGACTCTATGATACATCTCCAAGTCACTTACTCAGGGAAAATCTGAGCCAAAAAATGAAATCTCTTTGATCAGTGATGAGTGCATCAAAATAACGTAGGGAGTTAGCAGGGCCCTGTTGACTCTGCTGGATGTGCAATCACATGCAGGTGACCACAGAATACAGAAAAGATAAGTCAATCAGGAGTCCTTTGAAAGTTCTGCTCATAATAAATAAGGGACTATTAATACAAGGAAACTACGTAAAACTGAATTGGCACAAATCTGTCAAATCTCATAAATGAACTGCTTCTACAACCATAGCAGCATTCGTCTATCCACCTGTCACTCCACCCTTCATTTATCCCTCATCCATCCAGAAAGCATTCATTTGGTGTCTAATATGTGCTTAGCATTGTTTGGCATTGGGGATAAAGGAAGGAAACAAGACAGATAATCCCCACCCCTCTCAGACCTTATGATCTAGGGGAAGACAGACAAGTTAACAGACAATCAGGGCCCCATGTGAGCACACTGACACGGCAAAGCAGGAGATCATGAAGAGCAAAGGTAGGGGACTTTCATGTGTCTAGAGCCCCAGCCAGGGAACCTGGCCACATGAGTCCTTTGTGACTCCAGCTCTTGGCCAGACCATTGAGAAAAGGCCCTCTCGGACCCGTAAGCTAAGAAGAAAGACCCTTAGGCATCTGTCAAGGATCTAAGTGGAAGCTGAAGCAGAGCTGAATCACATTTCAGGGCTGAGAGGAGCCGTGAATGAATCTGGTACAACAGCCCATTTTACAGATGTGCAGACTGAGTTCAGGACCATGAAGGTTGATGTGCCATGTGGCGCAGAGCTGGCTGGCGATGTGGGCAGGGCTAAATGCCAGTCCTCCATCTGCCCCTTCGCTACCATAAAACTCCTCATTAGGTAAGTATTAGAGCAGTAAATTTATTCTTTATTTTTCCTTTTAAAATCTAGAAGCAAATAAAATGAAGAAACCGAGCTAGGGCTTTTCCTTTTCATTCATTACCTCAGACTCCATTCATTCCCTGGCCCCAGGATGCATATTTTTAGTTCTTTCATAAGAACATAAGCTTTGTCCCTAGGCATATGGTGTGGGAGTCACAGTCAAATATTAATTAGATGTGTAATTTGGGGAGTTTGGACCAAAGGCTGAAAGAAAATAGCTAGTAGCCAATTATATTTGGGGTGTGTGGGGGGGAAGTATATGATCTCATCTGGCTCCCAGGGCTTAATTTCTTTGAGGTTAAAGAAAAAGAAAGAATAAATAAATCAGGTCTTAGGCACATACGCCCATCCCCTTGGACATGAGAGTCGTGAGTAAAGAGCCATTTTTCAAATAGTTGATTTCAATTCCTGTGAGTCCCTAACACACTCATTGAATCTGGAGAGTCAAAATATAATAGATTTAGGAAAATACAACAATAGATCACTGCCTCAGGTAACCAATTTAAACAGTACGTGATTAGATTTCTCTTGGTAAGTGATAAGTGGGTAAATATCTTCTCCTAAGTGGGATCCAATACAAAGACCAATTAGATGTTTTCCATAAAATGCTCTTATGATTTAAAAAAAATGATAATTAATCAATCCACCTCCTTCTGAATGTCTAAAGGGATTAGCTTGACAAGGACAAGGCTTTTTCAACAGCAGCTGGTCACTGACGATGCATTAGGGCTGCATGTATTCCAGGAGAGGCTGTTCCCAGCACACAGGGTCCCTGAGGCCAGGAATGACAAAAGCCACAAGTGTTAAATTGATGACGGATTGGTTCATTGCATTTATGATCCCCTATCCAAACTCAGACCAGGATATCACAAAAGGAAGCCAAGCATGCATTCTTAATTTAAATAAAAACGAAGAAATGGTGACTTTTTAAAAGAGCTATTTCAGGTGCACTTGAGTCTCCATGCAACTAGAAAGTCTACTCAACATTTCTGCTTTACAGAAACTGCGCAAGTGATGAGAATTGTACACAGGCATGAGCGGGGCAGCCAGGAGGGGAAATGCACCCTCAACAGATGTGGACGGGTATCTGCACCTAGCAAATGTTCTGCAGGCAGAGCAAAGGCAGCCTGATCATAGCAGGAGCAGGGCCCCACGGGAGCCACACGGATGCCTTACCAATAATGATTCTATTCATCTTGCTCTGCTCCTTCGCAGAGCTGGCCTGCAGTCCTTGGTGAATCTGATGTGCAGCCAGGTCAAAGAGGTCCAGATAATCTTCCACGGGGTAGCGGTCCCGAAGCCCATCTCTCAGGCGCACAATTCCTAAGAAAACCAAGAAGCAGAAGAGACTAAGGAAAAAGCTGGCACTGCTGGGCGGTGGCCTCTCAGGAAGTGCCGGAAGGGGGAAAGGCCCAAGGGCCCCGCTGTGCCAGCCAAGGCTCTGTCCAGGGAGAGAGGCGGCCACCAACTGGCTGTCCTCTTGCAACCCCTGTGCACTTCAAGGGGGAGAAGACATCTCCATCTCCACTGAGCTGCATGGTGGCAGCGTTAAGGATGGCACCTCTGTTCAAGAACTACAAAAACTACAAACATGTCTGCCTGGAGGGCCAGAGAGTCTGGGGCCGGTTAACACATGTCCCACATGAGGCCCCGAAGTGGCCAGGCAGGAGTAGCATCCTGGATCCACACATGGTATCAACAGAAAAGGGAGGTTTTATCTGAGCTTCTCTCTCCTGGCCTATTCAATCAGGCAGCCTGTCCATCTGTCCAAACAAGGGGAATTGATGGTTCCCAGACAGTCACTTGGGTTGAACTCACTGCTATACTGGCTTTGGCCACACGTGGGCTAAATTTGCCCCCTGCCTTAAAAGTGGGTCAATTTCACTTGCAAACCTATTCAACAACACACTGCCCCAAACCGCAGCTACCAAGGTTAACAGAACATGGAAAGAGAATGTCCATGGGCAAACTAGAGGTTCAAGGGAACTCTGGGTACCAGCTTCCAGAGGCGCAGCCCAGGGCTTCCCTCTTCCCTGCCCACGGAACCTGGCTTTCATCAGGGAAAGTGGGGACCTGTACAGGAAGAGCATCCACAGATGGAACCCTGGCTCCCACAGCGGCCCTGCCAGACCACAGAAGATACACTGACTCTGTTGTTCATCCACTCCAGGAAGAACATTAAAAAGACTAAGTCCAAGAAGGAGTGACATAATAAAGATCAGAGAAGAAATAAATAAAATTGAGAACAACAAAACAATAGAAAAAATCAATGAAACCAAGAGCTGGTTCTTTGAAAAAATAAACAAAATAGATAAACCCCTAGCCAGACTCATAAAGAGAAAAAGAGAATCTACACACATAAACAGAATCAGAAATGAGAAAGGAAAAATCATGACGGATCCCACAGAAATACAAAGAATTATAAGAGAATACTATGAGAATCTATATGCTAGCAAGCTGGAAAACCTAGAAGAAATGGAAACTTCTTAGAAAAATACAACCTTCCAAAACTGACCAAACAAGAAACAGAAAAACTAAATAGACCAATCACCAGCAACGAAATTGAAGCGGTAATCAAAAAACTACCCAAGAACAAAACCCCCGGACCAGATGGATTCACCTCTGAATTCTACCAGACATATAGAGAAGAAATAACATGCATTCTCCTTAAAGTTTTCCAAAAAATAGAAAAGCAGGGAATACTTCCAAACTCATTCTATGAAGCCAGCATCACTCTAATACCAAAACTGGGCAAAGACCTCACCAAAAAAGAAAACTACAGACCAATATCCCTGATGAACGTGGATGCAAAAATACTCAACAAAATATTAGCAAACCGAATTCAAAAATACATCAAGAGGATCATACACCATTATCAAGTGGGATTCATCCCAGGGATGCAAGGATGGTACAACATTCGAAAATCCATCAACATCATTCACCACATCAATAAAAAGAAGAACAAAAACCACATGACCATCTCCATAGATGCTGAAGAAGCATTTGACAAAATTCAGCATCCATTCATGATTAAAACTCTCAACAAAATGGGTATAGAGGGCAAGTACCTCAACATCATAAAGCCCATATATGACAAACCCACAGCTAACATCATACTTAACAGCGAGAAGCTGAAAGCTTTTCATCTAAGATCAGAAATAAGACAGGGATGCCCACTCTCTCCACTGTTATTCAACATAGTACTGGAGGTCCTAGCCATGGCAATCAGACAAAACAAAGACATACAGGCATCCAGATTGGTAAAGAAGAAATCAAATTGTCACTGTTTGCAGATGACATGATACTGTACATAAAAAACCCTAAAGACTCCACTCCAAAACTACTAGAACTAATATCTGAATTCAGCAAAGTTGCAGGATACAAAATTAACACACAGAAATCTGTTGCTTTCCTATACATTAACGATGAACTAACAGAAAGAGAAATCAGAAAAACAATTCCATTCACAATTGCATCAAAAAGAATAAAATACCTAGGAATAAACCTAACGAAGGAAGTGAAAGACCTGTACTCTGAAAACTACAAGACACTCCTAAGAGAAATTAAAGAGGACACTAACAAATGGAAATGCATCCCATGCTCTTGGCTAGGAAGAATAAATATTGTCAAAATGGCTATACTACCTAAAGCAATCTACAGATTCAATGCAATCCCTATCAAAATCCAACAGCTTTCTTCAATGAACTGGAACAAATAATTCTAAAATTCATATGGAACCACAAAAGAACCCGAATAGCCAAAGCAATCCTGAGAAGGAGGAATAAAACAGGGGGCATTACGCTCCCTGACTTCAAGCTCTACTACAAAGCCACAGTAATCAAGACAATTTGGTATTGGCACAAAAACAGACCCACAGATCAGTGGAATAGAATAGAAAATCCAAACATCAACCTAAACACATACAGTCAATTAATATTTGATAAGGGAGCCGTGGATACATTGGGGAGATGACGGCCTCTTCAGCAGCTGGTGTTGGAAAAATTGGACAGCTACATGTAAGAGAATGAAACTGGACTACTGTCTAGCCCCATACACAAAGGTAAACTCAAGATGGATCAAAGACCTGAATGTAAGTCATGAAACCATAAAACTCTTAGAAAAAAATATAGGCAACAATCTCTTGGACATAAACATGAGCAACTTCTTCATGAACATATCTCCCCAGGCAAGGGAAACAAAAGAAAAAATGAACAAGTGGGACTATATGAAGCTGAAAAGCTTCTGTACAGCAAAGGACACCATCAGTAGAACAAAAAGACTTCCTACAGTATGGGAGAATATATTCATAAATGACGTATCCGATAAGGGGTTGACATCCAAAATATATAAAGAACTCATGCACCTCAACAAACAAAAAGCAAATAATCCAATTAAGAAATGGGCAGAGGACATGAATAGACACTTCTCCAAAGAAGAAATTCAGATGGCCCACAGGCACATGAAAAGATGCTCCACATCGCTAATCATCAGAGAAATGCAGATTAAAACCACAATGAGATATCACCTCACACCAGTGAGGATGGCCAACATCCAAAACACAAACAACAACAAATGTTGGCGAGGATGTGGAGAAAAGGGAACCCTCCTACACTGCTGGTGGGAATGCAAATTAGTTCAACCATTGTGGAAAGCAGTATGGAGGTTCCTCAAAAAACTCAAAATAGAAATACCATTTGACCCAGGAATTCCACTCCTAGGAATTTACCCTAAGAATGCAGCAGCCCAATTTGAAAAGGACAGATGCACCCCTATGTTTATTGCAGCACTATTTACAATAGCCAAGTAATGGAAGCAACCTAAGTGTCCATCAGTAGATGAATGGATAAAGAAGAGGTGGTACATATACACAATGGAATATTATACAGCCATAAGAAAACAAATCCTACCATTTGCAACAACATGGATGGAGCTAGAGGGTATTATGCTCAGTGAAATAAGCCAAGCCAAAAAAGAAAAGTACCAAATGATTTCATATGTGGAGTATAAGAACTAAGAAAAAAACTGAAGGAACAAAACAGCAGCAGACTCACAGAACGCAAGAACGGGCTAATAGTTACCAAAGGGAAAGGGACTGGGGAGGATGGGTGGGAAGGGAGGGACAAGGGGGAAAAAGGGGCTTTACGATTAGCAGATGTAATGTTAGGGGGGCACGGGGAGGGCTGTACAACCCAGAGAAGACAAGTAGTGACTCTATAGCATCTCACTACGCTGATGGACAGGGACTGTAATGGGGTCGGCGGGGGGGACCTGATGAAGGGGGTAGTGTAATCATAATATTGCTCATTTAATTGTAGATTAATGATATCAAAATAAACTTAAAAAAAAAAGACTAAGTCCAACATTTGTCAGCAAACACATTTAGAGTTCTACTAAGGAAAACTTTTAAGATTCCCTTTTAAACAACCCAGGTCCAGCACACAGAACACACCCTTCAGACCCACTTAACACTTTGGCATTTGTCATCCCTCAGCTCCAGTGACCGAATAGCTCCTGGCAGAAGGGGAACAGTTAAGGAGAAGAAACAGTGACCGGAGGGTGGCATGGTGGCTGGGGTTGGAAGGAGCCGAAACCAACCTGTGGGAGGATCAGGTGGTGGCCACAACCAACCTCACGGGAAAGGGGAGCTGCGGGCAGGGTAGCCCAGAATTAGCTCTGGGTGGTCTTCCAACCCTGGAGAAAGCAAGGCCCCATGCAGCTCAGTGATGTGTTCACCGGCCCTGGCTGAGCCAGCAGGAAGCTGAAACCCCTGCGGAGTAGCAGCCTTTCTTCCTGCTGTTCCCCCACCCCCCGACCCCACCCCAGTGCAGGGGCCAGTGGGAACAGCACAGAGCTGGGGGCAGAGAGTCCCAGACAAACGTCGGGCACCTGGCAATCACCACTCACTGCTGTCATGCGTGGACTCTGGATTCTGTACCCTTCCCCTGGCACTGCATTCTGTTGGTACACAATTCATGCTCCTTGGGCATTGGGAGCTGGGTTCCAGCCCCGGCTGGACAGGTGACCGCAGAGTAGTGGATGCTCCGGTGTCTGGGTCCCAGCCTGAGGGCTCCTGTTCCCTGCCCTGCAGCCCTCGCAGAGCCAAACACAGCGCCTGGCTCCTCACAGGCTCTCTCAGCTCCCAGCCCCACCCACGGTGTGCTGAGGAAACGAGAGAATGAAGGCAGCAGGTGCCCTGGGACACTGTACGAGGCACCTCACTGGCACACTGGGCCCTTCACTCTGGGGCCCGGCCTCCTCACTCACCAAACCGCTTTCGAGTCCACCAGTGTGGCTCCTTGATGGCAGAAAACTTCACCTCTGGGTGCAGCCGGAGGCGGTCATAGAGGTCAGTGGTACCGCACTTGGGCTGCCCAATGATGTAGAAGTGGGGCAGGCAGCGCAGGCGGAAGTGCTTCCCACTAGCATGGGACAGGTGGCCCCAGAAAGCCTTGCGCAGGGCGTCGAAGGTGGAGCGGAACCGCTTGGAGTAGAGCACATAGGAGTTGGTTAGGTAGGGGTCAGTGGTGTTCCTGCCTGTGAATTCCTCATACCAGCAGGGGCTCTTACTATTTGGAAGAAATTTGGGGGGGATTACCGAAAACATCTGCAACGAAAAAGAAAAAAAGGGAGGGACACACCAAGGAGGAAAAATTAGCAAAAACACTTTCTAAGCACATTGTGATCATGCCCAGATACTATGACAGTACTCAAGTGGAAGTTATTTGACAAAGACTAAACACTTAAATAAAGCCAAACTTGTAAATAGCCAATGGCCGTCTTTTCCCTTATCCCAAAACAAAAATAAATTCAGAGAGAATGAAGATAAAAGCCTAATCAAAATCCATTCTACCATGATTAATCTTCACACACACACACACACACACACACACACACGCACGGCAATCTAATGAAGTTACACAGTTGAAGTCTTTACTAGTTGTATATATGAAAATGACCCTGAGAAACAAAAATACTAATTAGGATAAAACAGAAACAGGATGACAGTGAGGTAGAAAAGCAACTTTAATTACCACGACCACGTTTCAAGCAAAAAGTCTTGGAATGGAATTATGAGAAGGGGCAGTCCTTCAACATTTCTAGCTACTCTGTTAAGTACTGTGAATTCCCTTCTTGGCATAAACAGTGCAAACAAACGGTACTCTGCCAGTGCCCTCTGATCTGTGAGGCTGTCAAACTTTCCTTGTTACACTTGGGAAATTTTTTGGTCATTTTCTTCCTGTGTTCCCAAAGACAGTGACAGAATAGGAAGCATGCATGTTTAAAATGAATCAGTCAACCAATCAGTTAAGATTAGCGCAAGGCTACTCACATGCAGCTCCTGCTTCTTGAGATCTTCTATGTCTGGGAGCTGTCTGGTTGTGAACTCTATCCTGGCTGTGATGCTGTTGATAGTCAACTTAATGCCTGGGTAGTCTTTCGCGTAGGAAATATTGCTTACAGAGGGTTGGTGATGGTGCTGTTTTGTGTCACTCGGGTTTTCGCCATCCATCAAGCTGGGATTGCTGGGGAAGGCTCCGTAATGGAAAGGTGAGGAGATCAGAAGCTCTTGGTGGGCCCCAGAAAGGATGTAAGACGCCATCACCAAGGTCATTATCATCAATCCAAAAACAAGGCTACATCGCTTCCCCCTTTTGAAGCGCAGAAGCCTGGCCCAGCTCTCATGCCCCTCGGCCCTTACCTCGAGAACAGCAAGCAAGTTCATTGGCTTACCGTCCACATGGAACACAATTTTGTTCTCTCCTTTGCACGTTGGGCACTGCTGGAGACTGCGATGGCCAGGGCCTCCTCGGCAGCTGACCTGCTGTTCGTGCACGTCGCCGGGCAACAGCTGTATGCAGCAGTTAACGCAGTGCCTCATGGTAATGCACTTGGACTGCTGGCCCACCGAGCCATGGGAGAGCCTCCGAGGAGCCCGGGTGCACGCAAGTCGTGCTGGAAAGCTTCAAGGATGTCTTAGGATTTCGTAAGACGGTTGGAAGGCACAAGCAACAAAAACAAACATAAAAACGAGCAGGAGTCAAAGCACTAGAGAACGCGGAAGTGTGTTCTTTGGCTAGTTTCTGAAGACAACCAAAGGGAGTGGGCTCTGATGGTCATGCTCTGTAAGAGCCACGGCAACTGTGGGACAAGCTGCAGCTTCAGGAGCAATTCTGATGTTCAGGTTTTTCCCATGGTACCAAATGCAGAATTCTCTGGAAACATGGTAACACCCAAAGAATTAGAAGACATCATGGTCTTCTCAGTGAGGGACGGTTTGGCATGCCATCCATGGAGATGCCCATGAAGGTTTCCTTTTTTACAGGCTGTATTCCTTTGAAATGCTTCCTCTTCTGGGTAAGCAAAATCTTTAAAATAGTAGACTACCTAAACAGCAAAGAAAAAAGGTTTTATTACATTATGTGAAGATAACAATAACCCTGGTATCATCTTCCAGGAGAGACGTTCAGGGCTCGTTTCCACCTCAAAACCTCAGCCGAGCCTGCTGGGTCACCAGCAAGTCATGGAAACTCACAAAGAGGTTTCAGGTCCTTGGTGCTTGGCTTTTGGGTTCCGTGTCCGCCACCAAAGTGGCCTCAGTGCCAGCACCGCCACCACCGTGTCAAGCATGTCATATTTGCACATAACACTCTAACAGCCCCACCATGACACATCTAAGGATTTTGTGATCATTCTCAGATTCATGCACAGTGTCTGTGACTATGCATTTGAGGGGTGAATTGAAGTATTGACACTTTTAAGTCAACCAAATATCCAAGAAGGAGGATAGTTAGGATAGGAGCAGACAGAAATCCTTTTCCCTCTCAATAGTACCAAAGCCTCTTACCGAGGGCTCACCTTTATTATCAGTTTAGGATGCAGAAGTTAATGAAAATTTAGAAACTCTGAAATGATTCTCTCCTTCAGTAGAGTGTATCATATAAAAAAAACATTTTACTTGAAGTTATTAAGCAATTAAATCCAATGTGCAGGATATTCCCCTGAGTAATGTAACACTTCAGACCCTGAAATGATTTTTCACTTTCATTATCCTGAGGAAAACATGATTCTTAAAAATCCATTAATAGAATACTGTGGTTAAGTGTATTGTTGCCCAAATGACACCTCTCTGTAGATGTAAAAAGAGTGTAAAAGGAGACCTACTTATTTCTAGTAGTGCTAGATAGACCTCCACTAACTAGCTGTGTGACCTTCGGTAAGCAATATAACTTCTCTATGCTGTTGTTCCCTCACCAGTAAAATTAGAATAAGAGTAGCTCCCTTAAAATTCTGTAACAAGGGACTTCCGGGAAGATGGCGGCGTGAGCAGGGCAGCAGAAATCTCCTCCCCCAAAAATATATATCTGTGAAAATACAGCAAATACAACTATTCCTAAAAGAGAGACCAGAATACACAGGAAAGCGCACAGCGTGCAGCTACACCTGAGAGGACTCGGCACCCCAAGAGGCGGGTAAGATACGGAGCCGTGACCCGGCGGGACCCGAGCACTCAGCCACCCCAGCGCACCAGCGGGAGGAGAGGATTCAGAGCTGGGAGGGAGTGGAAATGAAGGCCCATGAAATAACCAGCCCCAGTGATCTGCGCGGGGAGGGCTGACACACATAGCGCGGTGTAGCGGAGATTGGAGAGACAGAGGGTGCAGGATCTGAGCGGGGAATGCGCCAGGGTGCTTGGAGCCAGTAAAGAAAAAAAAAAAAGAAAAGCCCGCGCTTTCTTCAGCGGTCTTAAAGAGACAGGAGCCCAGCAGAGGAGCCGGATCGCCCCGGCACACTCAGCCCAGCGGGCTGCGAGTCCTGGGGAGTTTCGGACCCCTTAGCTGACGACTGGGAAAGGGTGGCCGCACTTAGACTTCTCACAGAGATCAACAGCCTCCATATCATTCCCACCCCGGCCAGAGCTATAAAGGGCCCTGCAGAGCGGCGTGGCCAAGCTGCAGAATAGTGGAGCAAGAGCGCCACCTACACCATGCCCACAGAATCTACTCCCTCTGGGCGTTTTTTTTTTTTTTTTCTTTGTTGTTCTGTTTTGTTTTGGTTTGGTTTTGGTTTTTTCTTCTCTTCCTTTTTCCTTTTCTTTTCTTTCTTTTTTTTTCTTTTTTAAAGTCTTAAAGAGCCCAGCTCACATACGTGGCAACTCCAGCAACCACTTCTATAGCCATGAAAAGACAGAGGAATATGGTCCAGACTAAAATCAACCAGACAACCCCAGACAGGGAGCCTGAAAGGATGGAAATGGACAGTCTTCCTGAAAAAGAATTCAGAATAAAAGTCATAAACATTTTGATGGATCTACAGAGAAATGTGCAAGAGCTGAGGGAGGAAGTGAGGGAAGTGTGGAAAGACAATGCAGAAATCAGACAAGAGATCGATGGGCTTAATAGCAGACTGGATGAAATGCAAGAGACTGTTAATGGAATAGAAATCAGAGAACAGGAATACAGAGAAGCTGAGGCAGAGAGAGATAAAAGGATCTCTAGGAATGAAAGAATACTAAGAGAACTGTGTGACCAATACAAACAGAACAATATTCGCATTATAGGAGTACCAGAGGAAGAAGAGAGAGAAAAAGGGATAGAAAGTGTCTTTGAAGAAATAATTGCTGAAAACTTTCCCATGCTGGGGAAGGAAATAGTCTCACAGTCCATGGAAGCCCACAGATCTCCCAACACAAGGGACCAAAGGAAGACAACACCAAGACACATAATAATTAAGATGGCAAAGATCAAAGATAAAGACAGAGTATTAAAGGCAGCTAGAGAGAGAAAAAAGATCACCTACAAAGGAAAACCCATCAGACTATCATCAGACTTCTCAACAGAAACCTTACAGGCCAGAAGAGAATGGCACGATATATTTAAAGTAATGAAACAGAAGGGCCTCGAACCAAGAATATTGTATCCAGCACGATTATCATTTAAATATGACGGAGGGATTAAACAATTTCCAGACAAATGAAAGTTGAGAGAGCTTGCCTCTCATAAGCCACCACTACAGGATATCTTAAACGGACTGCTCTAGAGGGAAGCACCCCTAAGGTTAAAAAGACGTCATCAGAGAAAATAAAATCATAGCAAAGAAAGCAGACCATCCAAATACTAACTAAAGGCAAAGAATAAAACACCTAGTATATAAAGAATGGAGGAGGAAGAATAAGAAGAGAGAGAAATAAAGAAACATCAGACGGTGTTTACAATAACTTAACAAGAAAGTTAACTTAGACTGTTAGATAGTAAAGAAGCAACCCTTGAACCTTTGGTAACCAGGAATCTAAAGCCAGCAATGGCAATAAGTACATATCTATCAATAATCACCCTAAATGTAAATGGACTGAATGCACCAATCAAAAGATGCAGAGTAACAGAATGGATAAAAAAGCAAGACCCATCTATATGCTCCTTACAAGAGACTCACCTCAAACCCAAAGATATACACACACTAAAAGTGAAGGGATGGAAAAAGATATTTCATGCAAACAACAAAGAGAAAAAAGCAGGTGTGGCAGTACTTGTATCAGACAAAATAGACTTCAAAACGAAGAAAGTAGCAAGAGATAAAGAAGGACATTACATAATGATAAAGGGGTCAGTCCAACAAGAAGATATAACCATTATAAATATATATGCACCCAACAGAGGAGCGCCAACATATGTGAAACAAATACTAACAGAATTAAAGGAGGAAATAGACAGCAATGCATTCATTTTAGGTGACTTCAACACACCACTAACTCCAAAGGACAGATCAACCACACAGAAAATAAGTAAAGACACAGAGGCACTGAACAACACTCTAGAACAGATGGACCTAACAAACATCTACAGAACTCTGCACCCAAAAGCAGCAGTATACACATTCTTCTCAAGTGCACATGGAACATTTTCCAGAATAGACCACATACTAGGCCACAAAAAGAACATCAGTAAATTCAAAAATATTGAAATCCTACCAACCAACTTCTCAGATCACCAAGGTATAAAACTAGAAATAAATTTTAGAAAGACAACAAAAAGGCTCACAAATACATGGAGACTTAACAACATTCTCCTAATTAATCAATGGGTTAACAACCAAATCAAACAGAAATCAAAGAATATATGGAGACTAATGACAACAACAACACAAAGCCACAACTTCTGTGGGATGCAGCAAAGGCAAACCAAATCAAAACAGAAATCAAAGAATATATGGAGACTAATGACAATAACAACACAAAGCCACAACTTCTGTGGGATGCAGCAAAGGCAGTTCTAAGAGGAAAGTATATTGCAATCCAGGCCTATTTAAAGAAGGAAGAACATTCCCAAATGAATAGTCTAAAGACACAATTACTGAAATTGGAAAAAGAAGAACAAATGAGGCCCAAAGTCACCAGAAGGAGGGACATAATAAAGATTAGAGAAGAAATAAATAAAATTGAGAAGAATAAAACAATAGAAAAAATCAATGAAACCAAGAGCTGGTTCTTTGAAAAAATAAACAAAATAGATAAACCCCTAGCCAGACTCATAAAGAGAAAAAGAGAATCTACACACATAAACAGAATCAGAAATGAGAAAGGAAAAATCACGACGGACCCCACAGAAATACAAAGAATTATAAGAGAATATTATGAGAATCTATATGCTAACAAGATGGAAAACCTAGAAGAAATGGACAACTTCTTAGAAAAATACAACCTTCCAAGACTGACCAAACAAGAAACAGAAAAACTAAACAGACCAATCACCAGAAACGAAATTGAATTGGTAATCAAAAAACTACCCAAGAACAAAACTCTGGACCTGATGGATTCACCTCTGAATTCTACCAGACATATAGAGAAGAAATAACATCCTTTCTCCCTAAAGTTTTCCAAAAAATAGAAGAGGAGGGAATACTTCCAAACTCATTCTATGAAGCCAGCATCACTCTAATACCAAAACTGGGCAAAGATCTCACCAAAAAAGAAAATTATAGACCAATATCCCTGATGAACGTAGATGCAAAAATACTCAACAAAATATTAGCAAACCGAATTCAAAATACATCAAGAAGATCATACACCATGATCAAGTGGGATTCATCCCAGGAATGCAAGGATGGTACAACATTCGAAAATCCATCAACATCATCCACCACATCAATAAAAAGAAGAACAAAAACCACATGATCATCTCCATAGATGCTGAAAAAGCATTTGACAAAATTCAGCATCCATTCATGATTAAAACTCTCAAGAAAATGGGTATAGAGGGCAAGTACCACAACATCATAAAGGCCATATTTGACAAACCCACAGCTAACATCATACTTAACAGCGAGAAGCTGAAAGCTTTTCATCTTAGATCGGGAACAAGACAGGGATGCCCACTCTTTCCACTGTTATTCAACATAGTACTGGAGGTCCTAGCCACGGTACTCAGACAAAACAAAGAAATACAAGGCAGCCAGATTGGTAAAGAAGAAGTCAAATTGTCACTATTTCTAGATGACATGATACTGTACATAAAAAACCCTAAAGACTCCACTCCAAAACTACTAGAACTAATATCTGAATTCAGCAAAGTTGCAGGATTCAAAATTAACACACAGAAATCTGTTGCTTTCCTATACACTAACAATGAACTAACAGAAAGAGAAATCAGAAAAACAATTCCATTCACAATTGCATCAAAAAGAATAAAATACCGAGGAATAAACCTAACGAAGGAAGTGAAATACCTGTACTCTGAAAACTACAAGACACTCCTAAGAGAAATTAAAGAGGACACTAACAAATGGAAATGCATCCCATGCTCTTGGCTAGGAAGAATAAATATTGCCAAAATGGCTATACTATCTAAAGCAATCTACAGATTCAAGCAATCCCTATCAAAATACCAACAGCTTTCTTCAATGAACTGGAACAAATAATTCTAAAATTCATATGGAACCACAAAAGACCCCGAATAGCCAAAGCAATCCTGAGAAGGAGGAATAAAACAGGGGGAATTACACTCCCTGACTTCAAGCTCTACTACAAAGCCACAGTAATCAAGACAATTTGGTATTGGCACAAAAACAGACCCACAGACTAGTGGAACAGAATAGAAAATCCAAATATTAACCCAAACATATGCAGTCAATTAATATTTGATAAAGGAGCCTTGGATATACAATGGGGAGATGATAGCCTCTTCAGCAGCTGGAGTTGGAAAAACTGGACGGCCACAGGTAAGTGAATGAAACTGGACTACTGTCTAGCCCCATACACAAAGGTAAACTCAAGGTGGATCAAAGACCTGAATGTAAGTCATGAAACCATAAAACTCTTAGAAGAAAACATAGGCAAAAATCTCTTGGACATAAACATGAGCAACTTCTTCATGAACATATCTCCCCGGGCAAGGGAAACAAAAGCAAAAATGAACAAGTGGGACTATATCAAGATGCAAAGCTTCTGTACAGCAAAGGACACCATCAGTAGAACAAAAAGACATCCTACAGTATGGGAGAATATATTCATAAATGACCTATATGATAAGGGGTTGACATCCAAAATATATAAAGACCTCACGCACCTTAACAAACAAAAAGCCAATAATCCAATTAAGAAATTCAGATGGCCAACAGGCACATGAAAAGATGCTCCACATCACTAATCATCAGAGAAATGCAGATTAAAAGCACAATGAGATATCACCTCACACTAGTGAGGATGGCCAACATCCAAAACACAAACAACAACAAATGTTGGCGAGGATGTGGAGAAAAGGGAACCCTCCTACACTGCTGGTGGGAATGCAAATTAGTTCAACCATTGTGGAAAGCAGTATGGAGGTTCCTCAAAAAACTCAAAATAGAAATACCATTTGACCCAGGAATTCCACTCCTAGGAATTTACCCTAAGAATGCAGCAGCCCAGTTTGAAAAAGACATATGCACCCCTATGTTTATCGCAGCATTATTTACAACAGCCAAGAAATGGAAGCAACCTAAGTGTCCATCAGTAGATGAATGGATAAAGAAGATGTGGTACATGTACACAATGGCATATTATTCAGCCATAAGAAGAAAACAAATCCTACCATTGGCAACAACATGGATGGAGCTAGAGGGTATTATGCTCAGTGAAATAAGCCAAGCAGAAAAAGGCAAGTATCAAATGATTTCGCTCATATGTGGAGTATAAGAACAAAGAAAAAAACTGAAGAAACAAAACAGTAGAAGACTCACAGAATCCAAGAATGGACTAATAGTTACCAAAGGGAAAGGGACTGGGAAAAATGGGTGGTAAGGGAGGGATAAGAGAGAAAAAGGGGCATTACGATTAGCAGACATAATGTTGGGGGGGCATGGGGAGGGCTGTACAACTCAGAGAAGACAAGTAGTGATTCTACAGCATCTCACTATGCTGATGGACAGTGACTGTAATGGGGTTGGTGGGGGGGACCTGATGAAGGGGATATTTTAATAACCATAATATTGCACATGTAATTGTAGATTAATGATAGCAAAATAAATTATAAAAATAAAAATAAATAAAAATAAAAAGTCTGTAACATGTACTGAATTAGTTAAAACGCATAGAGTTAGCATAATGCCTACACATAATTAGCATCCCGTATAATGTAGAAATCATTAATAACAGCAGTATTAGTGACTATGACAAGATTTTTAACTGTGGGCAAATGGCAAGAACATCTGAGGCGAAATCAGAGATGGAGAGCCTATCACACTATTCTTCCTTAGCACTTCAGAATTGGCCAAGGATGGCAGATTCACCTCCAACATGGCACACACACACACCCCTCAATCAATCCTTACTGTCCTACTGTCCCCCAGAGAAGCTGGTATTAACCAACCTGCATTAAGGCCACCCTGTGTTGGCTGAAGAGCTCAACAATCAGAAGTCACTCTCAGTAACCGTCCCTTTCCTTGGACCAAAAGGACCATGTTTTATTAAAATTCGTTGACCAAGAAATAGCCAGTCAGCATTTCCTAAAATGTCTTCCACACAACGTTCTACATGTTGTCCGTAAGTGTCCTGGCTTAAACTTGGAGAAAAAGTGAGATGGGAAAAATTACAAAGATTTCCTCCAGCAGGACTTTTCAGGGCTTTAATATGCTAATAAGTAAGGAGCCTGAGAATCCGCAGGAGAGGAATATAATACACAAAATTCCCAAAATGTAACTGGCCATGGAGTTCTCACTAATGTTGCAAGGAACTGGTTTGGGAAATGCTAGTCAATAAAGACAGATATGGGTCAGGGCAGGTCTGGGAATTGCAGAGGATGTGGGGTTCCAGAGGCAAAGTCTTCTGGAACCAGGACAACATCCCAGGCTCCCCCACCCTCCATCCCACAGAACAGATAGAGGGACAGTCAGAAACCTCTGGGCTCACATCCCTGCCTCCCACTTGCTTAGCCACCCTTGACCCATTGTTTGGTACAAACAATTCTTCCAAACCAAAGCAACAAAAGGGCAAGATCCCCTACTTGGAAACCCTATCACTAAGCCAAGAAAACATGTTTTTACACGTCGAAGACAAGGAGGGTTACAGTGAGTCTCCAACCAGGAGCTCAGTGAGGCGTGAGTTCACACCCTTCTGTCTCCCTGGCTGCAGAAGTCTAATTAGATTTTTTGAAAACACGGCCTTTGAAGCTCCAAGACAAAAATGTACAAAATCTGGACCCAGCAGAACGGACAAAACATTCCTAAACAAGAACAAAGTCTTCTCATTACAAGCAAAGTAAATAAATAGACCAGGCAGTCGGGGAAGCTGACAGTGTCAACAGTTGAGTGGCTCTTGGACATGGTCAGCCAGGGCATTTGTTCCCAGGGGAGGGTGCACCTCCAGCCAGACACCCCCACTCTACACGTTGCTTCTTAAACATGAAATGGGGAGCACAAAACTGGGGAGATTCTAGATGCCTTTATGAGCCTTAAGAAAACACTCAGATACAGTGTCAAAACATAAATCTTCTAAAGTTCATTCGTTCAATTGTTCTTTCCCTCAGCAAATCCCTTCTGAAGGCCGCCTGCGCTCCAGCCACGGCTGAAGACTGAAGTCTGGGGGTAGCGGCCGGAAGCCAGCACAAGGTAGAGCGGGAGACATAATAAAAGTAAACCTCGGGTCTTTGTCCCCAGTGTCTGGCACACAGCTTCTAAAGCCCTTGACCATCCTGAATGAAGGACTGTGAGGGTCTTTTCTTATTCATAACAAGCCCCCTTCAACCACACCTGAGCTGATCAGCTCAGAATGGGACTTCCATAAAAACCCCCGAAGAACAGAGGTCAGAGAGCTTTCTGTTGGTGAGCACGTAGAGGTTCCAGGAGGATGGCACCCAGAGCCAGGCGGGCAGGGAAGCCCCACAGCCCTCCCCGACCCCGTGCCCTGGGACTCTCTTCTGTCTGCTCTTCCTGAGTGGTGATTCTTCCCAACAAAGGCAATGGTAAAGCACCTTCCCGAGTTCTGTGTGTAATTCTGGCAATTATCAAACCTGGGGAGGGCCTGCGGGAACCTCTGGATTTGCAGCCAAGTCAGACAGACATGTGGGTATCCTTGGGATCCAATACTTGGGACAGGCATCTGGAGTAGGGCAGTCTTGGGGGACTGCCCTCTGTGTGTGGGGCTGTGCTAACTCCAGGCAATTCCTGTCGGAATGAAATTGAAATGTAGGACACCACGCTGGTGTCGGGAGGGCTGGAGGGTTTGCTGGTGAGAGAAACACCAGGGGGACCCTCTTTGAGAAAAAACACAAAACTACCTCACCTTTACAAGTTTTACTAAGCATAAAGCCAGCCCAAAATATGTAAAATATGATAACATTGATTTAAAGTAACAATCATATGACCAGGTGAACTGATGGCTGGGCGCACTTCCAAGGGCAGGGCCTGGAGCCTCAAAGCTTCCAGACCAGCCCTTGTCTGACCGGCTGGGGTGGTGCAAGGGCCACCACACAGGGAGGCCTTCCGCCCCCCCCCGCTGAGCTTCTATTCCCCCAGGGGTTAGGGGCTGCAGGCCACCTGACAGCAATGAAGTCACACATGATTATCTCAGTCACACATAGGTGAAGGCTATGAAGAAAACAAAAGGGGAGAACACAATGAAGCCATTAGAACAGGGCACCTCTGCAGGTGGGGTCATTCTTTGCCATCAGGGGCCATTCCATGTGCTGGGGGATGGTGAGCAGTGCCCCTGACCTCCAGCCCGGGCTGAGAGGAAGGGCAGGCCCACTAGACAGGATGGCCAGGGAACACCTAGTCTAGGAGGGCACGTGTGAATGACAAGAAGGACTCCAGCCACGTGGCAATCAGGGTAAGTAAGGACCTCATAGGGAGAGAGGCTGGGGATCAAAGCCCATGGGGAACCCCAGGAGGGTAGACCCCTAGGCTGTGTGGCAGGTGTGGGGTAGGTACCGGGGAGGCGGGACCAGCCCGTAGGACGTGGAAGGCTGGAGTCCGGCTGGGATTTACCCAAGAGCAGGAGCACGGGGGTACATACTCATATTTTCTCAAAGGGATCTTTACAATATGTATAATATGAACTAATGTAACTCAGTAAGAAAACTCAAACTAATGTGACTGTATTGAAAGGACAATGGATTGTTGTACGTTTCTGAGTTGGCCTTTTCTATACGCCAAAAATGATCCCATTCAGAAACCTGACACTCAAGTTGTTCTTAAAAAATAAGCGTGTGACCTTGCATTTCACCTGTCTGGAATGCCCACATTTTGGTGCCAGTTAACTCAGATTAGACAGGACCCCTGGCACTCCCATTCAGGTATTAGGCTTAAGTACTCAGGTATACATTTCAGTGAGACTGCTTCCCAGTCTGGGCACCATGCAGTGCCCTATGGATGCAGACTGTCATTGTGGGAACCCAGGACCACTGTGAGATCAGATAACTGGTCCCAAAATAGAAAGCGTTCAATTACCCAGTCCTGGCTAGGATGCCCCCTATTAACCTATGTACCCAAGCATCATTAGCAAGCCATTTATAACAAAATTGTAATTGAGAGACCCAAAAATACCACTTTGGAGTAAGTAATTGAATGCCCCCTCGGTGTAAGATCGATAAAGGGCATCCAATTTCACCCTAGGTAATGCTTATTAAATTATTGTAGCTATGAGCTGATATAGCAGAAGAAAGATGCATGAAACTTCAAAAGAAGTCTGGATGGATTTAAATAAATAGCTTCATTTAGGTAGAACATTTACATCTGCCCTCTGGGAAGAGAGAGGAAAAAATAGCTAATCATGTTACTTACTTTAATGCTTTAAAGAAAACAATTCTATGGGCCTTAAGTAATAACCTTTTCTAAAAAACAAAGCCTTCTCCTAATCAGCATGTCTAACTGCTGACATTTCTTTTTGGGCTCTGTATATGGACACATTTTTTTGAGAAATATTCATCAACAAGTAGAAGGAATATTTTTCATATTTAGCTCAAAGATACCAGAAGATTGTCTCTCAGACTGAGAAGCAAGCAATAAGATGGAAAGTCTGTACAAACAGATAGCCAGTTTCAACCTTATACCTGGAGTTTATGTGTCTGAGGACAACACAGTCAATAAACAGAATAAAGCTACAACCCGTGATTAACACTCGCTGGCCTCTCGCACAGTAGAAATAATACAGTCAGCAGTGATGTGGGCCAGTATACTAAGGTCATACCCACTTTAGACAAGTCACTCACATGACCTGGGCCTCTTGATGATGTAACAGATCACATACAGCACTGGAGCCAGGGTGCTGGAGCCGAGTTACCCGGCTTTGACCTTCAGCAAGTTGTGATATTTCTCTCCTCCCATTTTCTGGCATGTAAACTCAGAATAATCACAGGACCTCTATCTTGGCACTGCTGTAAATCAACCAATTGCAAAGTTCTTTGAAGAGTGGCCCATAAGAAGTGCTAAATAAATGTTAGTTATTATTATACATATGTAGTCCTGGCCCACAAGAAGTATTTGATAATAGCTTTATTACTATTCATGGTAGATTGCATTATTGGTTCCAATTTATTACCCTTCCCTGTATTTACCACAGGATCCTTCAACTACAAGACTGGAATACATTTCTCCACCTGTCACTTTGAGTTTAGAGACTTGCTTTGGCCAATAGAATGAGGCCGTAACAACATGCCAGTCCCAAGCCCAGGCCTTGACAGGTCATATGTGTCCACTTGCCCTCTTTCATCACCATGGGAAAAACACGGCAACTTGGCCAGGAGGGGGACGAGAGACACGTGGAGCAGAGCCACCCGTCTGAGCCCAGTCTGGAGCAGCCCATACCCTGCTGAGGCATCAATACCTACAGACACATGAGAAATAATAAACAGCTGCTGTGATAAGTCACTGAGTTTTGGAGCAATTATGCGATAAAAGCTAACTGATTCTTCTTCAGGTTATGGGCAATAGATGTGACTGAGTTAAAACACTATATGTGTACATTTATGAGTTCCAAAAAAAGTATTTAGATGAGTGAAGTAAGTCATGAGTGATTAGGTCAAGGCAATTCATCCAAAGACCCAAAGACTCGGTGAATCGATTGAATCGATGCTTTTGCCCTGAAGAACTGCTTGGCTAATAGAAGCAGATATGCCAAAACGATACTGGAAACCCAGATGGCAGCTGTTCCCACATCAAGACATAACTGCCCAAATGTGATGCACCAGGTTATTTTCTGGCAGAATGTGTGTTTACGACAACCACAGCTGTTATGTTTTAGTTATGTGGACAACTGATCCCGTTCTCCCCGCTTCCCGATGAAGACGCCTTCCTCCTTGCCTCTTTATAGTCACTGGAATTTCTTCCTGCTTCCTCTCCTCTAGCAAGGCCTTCCTGTAGTCAGCCCCTTAATGGTTTCCTTGCCAGATTTCACCTTCCCTGATGATTGAGATACCTCATCCGTGCTTTATTTAAAACAGGAATCTCAAACTATGAGACCTGTACGATCTTCCTGGCTGGCCCAAAATGGGTGTCATATGAAACACGGGCCATTTTAAAAAGGTATTTTTAAATTATAATTGACTCCATATTAAGTTCATCCTCATCATTATATGTGTTAATAATGACTTCACCTGCTTTACAGCATAGGAAATATATTCAAAACTATTATTTCATTCCATAAGAAACAGGCATTTTCACTGAGATCAAATCCCCATAGCATGTGACCAGCAGCTCCCTCACATCTGGCCTAGGAAGGCCAATGATTTGCAACTTGGTAGAAAGTCGGGATGTAGCAGAGCATGTTTTCTGAGCAGTCAAAGGCTTTACAGGCTTCAGAGTCAGGGAGACCTGCATTTCGACCCAACTCAACTCTGTGCCAGCTTTATGATCTTAGGGAACTAACTTAACCATTCTGTGACTTAATTTCCTCATCTGTAAAATGGAAATAAAACTATCTCCATCTCCCAACATGGATGTAAAGAGGAAATGAGATAATGTATCTAAAATACTTAACCCAGTATCTGGCACAGAGCAAGCTTCAGTAAAGGATAGGACCCTTTGCATTCTTATAGGTGATGCCTTCAGGCCCTCACCCCGGGCTGCTTGCCTTCAGTGTATCTATCATTCCAGTCATAGGCATCCAGTTTTCCTGTCTGCAACTAAACTGAAGTAAGGAGTAAGAGGCAGGTGGTAGCTAGAGGCAGGCATATAGATGCAGGAAATGCCAGCCAAATTTTACAGTATAAACAAGATAGTCAAAAGCAAAGCCAATTGGGACCGTTAGGGTGCCTCATTAACCAGGGGAGCCCCAGCAAGCCTGGGATGGCTGTGGGTATAATTTGGGGAAAGCTTGGCCCCTTCAGGATGATCATCCATCCATAACTTTCCTCAGAGTTTACCAGGGAAGGGCAATTCCCCAGAAACGTGACTGATCCCAAAGGTCTAAAGGTCTGTGCTAAGTAGGCCACTTCGTTACAAATGGAAGGTGAGAGACAGCAGAAGGACACTCATGGAGGGCTTTTGGGACTTCTACTGCAAAGCCCTTCACACTCTGAAAAATCTGGAACACCTTGAAAATGATGGTGGACAGCCAGGCCATGCTCTGGTGAATCACACCTGCAGACACTTGCTCATCCAGGCCTGCATTTTTTTAAAATAATTTATTTTGGATCATTAATCTATAATTACATGTGCAATATTATGATTATTAAACTACCCCCTTCATCAGGTCCCCCCCACCAACCCCATTACAGTCACTGTCCATCAGCGTAGTGAGATGCTATAGAGTCACTACTTGTCCTCTCTGAGTTGTACTGCCCTCCCCGTGCCCCCCCAACATTACATCTGCTAATCATAATGCCCCTTTTTCCCACTTATCCCTCCCTTCCCACCCATCCTCCCCAGTCCCTTTCCCTTTGGTAACTATTAGTCCATTCTTGGGTTCTGTGAGTCTGCGGCTGTTTTGTTCCTTCAGTTTTTTTCTTTGTTCTTATACTCCACATATGAGTGAAATCATTTGATACTTGTCTTTTTCAGATTCCAGGCCTGCATTTTACAGTCAAGGAAACAGACCCAAAGTGGATCTGTACTTCTTCAAGGATATGCAACTCATCCCAGGCACCCAAGGTCCTGGTCCAGCCTCCCCCAAACCTCATTGCAGGGGGAGCCCAGCCGACCTCCGTCAATACCTACAGACAGAGGTCGGCTGGCATCCCACAATCCTGCAGGTCATTCTGGCCCCTTCCCAGTCCTTCAGGAATCCCAACTAAAGAACAGATTTTCAGTTGTGCACAGAGATACAGGACAGGGAGCTGGGAAGCATACGGGAGGCAGACATGGGGGGAAACTCGGGTACCTCCTTCAAGCACCTTGTCGGCTGGGGGCACTGAGTCTGACTCGGTCTTAATTCAGCCTCTTTATCACTCAGACGAGCGTCCTCCAGCTGCGACAGGGACAGCATCAGAATAGGAAAAAGGTTCGCACAGACAGCAGAGAGGCATGGAATTAGCCCCACGAGCAGGAGGCAGGCTGGAGCAAGGCCCCAGCCCCTCTTTTGTTCTTGTACATCAAAAGAACAAGTCTGGACTCTGTATGACTGAGGTGTTGGCATCCATGACAAACTGCACTTTCAAACTTCAGAGCCCCAAAGGCGGCACCTTCCCCAAAAGACAGCAAGCTTCTGCGTGCAGCCCCTGAGCTAAGCTTCCCCTGCGTGGTCTCAGACCTGATCAACGACCTGGCTGGTAGCCCTGGGCAAGTCACTCTGGGCCTGTCTCCTCGTATGTGATATGTGGAGCTGGGACGTCCTCTTTCAGCCCTAACAGTCATGGGTGTATGATTTGAAGTTAACTTCTCCCTAATAAAAGCCATTACCATCATCTGTTTTGTCTTTCAGGGCTGCTAAGATAGCAATGGTTTCCAGCGAGTGCCGTAAAGCTGGTGCAGTCTTAACCTCCTGCAAGGCCAAAACAGCTGGTCAAAGGACCCGAGACACCCAACGCCCTCTTCTTCTTGGCAACCACACCATTTAGCACACCCCTATCAAGCACCTACTGTGTGCAGGGCACTGCATCTGCTGAAGCCAAAAATATGGAAAACACAGTGTAGGCCCTCTGGAACGTCCCCTCTAACTCCAGAACAAAGTCTCTAGGGCTCCAGAAAAACGTCCACACTCAGAATTATATATCTCATTTCAAGGACAGCCCCAGAGAATCCGCAGGGCCCAGAAGAACCAGCACAGGCCCATGGGGCTGGAAACTCTGCTCACTGACCTGCAGGACCTCCAACGACTGAAGGCAGGGGGGCGAATGGGACCTGTTTACTATTCTTTGTGACAGTTGTCTCCAATAGGGTACTCTGCTCCCGCTGGCTCCCCATCAGGTTTTCTCAGCAGTGGGGCAGTGTGGACAAGAGACTTCAAATACGTTCACACTGCAGGTGTCCCCCGATGACTTCGACTGTACAAGATGATAAAGGTCTTTGTGACACAACTGACAATATTTTTTTTCCTGAAACCAACTAGGGAAAAAACTATTTCTGACTGCTCCTTTTATTAATTCCAGTGGTAACTCAAATCGGTACTAGATCTAGGAACTAGATTTGCACTCACGCTTGTTTATCTCCTGACAATGGTTTTCCATTAAGGCAGAATCTGCCTGAGACAAGCTCCCAAGGTTTGCTGTGAAACCAACCCGCCTAAATGGCTCCAGGCAAGAAAGCAACGAGTCAGATCATGTTTCGCATTCAAGAAAGCAATGCTCAGTCTGTTCTAAGACACTAGAAATTAAAAATTAAATATCAGTCTCTGGGCAGACTAGGATATATGCTTCAAAGCATGGACCCAGGTGAGGGCTGAGATGACCCCAGAGGCCTTCCAAGGAGGGCACATGAGCTCCCTTCTTGAGGTCAGCCCTCTGGGATTGCCTGCATGGCAATCCCTGCATTATATGCGGGAAACTGAGGCACAGCAGGGTTGAAAACATACCCACAACCCCACGGCTGGCCAGTGGCAGTGTGAAAATCCTACTGCAGGTCTGCTGGCCACACCACCCCATGGTGTGAGAGAGCAGCTCTGGAAGAAACCCACTGAGACGTCAAGGCTCCCAGAGCAGCAAGGGGAGCCTTCCCCGAACCCACTGGCCACCAGTCTCCCGGGGAAGGACATGGGGCTCTCTCACTGGGCTGTACGCTTTACAAGGACAGGGCCAATGACACTCAACCCTGAATTTAAATCAGTATAGGTCCTAGATTTCCCACTCAAGCTTGTGTATCTGCTATGCCTGGCACAGGTGGGCACTCACTAAATAGTTTTTAACTTAGTGGGGGAGGCGGCAGACTCCCTGCAGATGTTGAGAACAGGGCTCTTGCCACTTAGGGACAACAATGAAAGTGACAGTTTTCATTTTTGAAACATTTACTGAGAGCTTCCTCGTGTACAGACACTAGACTGGGGTTTATATGGATTATCCTGTCTATATGTCATGGTAATCTAAGAGGAAAGCACAATTTGTATTCTCATCTTACAGATAAGGCAACTGTGGCCCTATACACCTCCTCCCCACAGGACTTAAGAGTACAGGAGAAAGAACTACCGGGCAGATCAAAGGGCCAGAGTGATCATCCACCATACCCCTTCACCAGCCTGTGACCACTCGGACCCTCATCCTCCTCTTCTCAAAGCAGACACAACATCATATGATCCAATCATCTCAGGAACCTAGTTATGGGATCAATTCTGTTATCATTTTTTTGACACACTTTCAAGGGTTCAAACATCTGCCACAACAGGTCTTAACTACCAGGAGAAAGTGACACATTTTCAGACAAGGGGAATTTTGGTTCTTGCACAAAGATGAGAGGTAGATTCTAGTTGCATTCCAACAATTCTTCCTTAACACAAATAGGGAAATGAATGCAAAGAAGTGGCTCCGACTATGAGACACAGAGACGGCATATCAGGGCCAGAGAGAGCAGGGTGGCTCTGTCCCCTAGGGTCCCCAAAACCCTCCCACCTGCTTTAACATAAGTACTGGATGAGTAAAAAGGCTGTCAAACAGCAGAAGATGCCCAACCCAGTTGTCCTTCAGGAGGGGCAGAGAAGAGAGGTCTTGCATAGACACACGGCTCCCATGTTCAACACCCACTGTGAATAATGATTTTGCAGATGTCCAAGGGCACCATACAACAAATAAATTAGAGGCGGCACAATTGAATGGGGAGCAGCTGCGTATTCCCCACCAGATGGCCTTGCTGATCTCAATAGTTTTTAACATAGTTTTATTTCCAGAGATGAGCAAAACAAGAATCTGGTTAACCCTTGAATAAGAAGAACCACCTGAAAACACTTCCTTGGAATTCATTTCTTTCTGACAGAAAGAGTGAGCAGTCTGACTAGACTGCACGATCCTCCTGCGGGTCTGAAACAAGGTGCAATGGGATTTCTCCTGGGCGCCATCACCTGCACTTGGTGAGCGCTCACTGTCTGCCCACAGACTGGCCCTGCCTGAGAGGTGTGCCAGCCCCCAGGGGCGTGGGGAGGAAGCTACAAGACATTTTGAAGCTTCTATGTTTAAAATACTTAAATATTCAAACATTGAAAGCATTGTTTTTAAATTAACTTATGCTTAGATACATCACCAAGGCATACAAAACCCGCACCATTGCAGCTTGCCTTGCTGTCCGCACACTGAGGCCAGCTCCTGTGAGGACTGTTTCTGCCTCCAGGGAACTCTGGACCCAAGCTGGGGAAGCTCTGATAGCGGCAGAGGGAAGGAGCCCCAACAGGAACTGAACGCCTGAGGGGGGGCACCCTGGGGCTGCTCATCCTGCCCCCACCTTGAGGCAAGGCTAAAGGTAGATGTAATCGCTCTATTTTGCAGGTAAGAAAACCGAGGCTCTGGGCAGTGAAGTGGCTAGTCCTAAATCCCACAAGCACGTAAGTGGCAGAGCTGGATTTAAACATAAGCTGAAGCCCCAGCTGCCCCTCACCGCAGGGAGGGTGGGGACCCGTGGGGACCCACACGTGCGCCTTCACACGTTACCCAGTTTCCAATGAGTAACCGTGAGGCTGGGATGGGGTGAACGATTTGTTCTCCATACATTTCCATCTGGCTTCCAAGTTGACTTCTGTACAGCAAGTATTTCTTTTGTAACAAAGGTAACAGAGAAGTAAGAATACACATTCAATAAAAAATGTGTGGCAAATAGAAAATGGGCTGGGCCAATGCACTCAGCACATGAGTTTCCTTCTCTGAGGCTCAGTTTCCTCTTCTGTGGTTGAAAATAAGCACACTCATGTCCACCCTCAGACTGGCAGAATGGGGGGCATGTGCAGGCCTCGGGATTACAGGAGCCAAGGTGTGATCACACTGAAGGGCTTTGTGCAAAATGCCCAACAAACGTTGTGTCGATACCTCACTTTACCCCTCATTTCTGGAGTTATGATTGAATTGGTAACATCTTCCCATCAGACACACTACACGATGCTCATTTGTCATGGAAAGAAACCCCATTCACATTAAACTAAGAATGACATGCCTGGGAGTGAGCCCGGCCTTCTCTGCCACCACCATGGAACTCCCGGAGCTGATCACAGACTTCCCAGGGTGAGCATACATGTTTACAAGCATGCACAGTCTGAAAAAGCACCAAGGGAGAGTAAGCAAAAGGGACAGTGGGACCCTGGAGGGCACCCTCTCATGACTGTCCACTGATGCCCAAGAAGCCCTTTGACAGTGGTGACCAAGGATCGCTCTCCACATGGCTACACATGCGTGGGAATGGGCACGCACTATCACAGAAAGAAACGTGGTGGCGGAGACCGAAGATGAAAAACCAAACACCAGAAGTGTGTGAATGTAGGCCCATCTGTGCGTCCTTGGGCAAACGGCTTTGCACTCCGGAGCCTGTGTGCTCATCTGCAGACGGGTCCAATGGCAACGCCTGTGGCCCAAAGAGCTGTGAGGATCAGAGGGGTAATCCGTGCATAGCACCTGCACGGTGCTCGTCTGGTCCAAGTGCCCAACGAACAGCCACCAAACCACCCCCACCATCCTCCTGTCATCTCCTCCTCTTCCCCCAGGCTCTGCCAACAGGACTTCAGCACAGCGGTAGGGATTCTGGCTTGGTGTATGAAGACCCAGCCAACTCTGGGTGTAAGGCAGGAAGGAGAAAAGTCACAAGAGCGTGAATGAAAGGGAATGTTCAGTGATGCCCGAACCAGTCCGACTGACATAGGCAGGGAGGAGGCCTTCCCCACGGGAACATGGAAATGAAGATGCTGGTACCACCTGGACACCTGGGGTCAAAAGCTCTTTCTGGAAGGAAGGAGAGACCCAAAGAAGAAACTAATTTTTGAAAGGATAGTTTCAAACCCTCTTTAGGCTTTGAGAAAACAGACCCAGTTCTGACAACCCCACTCAGATTCCCTGTAAAATCTCTGTAAAATAAATAGGTCAAGCAAGTATGCACAGACGTGTTACTCAAGATGCTGAACATGGATATGCCCCGTCTATCGAAAAGGACTTCCTTTCTCTTCTCCACTAAGTAGAGACATTCTGAAAGTGTTTGGTGGCGTATGATTTTTTTCAAAAAAAAAAATCTGTCCAAGTTTCAATACTTGAAGCTGGAAAGGTAAACATTCAATATATATTATAACACAGGTATGTTTTCTAAGAACACCTCTCTCTTGAGTCCAGCGAAGACCCTGCTGAAACTGCCACCAGCTATGCCCGTCTTATCAACAGGGCTGCCACTCCCCCAGGAGAGAAAGCCCCCTTTTGCAGCAGGCAAGGGAGTTGGGAAATGAGAGGAAGCAGGGAGGGTGTGTGTCAGTCAGTTGAGCCGCCCGTACTGTGGCATCCTCTGTTCTGGGTAAAGAGGTAAACAAGTGACCTCTTTCAATTAACTGTGGAAGACTGGGGTCTTCTTCATAAAGATCTGGAAAGCCTTCAGGCCTCGTTTTGAAGGTGGGGACTTGTTTGCAGAGAGTAGACTTCCTCCTGGGCTAAAAAAAAATTGACTTAAAATTCCCTGCGGCTGACATCCTTCCTGTCAAGAACTGCTCTGGTCTCTGTTTCAGAGAAATATTTAGCTGAAGCCCACTTTTGTGTAGACCCAAAGTCAGCTCAGAACCAGTAAGAATTTCTCCTGCCACAACGTGAGTGTGTACATGTGGTCTTCCTCATCCACGGGCCCGCAGAGGCTGCAGAACGGCAGATCGAGCCCTGGACCTGGAATCCACAGGAGTGCATGGTGAGCAGAGCAGGAACACACCCGACTCGGTGACACACCCCAGGGGACACCACAAGATCCCAGTTCGGATAACCCCAGTCAACTCTGGAATCCAGATGCCTTGTAAAAATCTCTATAAAGTAAACAGGTCAAGTCCTAATAGAACAAACACACTGACCATGACTTTGGGCAGGTCACCCGACCTCTGAGCACCTCATGAGCCACTGGGCAAATGCAGCATTTCCAGCAGCAGGTTACAGGAGAATGAAAACTCGCCAGATGCCAGCCTAGGGCCCTCTCGCTGTCTTAAACCCACTGCATGTTTCTGTGTCTCCGCCTACCTTCCCCAGCCTCCTGGCCACCTACCATTTTCACCAACATCACTGGCCTGTTTGATCCATGAAATCCTATCACCCTCCAGATGTCAGCCAAGGGGACTCCAAACCCATTCTCAGAGGACCCCCACCCATCTCAGCCACTTCTCCTCTCTGTGTGTGCTCCAGATGGGACACCTGCCCTGGCCACCAGTCTATAAGCACCACGAATGCAGTGTATCTTTTGTTCCCTTTTACAAAAATTTCCCAAAAGAGGAGCATTATTAGAAAGGCAGGAAACATGTCTAAAAATACAGCAGTCATAAAGAGAGAATTCCCACAAATGGGGAGGATGGCATTTAAAATAGAATTTGAAATTCTGCCGTTTTAAATTTCTGCCTCTTCAGGACTAGTCTCAACGTCTCTCTGGCCTCAGCTGGCGCTGGCTCCACCGTGGGGCCGTGGAGGGCTGCCCGGCCTTGGGCTCCCGACACCACGAGAGCCCCCCAAGGGCCTCGGAGGGCCCGCCACTGCATCTCATTTCCCCCCGGCCTCAGGCCCAACTCCCCACCTTTCTCAATTAGCTTTCATACTTAAGAAAACACCGAAGGGATACATCTTGGTAAATTAAATGATTCTTATCCTCAGCCAGAAGTTTTCTTTTTTTCCTTTTTGTTTTGTTTTTACCTTTTTTCAGCTTTTATAATCCTTTCAGGCAAATTTCTGAATGCATGCAGACAACAGAATTTTTCAGCACATGGCCACAAAATCCCAGGACAAAAGAAAAAAAACATTCCTCCTCCCTTTAGATAATTTTCATTCCTTTCCTATAAAGGATTTGAAAACGTTTTAAAAACATCAAGTCTTCAGACTCAACTAAACATCCAAAGGACCTTTCTCGTGTTTGTTCCCCCTTTTTTTTGGCCCCCTCAGCTACCCTCCTGTCTTCTATCCTTCAGAAAATAGAAAATACCAATTACCTATGTAATTAAATGAGCTCCTCCACTTAGTTAATCTGAGGGACTTACCGGGCAAGGGAAACTAGATTTGGGGGTTAAAAATTATTCACAGCATTACAGAGTGCTGGTGCTGGAAGAGCTGTGAATGTTACCCGGCTCGGCTCCAATTCAAGGACTGGAGGGGAGACACTCTAGCTTCCATGCCAGGCCTGGGACTCGAACCCAGGGACTGCTCTCACCCCCGCCGCAAGGAGATGTTCTGTGACTGCTTCTGCATCTATTTCTGGGCCTCACCCACGCCTCCTCTTCTGAAATTGGTTGAAACAAACAAGTTTACGCACTCCCAAAGCAATCTGGACTGACCTTTTTTCTAATGCTCATACACTGGGATCATTGTCACCTTCTGATGAGACAGTTTATGACATGGCTGGACTGTCTTTGGTTGAATCAGTTTATCTGAGGTTTGCACACCCTTTTGGCAGTTGTAAAACCTTAAGCAAAAGTGACTGATGATGAGCAAATCCCAGAGATATTTTTCCCTAAGAACGGCCAGACGCATTCACTTTACAAAGTGAATTTATCTTGATACATAAGCTGGAGACACTTCAACCTGGTGAGGCCAGCACCCCTACCTAGACTGCTGATTACTCCCTCCCAGATGGGTGGGCCAGCATGGGGACAGCGGCTTCTCAGACTGCCTCTCCCTGCTCCCCTCCTGGTCCCCCTGCTGCCTCTGTGACCTTGGAGGGCCTTTGGATGACACAACATGGGCTAGCACACACCTCAGGCTCCGCCTCCTCCTTTCGCCCCATGCACCCCCACACCCCTGCTGGAATGTGACCCACCCCGGAGGGCTCTGCAGCTGGAGCTAGGGGCTTCCCCAGAGCACCTGGTGGGGATCCTCTGGGCATCGCTGGGCGTGCAGGCCCTGAGACACAGACACTGCCTTCCGCACACACGCCAGAGGATGTGATAGTGTGCTACACACATGCAAGCAGCGTACTTCAAGCCTCTTTATAATTCTCTTTGGGGATCTCAAAGAAGAAATTAGGAACGCTTTGCAAAGGCAGCATAAAGCTCTTAGGCGCTTATTTTCTATGGACATTTTCATCATTCAGTGAAACTGCTGGCATCTTCCTCACTTGTTCAGACTGATCTATTCAGTCATCAGTGCCAGCCCTCAATGAGGGAAGCAGAAGAGGGCAATTTCTGTTCTGCCCTCCTAAGACCTGCAATCCTATTGGGCATGAAGTCACGAGACCTGAGCCTTGGACCCAAACCCACATACCTGGGAGACCCTCTTGTTAAGAGCTCTCATTTCACAAGTAAGGAAGGTCAGTCAATCTGCCCGAGATCAAGGCTGACTTCCATATCTCACAAACAGGGCAGCTGGGGGCTGGTATGTGTTAGGTCATTAGGCTTATAATTGGAAGCCTAGGCCATCCAGGACTTTGGCAAAACAAAGTTAGAAATATGGTAATGCCATTCCCCAGATGGAGCTGGGTTTTCAGATTCCATTAAAGATCGTGTCTAAACATGTCAAATGAAAGTGTTGTATTGAGGCAACTATCCAGATACTTCATGTCAAACTCCCGGAGCCTCTGCCTCAATTAGCAAAATAACTGAAGCAAAACGTGAGCATATGGCTAATCCAGGAATAGCTGCCTCCAGTTCTCACCTCCTCTGGGGCCACAGACAGAGCCAAGGGGTGGTGGTGACCGGTGGCACTCGTGTGCACGTCCACATGCTGACCCCTCGGGAGCATGGTGGTGTGAGCACAAGGGTCATCTAGATGACTGAGGTTCTCATCCTGGGTCCACGCCTGACCCAGGCCCGCCTCAGCTCCCCATCTGAAGAGTGTGGATGACAATGATAATGTCCAGTCTAACACAACTGCAGGCAGGATGGAGGTCATCGTGTTGAACAGAGAACCCGGCAGCCAGAGAGCACCTGAACAGCGGTAACTATCCTCATTATCTTTACCATTATTCCTCACCTGCTCTCTGAGGTTGTGTTTACCAACATGTTGGGTGAGTCCCCGGTCTGGTCTGCTTTATGCAGTCCCGTGTCTCACTCTGGTCTCTTCTGGAAGGCTGGCTCACCGAAATGTAGCAGAAATTAACTACTTCACTACCAGTTGCAACAGCTGATCCTTCATATTCTAATCCAGAGAAAGAAGATCAAAGCGCATACATTGTAATGTCTTCTAAGTCCTTTTAAAAAGAATCACTGCGCTCTTATAAAAAAAAAAAACTCTGCTTTCGTATCACCTGCTTTGATAGCCCTACCCTTAAAAGAAAAATCAGAGAGAGTAAACTGTTATTTTAAAAATAAGACCTTGTCTTGTGAATAACTGCAGAGTGTTCCATTTTAATAAGGAACACAAATCTAAATGATAAAAACAGGGCCATTTTAATCTTAGAATGTTGGGTCTGATGGTATTTTGGGCCCCAAGCTCATGAAGAACAGCTAGCAAGTAGATAATCCAAGCCGGGAAGAAAGCACCCAGATGGCACGGGCACGCCCCTCTCTGGGCTAAGCTGCGCTCAGAACTGAGTGGCACACGACCAGCCAGGGTGGGGACTCTGCCTCTCGAGGAGGGGAGACGGCCCGAGTCCCCGCTTCCCGTATGGACACCAGCTCAGCACCAAGCCCCAGAGGCACCCTCCCTCCCCCAGAGGCAGTGAGTCTGAGCTTCACTGGGCAAAGGGGTGAGCCCCCACAAACTAACATCCCTTCAAACTCCCTCATAAGGGTAAAACTGGGTTTGACTGCATTCTGCAAGGTCAGCTCTGGCACCCATCCATGCCACACACACCACAAACACAGCCAGGAAACACAAGGGGCTTGTGAAGTTCAAGGGAATCCCTGCTGTCTTCAGACCCCATCAGCCAACGGGCAATAGATGGAAAGGGGGGGAGGAGGCATGAGCTGTGTAACACCACAGGAGGCTTCAGGGCTGGTCCCAGGAGGAGTCACAGGGTGCCCCCGCCCCACCCAGCTGTGATGTTGACATTGAGGTCAGCAAGTATGACAGGAGAAACATGAGTAGGCAGTGGGCAGGCTGTGGGAGTCAGGGTGTCAGATATTTCCCTGAACACCAAAGACCACAGGTCCATACGACTCTCAAGTTTACAATTTCAGGCACAGAAATTTGAGTCACTGACATTAAACAGGGAAGCAGAGCAGAGGATTGATGGATGCACCAGAACCAAGGTCCCTTGAGCAAGAAAGAAAAGGAAAAGCCTTTTCCCTACCTTTAAACGTGATGTGGAAAGGTCCAGCTGGCGGAAAGACTGGGTTGTCCCTCCATGAGCTCCAGCCAAGGAACACCTGGGCACAGAGGCCAGCCAGAGCCCCTCTCCAGCCCAAGGCCCTGCCCAGCCGGCCAGCTTCAGTCCTGCAGAGCCAGACCCCAATCCTCCCTCTGAGGGGCACAGATTTCTCTCTCCCTGCCTCGACTTTGACATTTCTGTTTCCCCACACCTGACCAACCAGGGTTTATGTGCCAGGTTGCATTAAATGTGGAATATAATTAGGGTGAAGCCACCCCCAGATGGGTGATCCCCCAAATCAAAGTTTCTGCTGAGCCCCAACAGGTGTTCTGACTTTGGACACATGGTCCGCCTGCTTCCTGAGGTGACATGAAAACACAACCAGACTGGGCCGTGCTGATATGGAGAGTCTCCACCACCTCAGAAAGTTCTACTGCCCAGGGCTGCACAGACGGGAGCTCCTTGAGGGCCAGGACTGTTTATTTCCTTCATTCCCTTCCCAACTGGCCACCCAGCAAAGGGCCCTGGGAAGTCACTGTTTCCCCAAATTGATGTAAGACTTACGAAGGGCACTGTATCAGGTCCCAGGCCCTGCCCGAGATCTACTGAATCTCCTGGGGGTAGAGGAGCCAGGTGTGCGGTCACCCCAGGGGAGTTCTGAACCTTGAGCTACTGGCCACAGATTTCCCTTCCTTCCAAGTCTCTTTATTCAGCCATCACCACTGTTGTGAGTTAGGAACTGATGGAGCCTGGGACACCTTGGAACTCAGCCAGGGGTGGCCCCACTGGGGCCCTGCACTCAGGGACCATGCCAGCGCCCTCTCCCCTTCAGTATCCCATCAGTAACAGGGAGACCAATGCACCTGCGCTCAGAGTTCCTGCCAGCTGCCGCTTCCCACCGCTTCGGACCCCTGGTAACAATGAACAGCAGCCTTGTGGGAAGGAAAAGCCTCTCCCTTACCTTTAAACATGATGTGGAAAGATCCGGCTGGCGGAAAGACTGGGTTGTGCCGAACCGGTTGTGTTTGGGACTGGATTGATTTGCAAATAAACCCTTGCTAAGACCAAACCATTAAGTGGTGGCAGCCCTGGTCCCCACCCCCAGGAGAGAGGAACTCCAGGCTTTACTTCATTGCAAGCAGACACCCAAAGGGTGGTGACTGAAATTTTAGATGAATTCCAAGCTCTTCCCAGAGACCAACAAATGCTCATCCCCAAGTTCAAAAACAAAGACAGTCTCCCCGTGGAACATGCCTACGGGATGCAGAATCCCAGCAGAGGTAGGGGTGTCCTTCCAGGACATCTTAGGGACCTCCTCTCTCCTCAATTCCCAGCCCATCACAAATGGACTGAAGGGCCAACACTGCAGAAGGGCCCACAGGTATCCCCTGGAGTCTTTCCTTCTTGGACAGAGGGCAAAAGGGGTGTCAGAAAAAAAGGTATGTTATTTCCAGGCTCTTATTTCATTTTCCAAGAGACTCACATGCGGCTGGTGGGAACTGTATTGGATACAGTCGTTTGGAAAACTGGCAGCCTCTCCTGAGGCTGAGCACATTCGATCCTAAAGACCAGTAATTCTCCTACACGTGTGCCCGACAGAAATGCATCCATTGCTCATCAAAGACATGCACGAGAGTGCTCAGAGCACCAGCCGTTAAGCCAAAAGCTGGAAATCGCAGTGTCTACCCACAGTCAAGTGGATATCTACAGTTCAGCTACAGAAATGAACTAGCTACCCCTACAAGCAACACCAAGGAAGAATCTCACTAATGTCAGTGCGGAGCACAAGAAAGCAGATGTGCCAAATGGTTACATTTAGTTAAAGTACAAAGACAGGCAAAACCAGCCAAGGCTGTGGAGGCCAGGATGGTGGTTTGCCCTGGCTGGACGGTGCGGGGTGGTGAATGAGCAGAAAGGACCCCAGGTTTCTGGGGTGCCATTCATATGCTTGGCCCAGGTGCTGTTTCCACAGGTGAGTTGTTTGTGCAAATCTACTATGCAAATGGTGGGTGTTCTCTAGTGCATTGTTACAGTCCCAGAAAAAAATTCATGAAAAAAGCAAGGTCAGACAGGTAGTGTTGTTTCTGCCCTATGAGACCAAGAGAGATGGATGGGGCGTGCGAGCAATCCAGCCCTCATGCCTTGACCATGAATGTGAATGTTCTCCCATCAGATGGACATTTGCTTCTTTTCACAGGCTCCAAACCAAAGCTTCCTCTGTCTGTGCATTTTAGAATGGTTAATGGAGCTCATAACCATTCAGTTTTACGACCCAGCTTGCAGTCAATGGCTAATGACCTGCAGTTGTCAGGAGGTTATGGGTTCCCAGCTTAAATGGCTCCTCCCAGGGTGGACCTGGCCAGGAGGCTGCAAGCCCCAGGCCCTCCCTGGCTGCACCATGGCTGCCTCCTGGGGCCTGCTCAACTTTGCAGCCACCTACAGGCAGAGCACACCAGGCAGAGGTGAGGTCTCAGGTGAGGGCCTTAAAAGGGCTGTGTCACACATTTTCAGCTTGAATCCATAGAAGACTTTCTGGGGGCAGAAGCTGTGTGATTAACAGCAAACCCAAGCCTGCTCCATGTCCCCACCCCCACCACTCCCTGGAGGGTGACTTGCTGTTTCATCCCAGGGTCTGCTCACTTCACCTCTGAGAGAGCCAGTACCCACAGGGAGGGAGACACATTCAATACTTACACTATAGCCTTCGAAAGCTGCCCTCCTACAAGTTACTTCCAAGGAATTTCTCAAATCTCCCAACAGAGAAAAAATAATTAGGTCCCAGGAACCCTAAATGTCCTCTGAGGAAGCCCAACTGTCCTCAAGGTAGGGGACAGAGGGCACTAAGTGGCATGGGCCCCCATGCTGCAGGAAGACAATGCTGGGGGTTGGGGCCAGGGGATTGGGTGGGTGTGGAATCATGATCCCCAGGAATGAGGATTCCACACACTCTCAACCTCAGAGAGAGAACCACGGGCCTGACACCGCACTGGGATGTGCGTGTCTCAACCCCCAGGCTCACCATGACCACCACTGTTGCTACCCACTACCTGCTGACTGCCCCTTCGGGAAGCCTTCCGGGACCTGGAGCATCTCCTGTGGGCCCAGAGCTTCCCTGGGGTCCCCTCTCCTCCAAGCTTCCTCTGTCATTACCTGGAACTCCCCAACGCTGCCCCTTGGACCAGACTGGCTCAATGCAGCGACAATCCTGCTCACACATGACTCCCACGCCCCTCTGTCAAACTCATCGCAATTACAATTAAATGATATTGTCCTAAGTGTTTTTATACCTAGTCCTCCACCGGTCTCCAAGCTCCATGAGGCCAGGGCCTGGGTGCGTCTTAGCCACCACCAACTCTCTCCCAGCCAGTGTTGGGTTCCTTGCCTGTGTCCCTCTACAGGGTAGGGCTCCCTCAGTGGGAACACCAAGGCATCCCAAACATCTGGCTGTCCATGAAGGTGATTTCTCTCCCTCCCTGACATCTCCTGTAGCACAGAAAGAGGGCAGCACAGCCATGGTACAAGTCTTAGAATCAAATCTCTGTCCAGCCATTGCCAGCTGGTTGACACTAGGCAAGTAAATGAACCTCTCTGAGCTTGATCTGCCCCACCTTGAACAAGCATCATGCCCTCTGTGTCCTGAGGTCCTGACACTGTCTCAGACATGATCTTATTCTTTTCTTGTATCTTTATAGTTCCCTTCCATTCTAGGCCATTGTCCAAGAATGCCAACTCACAGGCCAGAACAGGGATCTAGGACCTGACTCATTTGTCCATTAACAGATCCTAAGGCACTGGGCACATGGCAGACAAGCTGGAGAAGACCCCAGCTCCTTTGGAGTTCATGAGGTTTTGCAGATGGGAGAAATTGTTCTGGCACATTTATTGTTTCTCTCCCTTTCTCTTTTTATTTATGCATCAAGATTTTTTCCTCAATAGCTTTAAGCCAGACTATTATTTAAGGTATCTCAGACTCCACATCGAGTAATAAAAATGTTGTGGGATTTTTTTCCCTACTCTTTTTCTTTTCAAAAGAAAAACAATTGTGGATGCTTAACAAGGAAACTAAATGAAACCGACTTTTGCTTGCACATGAAAGTGCTATGCTTATTATTTACTGAATAAGTTAAGTAGTAGCTGAGCATTCCCTTGAAAGGGAGGATCTAATTCCAGACAACCAGGAACAACACAGACTTTCCCTCATGTCTCAGGCTCAACGCGGCAGTTCTGGCCTTCAGGACGGCAATGCCTGGCAGGCTCTCTCTCCCCAGCCAGGAGGCATAAAAGACAACATCTCTCTTCAAGCTCACAGCCCCATTCAGACCCATCAACTGGTGACAATGAAAGCAGAGCGCTGGCCCTGGTTCCCTTTGAGCTCACATCTTCAACGACCTCTGTACAAGCCTAGGACAAAGGGTGGAAAATTCAGCAGCGACACACAGCCAGCCCCCAGACGAAGCACGAAGAGATCATCGGACGTGAGCTGCTTTCCTTAGTATTCTGAGCACAGCATCAACCCCCAGCCTCCCCTGCTATAAAAATAACTTAAATCCTCATTCAAGATTCTCAATTCCAATTTAAAACCTGAAAAGCCAGGCTCTCCTCTGCTGGAACACCCCTCTCTTTGGCTGCCAGCCCTAATGTTACTTTCTTCTTCTCCTCTGGCTTCTAAGAGAAAAAGGCACCTGCTGTGTGCATGAGTCCCACTCACCGTGCTGGTGCTGGGAGAGAACACAGGCAGAATGCAAAGGAGCTCCAGCCTTCCAAACCCAGCAGCCACCTGCGCCAGGAGGGGGTGCCTCCAGCGCTGGAGTCCGTTTCCCCACCAAAATGCATGGTACCCACCCACCCCCAATTTTGCACGTTGGCTTTCTCCATGATTGGGGAATGACTAGGGGGACCTACAGCAGCCCTGAAATCCCACACTCTCTGCAGGAGCCTTCCACTCCACTGGGACAACAGAGCCCAAGCAGTGGACAGGACTGGGACACAGGGCCACTAACAGAAATGCACATTAACCATCAGGAGGTGCTAGATAATCACTTTTTGTCAGCCCTTTTAAATATTTTGCAGAGAAAAATCACCAGGACCTCAGGTTTATATACACACACACACAATCTAGGAATGACATTGTCCTAAGTGTTTTTATACCTAGTCCCTCACTGGTCTCCAAGCTCCGTGAGGCCAGGGCCTGGGCATGTCTTAGCCACCACTGACACTGAAAAGGTTTTCTCCATTTCTCAAAGCTGATCTTTCAGACAGTGGATTCCCTTAGAGAATTTTGGTCCTTGTGCTTGTTCATACCAAAGAGCACAGAGGTAGATTTTTCCAGATTTCTGACACTTGGAAACTGGGAAAGCCACACAAAATCCCAGCAGCAGACCAGGACAATCACTCTGCGGGCCAGTGCAACTCCGCAAGGGTGTACAGAGGTCAGGCACCCTGCCAGTCCTGCCCTCCAGCCACTTACAATCTACTGTTCACAGCAGTTGCTATAAATCAAGTCTGTCTAGGGTAAGTATCCCACAGGACACCGAGGGCTGCGGGTTGCCGCCTGTGCAGTCATACAGGGCCGGGAGCTCACAAGGGCCTACAGTTGGTTTAATGCTCTACTGTCTCCATTCTGAAATTCTTAATAACTTTTTAATGAGGGGCTTACACACAAGGCCTCCAAATCAGACAGCCTATCCTGGAGTTACCTAAAGAGTTATATAATCAGGTTAGAAGGAGAAAGAAATCAAGTCCAGAGGGCTTCTCTTATTCCTGGTATGTGTGGCAGCTAAAGAGCAACGGCCTTACAGTCTCAGGCTGAAGCTCCTCGCAGGAGCATTTCAGAATCAGAATCTTTCACTCTACACCAGGAGCGAGGTTAGCCGAAGCAGGTCCCACAAGCCCATTTATCACAACTGATCTATAAGGGTATCTTCTCTACTGCAGCCTCTGCCTGGCGATTGAAAAAACAAGGGGCCCTTTATCACCTAATGGGATTGCACATCCATCTCAAAGCCCGGCCCCCCACAGGCACTCAAGTGGGGATCCCATCTGTAAAATCCACGGCCTGAAGTTTACACTCCTCCAGCCCCTGCATATGGGAAAATCTTTACCTTAGTTGAGCAACGGGCTCATTCCACAGCCTGAAAGGAAAACGAAGCCCTTGGACACCTGCCCTGCTCTGTTAGTTTGTACAACGTGTCCCAGGACTGCACTATTTAAACACTTCACAAACAAGCTTCATTTTAACCTTCCTTTGTGAAGAATGCAAAATCAATTAAGTATCTGCTGATAATGCCCTTGTATCCCATTCTGGTGACATCTCACAATTAATGCTGCCCAAGGGGATGATAGCGAGCTGCCTCACACGCCGCCTTCTGGTTATTAGGAGCATCACTCTGACCCAGAGCCCAACGTAGGAGGTTCAGACACAGCATGCTGTGTGGGGATTCTGCATTTTTAAGAAATTAGTTTGTTGATGGTTTAATTAAAACACACCAGAGCATAATTCAATTGGAATCAAAGCAAATGAGGCCGCAGAAATCTTCCCAACCTTAAAAGTACCTACAAGGGACAGGGTAATTTCACACAGATCTTTAAGTGTTTCTGCCTCTACTGATGTCACTGTTTTCACCAGTAAAACCAGCTGCACTCAGAAAGGGAAGGCAAGTGATAGGTCTTAGGCAAGCCCCTCCTGTGGCAGGTGAGGGAAGAGGCTCAGAGAAGTCATGTAAGCAACCCCAGGACACAGAGCAGTCAGGGAAAGCTGGGGCCAGAAGTGTAAAGGCCTGAACCAAGGAGGGCAGCCCTACAGAGTAAGAGCCAGCCATCTGTGAAGTCAGACCGCCTGGGTTCTAGTACCACTCTACCATTCTAGAGCTGCCAGGCATTTAGGTGGGGGTGAACCTTGTTTGCCTTGGTTTTCCCCCTTGTAAAACGGGGGTGTTAATCGTATCTACCTCAAAGGTTGCTGAGACTAATAAAACAATGTGGATGAAGGCTAGCACAGGACTCAAATGTTGGTTACTATTATCAGAACTCGTTTCCCAGGTGCATGTCCTACGTCTATTACACCAAACTGTTCTCTACGGTTCCTCATTTCAGAGGATCTCTCAGACTGGGGAAGAAGGCTATCTGTGTGCACACAACAAAGATGCTGCACCCACAAAGTACCACCCAGGCCCATGGAGGACATATGCACAAATCATGGGTCTTCCGGTATCTGTTGACCTGTTGGAAACTAATTTTAGTTGATGGCCAATTGGAAGGGATCCAAAAACAGCCTGAAAAGATAAATGACAACATGGAAGTTGATGAAATTCTAAAGTGCTTCCAAAGTGCTGTGGATCCCTAGGCTTAATTAAATTAGACAGTAGCAGGATAAGGTCTGTAGCTTAGTAATGCTATTGTACCAGTGTTGATTTCCTGGTTTTGGTAATGCTTTATGGTTATGTAAGATGTTATCATTGTGGGAAGCTGGGTAAAGAGTACACACGATTTGGTACCATTTTTGCAACTCCTCGTGAATCTAAAATTATTTCAAAATAAAAAGTTAAAATAAAACCGTGAGACATCCATCTAGATGAAGGGGATTCTTGGCAAGCTTTCAACATGACAATATAGTCATGCTTCTGGGCAGTATGGCCCCACACGGACTAGGGATGAGACACTGAGAACATCTGGAATGATTCTAAATCAAGCTATTCAGAAAAAAATCGTTTCTTTTTTATTTCTCCATTTACTAAAACACAGGGAAATTTATGTTTTGTCCACATCTTAAAAACTAATTCTAAACAACATAAAGTATAGATATGCGTCACTACAACTACTGATAAACATTTATTGGGAAAACTTTGCAATGTTGACACCCTTGAGGATGTTCCAGAGATGACCGGGGAGAGATTGGAAGTTTACAAGATGACTATCTGCTGAGGCCCTAATGGTGTCGGGTTGACCAGTTGGTCCTTGGGCTTGGTTCCCAGGAAGGAAAGGTTCATTTGCATGTCATTAACATGGGCAGATTGAGTTGTATGGAGCAGTCCAGGCATAGACAAGGTCCAGAGTATCCTGAAGGAGAGGAAGGAGAGGATCCACAAGGCCAGACATCACAAAGGCTGTTCCCACGGAGATCACAGGTGATCACAGGACCAGGGGTGGGGAGGCAACCTGGGGGTCCCCTATCTAGGAGGCAGGGAGAAATTGTAAGAAAAGGACAATGAGTGGCAAGACCCTCATGAAACTGAGGTTATAACCAACGATGGGAGAGAAGCCCCTGAGGGTAGCGATGGGGAGGAAGGACGCACCTCCACCGGAGAGGAAGCCCAGTCCTGAAGGAGGGCTGCGTCCAGTCAAGGGCAAGGCAGGAAAGCAATACTCAAGGCAGGGGCCACATCAGCATGGTTGTTTGCTATGCCCTAGGTTCCCCCTTAGGGTCCCCTCTCCCCAACCAGACAGCTTGGAGTCGTCACGGAATTCAAGTTACCAGCCGCGTGCTCAGCTTTGGGATTGCACAGCGCTACTTCAGTCTTGTTTTTATGAGTGTGGTTTCAGCTGCCCACCCCAAGACTCCCGCCTCGAGCATGTGCTTACATAAAAACACCTTCTGCTCACAAGCCAAGCCCTACGTGAGAGGACAAAATCATGAGGTGGTGTTTCTCCCTAGCCCTGTTTTCTGGAAGTGCAGTGGCTGCAGGCCGACCAGCATCCAACAGGTGCTCCTTCACCTGGTGACGAGAGGGTCAGAAGGCGAAGCTGTAAATGACCATTTGGAGGATGTAGGACAGAAAAGAGTGGACGTCAGCACCAGGGCGCTAGGCACCAAGTCCTCGGACTGGCCTTCCCAGGGCCTCCCAAGCATACCTGATCCCGTCCCATGAAACAGTTCCCTCTTGGGGTCTTGGCACCGGCTGTTCCCCAGTGCTCTTCCAGAGCTTCGGGCAGCAGTGCCTTCCTGTCACTGAAGGATCAGCTTAGATGTCACCTCCTCGGAAAGGCTTTTCCCACCACAGGGCACTCATTACTATCTGCTCTCTGATCCTGTGAACTATCCACTCCCTAGTCTCTCCATGTGAGAATATACACTCTGTGAGTACAGGGACCGTGTCTGTCCAGTTCCTGCTGGAATCCCGGCACCTAGGACCACATCTGGCACATAGCTGGTCCTCAGTCACTGCAGAGGGACTCCTAAAGGAAGGTGCAGAGTCAGGAATGGGTCAGGTTCCCTGTGTCGTCAATCAACGAAGCTGAGGCATCAGGGACAAGTCACTCCCTCTCTGCAGGTCTCCGTTTCCCCAGCTATAAAAGAGGGATGAGTGAGATAGAAACTGAGCCAGGCCGCCTAGAAGACCTGGGCTACCCCTGCACTGCAGGCCTAGGTGTTCGGTTACCCGATGTGCTCATGCCCTTTTCCCTTCACCCATGTGTCCATCCGTCCACCCATCTAATCATTCTTTCCCAGGGGAGACGTTCTGTGCATATAACCTTGACAGAGACACACTTCCTGTCCTAAAGGGATAATAACCTTCCAGCAGCAGAGGCAGGAAGGAGGTAATTCCTGCACTGACCAGCCAAGGGCCAAAGAAGACCCCTGGGCGTCTGGCTGGGCCGCTGCGGAGATGAGGGTGGGCATCCATGGAGAGAAGGGAAACAGATCTCAAATCCCACAGATGCAGCCAATGAGGGTAAGGGTATGGTCATTACGGCCAGGGAGTCGGGTTGAGAAACCCAAGGAGTGTCACAGTTGAAGTCCCGGCACAGACTGGGGACAAAAGAGGTTCATTCCTGAGATCACTGTGCAGATTATCCATCCCCCATCTTTGCCACGGATGACTGGAAATTCTCAGAAGAACAATTATAATCATTGCTAAGGTTCGTCAGAGGTTCTTAGGCCAAAGACCTTAACACACATGTGCATGTGCCCAGGCAAGCATGAACACGCACACACACACACACACAGACGCCCAGGGCTCGCCCCAGGAACTGCCGTAGGCCTGGGTACGTGTGCTTCTTTCAGAAAGCTCCATGGGGGCTCCAACGCAGCACCCTGGATTTAGAGCCCATGACCTTCCTGCAAAGTTGACTTCATATTAGAATTGTAACAGTGCATTATGGTGTCATTGACAGCAACATGACATGTTTCCATGAGTATCTTAACAGATGGACTTTCCTAAGCATCATGAATGTTCCAGCCACAAAGCACTTCTACTACATCAGAACTCAAATGATACCAAGAAACAAGGTGTTTGAAAGGCTAGTCTGGGGACACGGCTGAACACCCTAGGATGACCCCCAGCCTGTGCAAAATGCCTACACTGGGAGATCTCGTGGCTGGCCCCTGCATGGTTCCTTCAATGCTCTGGCCCAGCATGATTCTTTAAAATATAACTTCATAATGTATCCTGGAGGCACAATCACAGCCTCTTGTTTACAGACTTGGCCAGATCAGATAAAATTTCATTCTCTGAATTGGTTCCTAATTTAATTATTCCCCGGATAAGCGTTGGCCTCCCGTTGCTGCAGGGGAGAAAGGACTTGAAGGCACTGGCGCCACAAGTTGCAGCTCTCATTTGGCAGCTAGCAGAGGATGAGCCATTCTGGGGCCTTTGTCAGGTCAAAGGGCCGACAACGGTGGGCTCAGCAAGGCAGTTACCATCTGCCCATCCAACCAACCTTCATTTACTCCCCCAAGCTGGTCAAGAGAGTGATCTGGGGTTTTACTAAGAGCTTAGAAAGAATGTTCAGGATAGCTGGACCGACTCTGAAAACCCAGATTCAATCCTGGCTCCATGGCCTCTCTGGGCCTCAGTTTCCCCATCTACAAAATGAAACTGGACTCCGTTTCCCTGAAGGCTTTTCCAAGCTCTAAAATTCAGATAATTCAGAAAAGTATCACAAACCCATATGAGAATCCAGGCCTTCTCTATGGCCAGGGGCAGAGCATGTAAAAAAGGTGAATGAATCTTATTATTAAGAGCAAGTAAAAATACTCCATAAAATATAATCCTAGAAATGAGACATGTGCCACATAAAACTTGTACATGAACATTTATAGCAGCATTATTCATAAGAGCCAAAAGCTGCAAGAACCCAAATGTCTATCAAAAGAAGAATGGATGAATAAACTGTGGCACATTCATACACCAGAATATTATTCAGTCATAAAAAAGCACGAAGTACTGATGCCTGCTGTAACATGGATGAACTGTGAGGACATCATGATAAGTGAAAGAAGCCAGTCACAAAAACCATATATTGCATAGTCCATTCATATAAAAGTCCAAGACAGAGCAATTCATAGAGACAAAAAGTAGATTCCTGGTTGCTTACAGCTGGAGGATGGAGGTACACAGGCGAACAGGAGGCAAATCGCTAATGGGTACAGGGCTTCTTTCTGGTAAGAGAAAATGTTCTAAAATTAAATGTGGTGCTAGTTGTATGTATCTATGAATGTACTAAAAACTATTGAACTGTATGGAATGTGAATGATAGTCCCATAAAGCTGTTTAAAAAATAGGTTCAATGGAGGGAAAACAAGTCTGTTGCATGACTTTTAAATATAAAGCAGTCAAGAACTTTGTAAAATACATAACCTACACATATATAAACACATATGCATAAACATGCAAATGGGAAAATATATATACATATACAGGTATTCATATGCACATATATATCTATACATATACACACACAAATGGGCAAACCTCCCATAAGTCGAAAAAACCCCACTGACTCAAATGTGAGCAGCTCTGCATTTTTTTTACTGATTTGTTCCGGTTTTAAGAGCCAAAAGCAATTTTTTTTCCCTCCCACCCAAATGGCAAACGAGGTTCCATCTACTTTTTAACATATCATTTTTGTTCTCTGCGTCAAATTATGTACAATGCAAAGGATCCGCAGATTTTCATGGATCTGTCGACATGGGCGAATGATTTTTTTTGCCTGGAAGGTATTTCTGATGAGGAGCTCACATTTGCTAAGCTCCCACTCATCTCTTTTATACATCTCTCCATATCTAATTTCTCACAGAAACTGCTCTGGAGTGGGAATAAACAGCTTTTCAAAGTTAGAATGACACAAATGTCAGGCCAGTCCCACTCTCATTAACCAGAACATCCCCTCATCCTCTTATTTATTCCCACTGATAATGTTCTCAGGCAAGTTCAGCATGTCCTAAAAGCAGCTATTTCCTCTGACTTTGGACATAGTGCACTTGGATTCCCAGCCTGATGTGGCGTTGGACGGGGCTTTCTGGAGTACATTATGAAGAACTGTAACAAAGCCTAAGGGAGGGGTCACGTCATTGCACATCCAGGGTACGGATGACCACAGAAAAGAGATTTCCACAGTTCGAGAACACTCAGCACACAGAAGATGGTCCTTCCTAAGCATGCATCATGTCTAAGCTTGGGCAATGTTTCTTTCACGTAAAGCATGGTCATTGGTGGGTCAAAGGAGCATGAATGGGGGAAGTACTGCGCTTCACACCGGATGACACCCAGGGCAGCGTGGAAGCTGCCTTCCGACCACCTCCTCTCCTCTGTGGGCCTCAGCATCCCAGGGGCCCAAGGACGGAAAGGCTCGCAAGTAAAGAGATGCCTGACATTCCTACAGCCAGGAAGCCATACCCTGTGCAAAACAGATGGGGAAGACAAGATGGAAGATTCCTGTTACCTCAACTGAGTCCCAGTCCCATGGTAACAGTGTGCAGCATGCAAAGGAGGGGTCAGCCCCATGAGAAGGACCCTGGGTGGCTGGGAGGCAGAGACAAAGGAGGCCCCGGTGCCAGCCAACCAGAGGCCGGAGCTGGGGGCGCCAGGGCCCTGGCAGAACATCCCCTGCTCCTCTCTCAGTTGCCCTTCACCTTGTGCTGATAGGGAGGTTGCCAAGCTGGGGACAAGCCTGATTTGGGCCCCTCTCCTCAGTCCAACTGACCTCTTCTCCATTTGCAGAGCCTCCAGGAGAGAGGGTTTCCACGGAGGGCTGCCACAGAGAGTTTTGAGAACACCCCCTACCACAGACACACACGTACAAGGCGAGGAACAGAGGCCCCGACCCAGCCTGACTGCGGCCCCCAACCTCCTGAGAAGGGGGTGGATACCAGGGAAGTGGTGGTATTCTGCCTCCAACCAGCGTCCAACAAATCTGAGCTGTTCTTCGTAGGAAAATTATAAAGCTCAACTTCCCTAAAACTCTGAGGAAGACATTCCACAGAGGCCCTGAGTTCAATTTTGAGTCAGAAATGAGAACTTCCTGCTCCCTCCACCAGACCACAGAAGGGACACCAATGCCTCCTTCTTCTCGGCATCTTCCTACAGCCATAGCGATTTAGACATCGAGCTTCTGGTTCCATGGCCCAGATATGAGCAGCTGTGACCAACCCCCACGTGGAAGAACAGGAAACTGAGGACAGAGGAGCCGGTCAATCCCATGGGACCTTGGCTAGCATGTCACCCGCCCCCTCGTGGCCGAGCTTAAGAGACAGCGTGATCAGAAGTGCATGCTGGGAAGTACAACCACTTGGCCCAGCTGCCCCAGGGCAGCCCTGCTCTCTGGTAATACTGGAGGGTCCTCATGTGCATGAACCAATACAGTTCTGCGAGTGTACGTTTGGAAGACTACATAAACAGGTTCACAAATCAGAGGAAATAATCCTCTGTAGACCAATAGTCTGATTTTTGGTTTGGAAATTATGGCCCCAACAAATACATGCCAGGATACACTTTATGTTTTTAATGCAAATATTTACATTCCAAACAAAGGCTCACGGAACTTAAAGATAGGCTATAAGAAACGCTAACAGCCCCCACATTTCTTGCCTGAGTAGATGGCTCCTGCTTATATTCCTGAAACACAACCAAAATTCCTTAACAATTTCCCCACGACTCTCAAGACATAAAAACTGCGGTTACTACCTTCCAATAACCCAAAACCCAATGCCAGGAAACCCAAGGTTATTTACCCTAGGCCCTTGACTCCTTTAGAAATGTAGGGACAGGTATTAAATCTCCTGTAACATGCTACAAAATTGGGGCTTCCTTTCTGTCTTCTGGGTATACCCCCAGAGGCCCACACGAAATCCCAGACAGCCCTTTCTCCAGAAGATACGGGTTTTGGAAAGAATCGTTTTTAACTGACGTATTCATTCAACAAATGGCAGTGTCTCATGATCATGTGTGGGTCCAGCTGTGAGGGGGTTCCCAGGTGCCCTCCCCATCATCGAGAGGCTCGCCAGGCCTGGGGGAGCAGACACACCCAGGAACTACACCATGGGATGAGTTCAAGGTTGAGGAGTTCACCAGAGTAGCATGCGAAGTTCAGAGGAGGGAAGTGACACTTGCATGGGGCCGGGGGTCGGGGAGGAAGATGTGGGAGAGAGGGTAGGAGTTACCAGCAAAGGCTTCCAGAAAGTGGTGATAGGGGCAAGGCCCGATGAAGGTTCAGGTCCTGCGGGCAAACCCAGAAGGAGCTGGAAGGGTTCTCTTGGCCAGGCTACTAGTCAGCCAGTCCCTCCACTCAGCCTGAACTGCATTATCTTAGACTGCAGTCTTCGGGTCCAGGGCTAATCGCTACCTCAGTTTGCCTAAGCACCACCCTGCTCTGCAGATAACAACACACAGCTGACAGGCCTCTGCTAAGCCTCAATGCCCTGCTGTCCTTATCAACTACACACCTAATCGGTGCCATTTGTCAGCTCCCTACCAAGGGCCCAGCCCAGGCTCAGTATTTAATTCACTGGTGTGTGTGTGGTGGTTGGGGGGGTGGGGGGTGGGGCAGGTCTTCTTCGCTTCTTGCCCACTCCTAATGAAGGGGCTTCCTCCTGAGTAACTCTCCTGGCGTCTACACCTGCTGGTGTCTACAGCATCCCAGGAGTATGGAAGGAGGACCTGGACATGGGCAGCCCAGCCCCACCTCTTCCCAGGAGCCGGCACTTCCCCCTGCTGGTGCCCAGTCGGGGAAGGACACCCCTGGGCAAGGCTGCAGCTCTCCCAGCCTGCCCGGGGCTGCAGGGAGGTCGGCCGGCCTACCCACCCAGTTCTCAGTTCAGGATTGCAATGCCCACTTGTCCACCGGTTCACACTCTCCAAGGTCAGCTTTGGTCAGGAACAAACATCACATTTTTATCTTTCCCCTCCTCTCTTTCTACATAGGTTCAGAACTCAGCCAGGAGAGAGAGGCTCAATTTGAGGAGCTCCCTTGAACCTTAAATTGCACTATTTCTAGTTTGCAAACCATACTACAAGGTAGAGATTATTATTAACCCCACTTTACAGATGAGGAGACGGAGGCACAAGGAGGAGATTAAGCCACTTGCCCAGGGTCGTGGTAATGGAACGAGAAACACAGGAAGGACTTGAACCCAGGTCAGCATGGTGCCCAGGCTCACCCCAACCCCCCATCTGCCCCTCTGTGGATCTATGGTATTCAACACCCAGGCTAAAAGGACACCCAACATCTGGCTGGCTGGAAGGATGGAGGTGCCAGCTGACCCACCCCCACCAGTATGGACTCACAGGCACCATCTACTGGCAGGCAGAGCTGTCCAGCCCCTTTCAACACCAGGTGAGACAGTAATATCCTTCCCAGAGCTCTCAGACTCTGAAATTCAGGTTCCAAACTCATAGTAAAGGAGCCACGGCTCAGGTCCTGGGGGCAGTGGCCGACTGCAGAGCAGCACAGAACCTCCCCTGAGATCCAGGGCTGTCCGGGGAGGGAAGCCATCACCGCCTCTCATGACCTTTCCTCCCACTCAGAGGCTGCCACTATCTTTTTGACCACAGGGAGCAAAATAGGCCAGCAGGCACCTATTCCATTTCCAGAGAAAATTCAAAGTCACCAGGTTCCAGCATACTGTAGGAAAAAATAATCAGGCCTGGCCTATATCTAATTACTTGCCCATGTTGGGGTACTTTCCAGGCACCTGGGTGACAAGGCTGCCTGTTTCAATATTTTCACCACAACTGCAATTCTGGAAAGTGTCCAAGTTTCCATTATAATGACACCCTCTGCTTTTGAGGATCTGCCAGCTTCGTTTTCTTCAGAGACCCAAAAGGCCTGGACGAGGACAAGAAATGTAAAATAGGTGTCAAGGAGAGCCTGCCCCAGCAAGGAGGACCCTGCACGCCTGCTCAGGCTTTCTTAGGCTTAGAGTAGGGCTCAAGATGTACCCTTCAAAAGAGCTGCCCCTGCACATCTCCGGGATGAGCTGCCTGGCCTGCCCTCTGCGTAAGTGCATCAAGTCAAACTCATCCTCAGCCGGTCCTCAACGTCAGTTGAAAGGGTCTCGGGGGCGGTTGTTTATCCAGACCCCCCTTTGCACAGATGAAGAAACAGCCCGGAAGAAACCTGATAGAATTCAGTGTCCTGGGGCTTCTGGCCTAGGAGTGCCAGAGGAGCCCTCTGAGGCAGAATATGAAAGAAATCTTATCTCCCCCAGTAAATACACACACCTACATACAAAATTGTAGGTGCAATTTCACAGAGTACAGGGACATCCCAAGACCCCGGTTATGAACTCTAGAACTAAAGAATCCAAGAGCTAATATTTATTGACAACTTACTGTATGGCAGGCTCTGCTTTCAAGCACCTGGCAGATATAATTCATGTATAGCACGTCAGCTCTCAGGCCAGGGCACGATGTCCCCCCAGACCCCTTCAGTCTCAGAGCTGCTAAGCCAGGTCCTGCTATGCTCCCACAGGGTTGCATAATTCTGCCCTGTGTAAAGCTCGGCCTGCCACCCATCTGAGTGCTGACTCTCTGCCCGCCTGCACCTGGCTCAGAGCCTGCACCTGGGGCAAGGGCATAAATGCTGCACGTAGCTGCTGCTGCGAACTTCCTCCACATCCCTTTCGAAATCAGCAGAGACTGAGACTGAGAAACCTGCTTTCCGCTGCCACCTCCCCCAAACTTACCACTTGCTGATTCACGCCCGCCTTCCCGAGCTGGCGCCACGCCCTCCCCCACTTTCCTCCTTTCTCCACTTACTCCTAGGTCCTTCCTTCTGTGTATCCAGATGATTAAAAGCTTGCTCCGTGTGATCTCAGCCTCCCTGCCCTCTAATTGACACAAGGGGGGACACCTGTCTGACCTGCTGGGCATGGGGCCAGCTGGGAATCAGTAGGCACCCAGCAAATGACAGCTGTTAGGACCTAAGTGGCTCCCTCCCCAACCCCCACACTTCAAAAAAAAAAAAATTCCATATTGGCCCAAGTCAAAACAAAACCTTTACTTTGCTTCCTAGGTATCTAGACTGGACATGTTAACTAGGTAACTGCATGCTTATGCTTCATTTCACGCTGGGAAAACACAGGTCTACACATAAATCCTCTAGTCCCAATGCTTTACTTTAAAGGCGGAGCATCTCAGGAAGGAAATCAGACCCTCGCCCTTGAGAACTATACAGAAACACGTTGTGCAAGTCAAAACAGTCTCCCAATAGTTGGTCAGCTAAGTGAGACGACATCCCTTGATTCCATACAGAAACAAAGTTACCCTCTGGAGTAAGTTACTATCATTCTTGAGCATCTCAAAATACAGACCGGAAGGGAAGGCAGTTGCATTATTCTCACCAGGGACTGAAAGTGTCACTTCTAAATCATATACCGCTGAGGAGATGCCCTCTGACTGGCTGCTCATCTTCCATGGCAGTGACTACTTTTAAAAAGAGTTTCTTCTTTTAGAATTTAAGGAGACTCCCCTCTCCTAAAATGAGCTCCAAATGGCATCTCTGCGATCCTGGGCCTGCCGAGGCACGGGGAAGGGGATGCAGTCTGGACATGTGGATGGGAAAAGTAGAGCTACAGCTACAGCTACAGCCACAGCGAGTGTGCATTCATTCATCTGGCAGTTTCCAAAAGGGTCCAGCCCGGCATGGGGCAATGGAAGAGCTGGAGACGGAAACCTGGACTGACTTTCCATTACCAGCCACATGGCCATGGGCAAGTCACTCCACTGTCCCCAGCCTCTATTTCCACATCTGTGAAAGGAGACCCTGCCCCACAAGCCACCCTCTCAAGCACTTTCCCTTGTCTTACTGTCCTTCCCAGCTCTTCACGCAACTCACAGCACATTTGTCCAGATGGTACAGCATTTCTGTCTGCTGCCCTCCCAGGGGAGCTGGGACTATGTCTGTCTTATCACTTATCATCCCCAGATGCTCACCTGTGGGGTCTATTTAGTAAATGAGGTTATATGAAGAGTTTTATATAGAGTGTCATTTTCCAGGTGATGGGAATTCACCAAGTAGCTGTCAAATGAATGCAAAACATACAAGCAGGTGATGGAGCCTGGCACATGGACACAGGAACAACAGGCACCCGTTAATTCTTAGTCTTCAGGCCCGGGGGGGGGGGTGATCCCCTTGTCCTATCATGAGTCACATCTATGACAGTGGGACACCCTTCCCAATACACAAACACAGGGCCAGATATCAAGCTTCAGACCTGCTAGCAGTGTACTCACCCTTAGCCCGCTACTCTACTTCTAGAATTTGAGCCCACATTTAAACATCTAGGCTGGAGAATTCTTGAAAATTAACAAGACCTGTCAAATTTGTTTTTTCCCCAACTAGCTAGAGCTGAGTCAAAGCTACTTCCTATAGGTAGCATGCACTCACCTGTTCAGGGTAGCCCCCTGCTCTCCCTCTCTTTCTACACCACAAAGGGCACCTTTCAGCCAGGTTCCAGATGGCCTTGGACAACCATAATCTAATCACAACCCAGAACTAATCTAAAGCTCCCAAATACAGATTCAGACAGCCTGGGGCATCTGGGACCTACATGGTTAACCTGGAGTTTCTTCTCTGCTCTTCTCCAGACACCAAGTAAGTAGAATACACTCCCCACCTTTGCCCAACCTTTCCTGCAAACACTGCCTCTTCCAGATGAAGGATTAATCTTCTTTCAGGCATGTGAAAAACCAAATGCCTTACCGATCCTGCCTAGCAGCAGCAGCAAGAGGCTGGGAAAGGTGCAGAAATAGCAGCCCTCACAGAAGGCACAGTGACGGGGTGAGGATCCCTGGCCAAGACAGTGTTCAGGCATCACAAACTCAAAGCATCACAGAAAACCAAGGCACACGTCTGACCCAGAGTGGGGAGGCCTGCCTCTCTGCCCCCATACAATGCAGGCACAACGGGTTTTATTGTGCTTTGCTTTATTACACTTCACAGATACTGGCTTTTTAACAAATTGGAGGTTTGTGCCTAGCCTGTCAAGCAAGTCTATCCAAGAGAATTTGCCCACTTCATGTCTCTGTGTCACAATTTGGGAATTCACTAAATATTTCAAATGTTTTTATTATCATATTTCTCATGGTGATCTGTGGTCAATGAGCAAATGTAACTGTTTTGGGGCACCATGAACTGCGGCCATATGCGATGGTGAACTTAATGATAAAGGTGCATGTTCTGATTGTTCCAGCCTGCCGGTCCAATCCCTCTCCCTCTCTTCGGGCCTCCCTATTCCCTGAGACAAACAATATTGAAATTAGGCCAATTAGTAACCCTCAATGGCCTCTAAGTGTTCAAGAGAAAGAGTTGCATGTCACTCACTTTAAATCAAAAGCTAGAAATGACTGAGCTTAATAAGGAAGGTATGTTAAAAGCTGAGACAGGCTGAAAGCTAGGCCTCCTGCATCAGTCAGCCAAGCTGTGAATGCCAAGGAAAAGTTCTTGAAGGAAAATAAAAGTGCTCCTCCAGTGAAGAACACACAAGTGATAAGAAAGAGAAACATGAAACAGCCTTACTGCTGATATGGAGAACATCTGAGTGTCTGCATAAAAAAAAGTCAAACCAGCCACAACATTCCCTTAAGCCAGAGCCTAAGCCAAAGCAAGTCTCTAACTGTCTTCAATTTTATGAAAAGTGAGAGAGTTGAGGAAACTGCAGAAGAAAAGTGTGAAGCTAGCACAGGTTGGTTCATGAGGTTTAAGGAAAGACACTGTCTCCATCACTTAGAAATGAAGGGGAAGCAGCAAGTGCTGATGGAGAAGCTGCAGCAAGGTATCCAGAAGACCCAGCTAAGATTCTTAGTGAAGGTGGCAACATAGACAACAGATTTTCAACAAACAGCCCTATATTAGAAGGCTCAAACAGTCATATATTAGAAGATGATGCCATCTAGGACTTTCATAGTTAGAGAGAAGTCAGTGCCTGGCTTCCAAGCTTCAAAGGACAGGCTGGCTCTCTTTTCTGGCTAACAGAGCTGGTGACTTTAAGTTGAAGCCAGTGCTCACTGACTATTCCAAAAATCCTAGCGTCCTTAAGAATTACACTACATCTACTCTACTTGTGCCCTATAAACAGGACAACAAGGCCTAGATGAGCACATCTAATTCCAACATGGTTTACTGAATATTTTAAGCCTACTGTTGAGACTTACTGCTCAGCCAAAAAGCCTTCTTTCAAAATATCACTGCTCATTGACGATGCACCTGGTCACCCATGAGCTCTGAAGGAGATGCACAATGAGATTAACATCACTTTCAGGCCTGCTAACACAACATCGATTCTGCAGCCCATGGATCGGGGAGTAATTTCAACTTTCAAGTCATGTGTCATTTCAGAAATACATTTTGAAGGCTATAGTTACCAGAGTGATTCCTCTGATGAATCTGGGTACATTGAAAACCTTATGGAAAGGATTCACCATTCTAGATGCCATTAAGAACATTCATGATTCATGGGAAGAGGTCAAAATATCAAAACATAAATAAAGTTTGGAAGAAGTAAATTCCAACCGCCATGGATGACTTTGAGGGGTTCAAGCCTTCCGTGGAGGGGGTAACTGCAGATGTGGGGGAACAGCAAGAGAACTAGAACTACAAGTGGAGCCTGAAGATGGGCCCGAATTGCTGCCACCTCGGGATAAAACTTTAACAGATGAGAAATTGCATCTGATGTATGAGCAAAGGAAGTGGTTTCTCGATATGGCATTTTCTCCTGATGAAGATGCTGTAAGATTGCTGAAATGACAACAGACGATTTAGAATATTCTATACACTTAGCTGATAAAGCAATGGCAGGGTTTGAGAGGACTGACTCCCATTTTGAAAGAAGGTTTACTCTGCATAAAACGCTATCAAACAGCCACCTCACAGCTACAGAGAAATCATTCGTGAAAGGAAGAGTCACTGGATGTGGCAAACTTCATTGCTGTCTTACTTTAAGAAATTGCCACAGCCACTCCAACCCTCAGGAACCAACAACCTGATCCACGTCCACACCACTCGCGTCGAGGCAAGGCACCCCACCAGCAAAAATACAACTCGCTGAGAGCTCAGATAATGGTTAACATTTTTTCACAATAAAGTATTTTTAATTAAGGTACGGACATTGTTTTTTAAGACATAATGCTACTAAACACTTAACAGACTACACTACAGTGCAAACATAACTTTTATATGCACTGGGAAACCAAAAAATTCACCTGACTGGCTCTACTGCGATATTCCCTTTCTTGTTGTGGCCTGGAGCCAAGTCTGCAGCATGGCTGAGGTCTGCCTATATCCTGGATCAGCTCTCCCACAAGCCAGCTCAGCGCAGTCATGCAATGCCCAAGAGAGAAAAGACACAAAGAAATTGCTGAATTTCCTTCAGAGATCCTCCCGGGAGAACTAGACTTTGTCTCTTCTGACTCTGAAGCCGGACTGGGAGACCACCTTCACCTTGCTGGCTCAGCTGGCCCATCCAGGAGGGGGAAGAAAAACATTTTCCCTCTAATGTTTCAGGTGTATTGGAGAGAAAAACTACCTATTAAATGGCATAAACTGATATAAGTATAAACTGATTAAGACTACCTATTAAATGGCATTTTTATTCCCATGCTATTTCAGACAAAATCATATATGATCTGTATTTACATACCAGTCAAGACCCTGAATCAACATAACGGTTTGTAAAATTACTAAGTGCCAGGTTCTGGAAGGGACGGTTCCTGATTTTGCAATGTTGGGGGATGGGAGGGGTGCGGGAAAGCTGGGGTATGACTAGGTCCTAGAAAAACTTCACATAAATTTGCAGACCTCAGTTCCCTAATGGGCCCCTCAGGGTATGCAAATGGCCTCAGGCTGCCTTTCTGCTCCAAAACCGGGGAAACTGCCCTCTGATGGAGCTGCAGCTGATGGAGGAGCTAGGGGCCCTGCGTGGGAGCCGGGAACCCGAACCCCCTCTGCTCCTTCTCACCGAACGGCGCGCCACATCCATGCGCTGGGAGTCTGGGGGCTTCCGGGAGATACTTGATTCCCGAAAACTCCGCGCCAGTAACTCCGCGTCAACGTGAATTCGGTTATGGGCCCCAGGGGGTGGGGAAATGGGGGCCAGAGGGGTGGGTCTCAACCCCAGCACTGCCGCCTCCTTATCGAATCTCGCTACGCAAGGCGCCGACGTCTAGCTGCCGGCCGGCGGCTACGGAGCCCCGGCCTGCAGTGTCTACCCAGGCCCCTCCAGCCGAGGGAACCGACCTGGGCGCAGAGCGGGCGGGCATTGTGGGCACAGGATCGCGACGGGACAGCCAAGCAGCCGCGCCCAGGACCCAGGCGGCCCCGAATCCTGCACACACGCGTGCGAGCCCCAGCCAATCCGTTCGCCCGGAGGAGTCGGAAGGCGCTTCCACAGCTCTTCATTCATTCCCTCAAAGGCGAGGCTCCCTTAGCCCGGGTGCCTCCCTCCCTCGATCGCAGGGGACTCAAGGGGGGCAAATGTTCCACGACCCGCCTCCCCTCTGCCCACAGCCGCCTCGTCCTCTCCGTCCGCACACACAACCCAGCAGACTCACGCTCCTTTACCGCCGCCCGCGTCGCCCCCGCGCAGGGGCCGCATCCGCCCGGCTTCCCGCAGCCTCGCTGCCCCGCAACCCCGCCGCGCCGCTCAGACCTGCCGCGCTCGGCTCGCCCTGCTCAGACCCGCCGGGGACGCCACCACTGCCGCCGCCGGGAAGCACCGGCAACTCCCTAGTCACGCCGCCTCCGGGGCCGCGGCCGGGCGCTGGGAGGGGGCAGGGGACGGAGGGCGGGGAGGAAGGAAGAGGGGGCGGGGAGCAAAAGTTCAGACCGCTCCGGGCTCGGCCGCGTGCCCGTCTCCTCCCCGGCCCGCCCCCGCGGTCCCCCTCTGAGTCCCGGTGAGTCTGCAACAGCGCCTGGGACCCTCCGCCACCTTCGCTCGGAGCCGCCTTGGGACAGTGGCCGGGAGCTCCGAGCTGGGGTCGGGGAGGAGTGGCGGATGCCCACCTAACTGCCCCGGGCTGCGTCTGGAAACTTCCCCGAAGTATGCGGGGAGCAGAGCGAGAAGCTGGGGGATTCCGCTCCCATCGCGCACTCACACGGTGAAGGCACTGGGCTTGTCTGTCCGTCCGTCCTCCGCCTGCAGGGTCCAGAGCCGCGCGGCGCGGGGGCGCCCGGATTCCGACTCGTGGGGCTGTCCTGGACAACCGGCCCGTGCTGCCCTGCAGCGTGCGTCCCCCGACGGCCTTCACTGTCCGCAGCGCCACCACCCAATCGACCTGTCCCCTGTCCCCGAGCTCCGGTCGCATTCTCTCCAGCCGGGGAGGGGGCATTCGAGCCTCGGCGCCGCCGCGAGGCAGCCCTCCCCGCCGAGTCCCCGGCGCTCCCGCCGCGCCACCAGGACCGGCGGCAAAGGGACGCCCCCCACTGGGGGCCGTGGCAGCCTCAGGAAGACTGGGCCGAGGAGCGCGGGGCCCAAGCCTACCTCAAGCTCGGCGCGCTTGCAAGTTCATTGTCTGCCTGGGCCGCCGCCGCCACCGCGCCGGGAGCGCCGCGGGGAGTGAGACTGCGCGCTGCCTCCGCCGCCCGGACGCCCCACGCCCAGCCCCGGGCGCCGCTGGCGCTGCCCGGCCGGAACGCGGAGGGGCGCCGGAGCCCCAAGCCCGCAGCCTCCAGCCAGACCTCCACTCGCCGCTCCTCGCTGCGCCCACCCCCGCGCCTGGCGCCCAACTTGTACCTGAGAAGACCGAGTACAGCCCGGGAGCCTCTGCGGCTCCACTCCGCGGGAGCGCGCCCAGCCCGGCGCCTCAAGCACCGTATTCAGGGCACCTCAACCTGACTCCCCCAGCGCAGGGAGGAAAAGTTTGGGAGTGACGTGCAGATGGCGAATGAAACATCCGAAGCGAGCCCTCCCCCCGCCCCAAGTCGCGCTGACACACATTAGCTCGAGCCTGGAATGTGAGATCAAGGCGTGTGCGCCGAGCGGTGGGTTTGGTCCCCCTGCCCCTCCCCTTCCAAGTAAACACGGTTTGTGTGATGCGCTGATTCCAAATAGAAAGCAAACCGAAACCTCTAAAGTCTGCCAGTGACACCCCCCGCCAGAGACATTTTTAACCAACTTGGGCTTCCGGAGCCAGCCCATATATTGATATTCAAGGCCCCGGCGCTGGTGGGTTCTGCGCCTTGTGTTGTATTTTTGCATCCCACGAAGGCTCTCCCGGGCCTTTCTTTTGCTTCTACAGGGAGGAAAGGCTCGGCGGGACCTCTGGCCCTGCCGCAGTGAACGCGAGGCAGCGGCTCTTGGAAGCCACCTGGACTGCCAGAGGTCAAGGAGGCAGCATCCAGTGGACGCCTCCTGGACTCTCAGCTGAAGATGCCATCAGTTACAGAAAAGACACTGAATTCTGGAAGGCTTGTCTCCAGAGGCGCGTAGAACACCAAGCTCTCAGGAAACAGGTCCGAGGGAAAGAAAAAAATCCCGGTCTTTAGTTATGCAGTTTTGTGCCTGCCCATGTCCCTCCCCATGGCCACAGTCCAGCATCCTCGTCCTCAACGCAAGCAGAAGTGAAGCTGAACGTGCCTCCTAACTGCAGAGTGCTGGCACACAGCGCTGAGGGGCGCTTCCTGACAGCGCCTTCTCTCCTCTTCCTCTTTTCCTGAAAACCCGGGCTTTCTGTTGCGTACAGCTTCACCTCACCCCCCAGAAACTATAACCTACCTTGAGGTTGTCAACTTCTGCTCAGCTTCCATGGCAACGACAGCAGAGGTCACAATTAGAGTATTATAACTGCAGATGGGAGGCTAGATGAGAAGGGAATTCTTCAAAACTGTGTCTTGTTTTCCTGCAAATAATGCCTCTTACATAAAATCCACGAAGAGAGATTAATGTGGCAAAGAGACCAGCCTGAGCATCTCAGACTAGATTGCTTTTTCCATATAGACTCCACTTGGTGATTTTTGTTCGTTATTATTTTTCTAAACAAAAACCTTTTTCTGAAAATACAATGAACTGCTTTTTGCAGGGTTCACAATTCCCAATAGATGATGATGCCATTTTTCAAGGTCTTACACACGTTGTGGCTTTGGGGCTTATTTATTAGCTCCCAAGAAAAGCCTGCCTTTCAGTGAGGTTTATATACTCAAGTAATTGCATGGGGGGACACAGCGCAGGGTGCTGTTAGAGAAGGCTGCTTGCACATGCGTCTGCAAGAAAGGCCCTGGGCCAGGCAGCTGTCAGACCAGAGTGTGCAATGGGTTTAAACAAACATAGGGAAGGTTCCATGGAAACACAGAGGAGCAAATCCCCTCCCGTAAGGATGTGTGAAACATTATTCCACGGCCACACATACCACGGTCCTTCCTCTCATGACTCCGTTTCAGAGATGGCGCTGGGCCCACCCAGGTCACTTTCAAATTCAGGCGTCAGAAATTATGGTTGACATGGAGCAAATTGTTTTTAAGTAAAATCTTGGTGCCGCTGTGATACAAATTCCACCAGGGACTTTCCAAAGTTATTAATACATGTGCCTGAGATTAACTAGAGGGTGATTTTTCCCTTCAACTTTAATTTCAAAAAATGACCCAAGAATTGCATGAGCCTGTTTATTCTGGAGAGCCAAGAGAACCCCCAAATGCCAGACGTGTGTGAATGTGTGGATGGATGGACAGAAGGATGTGTAACTGTGAGAGAGGTTAGTGCCAATATGACACTGGTGACAACAGGTGAAGAAAATGCAGATAACTTAAGAAAACAAATATCCCTTCCCTAGGCATTCACTCTTAGGCCTCCATAATTTTGAAGTTGAATTGCCTGGGTTCAAAACCTACTTCTGACACCTAATAGCTTGGACAAGTCACTTCTCCTGTGTGCTTCAGTTTGGGGATTATAAAAGCACTGACTAGTGGTAGGCTGAATTATTAATCTCGTGGGGTATTACGCTTCTACACCCTTGTCACAGCCTCACACTGTTTGAAATATATTTCCCCATTCCTTGATTTGGGACTTGGCCATACAACTTGCTTTAGACCATGAGAATTTAGAGAATGTGTTGAATCAGGCTCAAAATGTGCTGTAGGGCTAGGCTTGCTCTCTTGTGCTCCAGTGGTCCATAAGGAGAATATGTTCTGAGAAACTGCTGCTGCTTCCAGCAAGACTCCAGAATGAACACCCATGGAACAGACCTAAATTCAACTTGGAGCCAAGCACCCCACCTACAGCTGGACTCAGAGCTGCCTCGGCTGACCTACAGACACATGAGCAAGGGGGGAAAAATGCTTGTTTTAAGTCACCAAGTGTTGGAGTTTTGTTACACAGCATTATTGTGATAATAGCTGACTGATACATTCTCTCAATAGGCTGGTTTGAAGATTAATGACAAAATGTTTGAAAAAATACAAGCACCATTCTTGGGGTATAGTAGGAGCTCAGAAATATTAGCTAGTACTAGTAATCAACATTATTGAGGGCACTTTTGCACACAACAGTCACATAACTTTTTAAAGTGATTAACTGAATCAGTGAACATTACTTGAATAAAGATTCTATAAGAGATAGTGCAAGCTGTAGGACAGTGATTGCACTGGGGTATGGGTGGGGATTTAATAACATGGGTTAATGTAGTAACCACATTGTTTTTTCATGTGAAACCTTCATAAGAGTGTATATCAATAATACCTTAATAAAAAATAAAAAATAAAAAGAGAGACAGTGCAAGGACATCAGAAAACTGGAAGACCAAGGCCCTGCCATGATCCCTCAATCACATTCATTCCTTCATTCATTCATTCATTCAGCACACATTTCCTGAATACCTGCTTTTTGCCACATACTGGAGTGAATGTTGAGGCTACTAAGATGGCTAAGTCTCTGTCCTCACCTAAGGATGGGGACCTACAGAGCCCCACCATGTGGCAAGCACTCTGCTGAGCGCCTCCCCCTTTTATATCACCTGACCCACAGAACGGCCCTTTGAGCCAATATTACTTATCCCTATTTTTCAGGCAAGGAGACTGAAACTCAGAAACCAAACAACATAGGAAAGGATGAGAGCCACTCCTTCACCATAGGGAGTGCTGTCACCAAGGGATCCAAGTGAGTGACAGGCGCACCCCTTAGGGAAGTACAGGGAGGACAGAGCGAAGGAGTGGACTCAGCTTGCCCCACTCTCTGAGCCGCCTATGTGCTGAGTGCTTGGAAGCTCAGAAGACCCAGGTTCTGCTTCCACCACCTGTTGTCCCCAAGACCTTGAGTCTCCCTGGCCTTCAGTTTCTACAGCTGGTTGGGGGAAGGACCATGAAAGCTACAGCTATGCGATTTCATAGAGCTGGGAGTTCAGGAGGAACTGCTGTAGGAAATCCATTTTCAGGGGGTTAAGGAAGGGATGGGAATCACAGTTCTGGGAATGGTCCCTTTCGGGGCTAATTTGAAAGGGGGGACAGCAGACCACTTAGGAGGAAAGGAGACACAGCCAGGCATGGGCCACTACACAATGTAAGTAAGCGCCAGCTCCAAGCTGCCAGCTTTGCCCTTGGGCACTCCACCATTAGAGCATTGCCACCAGAGCATTTGGGGGCTTCCAAGTGCCTCCTGTCAGAAGGCAGTGACCTGAAGGAAAGGCCATTTTGGACTCCAAAGGCCTTAGTCATGAGCTCATGCCTTCATTCTCAGTTAACACTTTAGCAAAGACCGGATGAAGTTTCAATTCACCTTCATCTTATTTTCACATCTGAGGTTGTTTCCAAAGGGACAGCACAGGGAGAGGCGGGGGCAGCACTGCTGGGGTCAGAGTCCCTCTGCTGGGAAGGGCTGCCCCTGGGTGCGAGGGGCCCCTGGGCATCAGTGCCCAGGCTGTGAGGTTCATTTCAGGGATTTGGCTCCACCAGCAGCGACCCGCGTCCAGCCCTATGACTTTGACAAATTTAGACTGCTGCATTTCAGTTTCATAAATTTAGAAATACTCTGGTGAGACAGATCCCTTCTGCAGTAATGCATCCATTAAGTGCACTTTAAGCCAATTTTGGTATGCTAATCCGTTACAAATCGACGTGAAATTTAGGTTCTTGTGAAAATTTCCTACACCCCATCCAAAACCTGATTTAGGATAATAAATAGGGGTCCCTTAAAGCTATAGATTTCAACTCTGCATCAAAACTTCAGTGAAGAAAGGAATGGTGTTGGTTTTAAACAAACATGGCTTGTATATTCACAGGAGAGCCATCTAGTCTAAAGGGATTCTCCTGAGGGGCAGTGTGCCTTCACCAAGGATGCCGTCACAGCTTTAAGGTTTTAAAACTCCATTTCAGAGTTCCCACCTGAGAAGTCTGAAGGACCACAGACTGGGTCGTGTGAGTCTCTGAATCCCCAGGCCCCAGCTCAGAGTCTGGCATGGCGGACATGCCCAGTAAATGTCCAGTGAATGCCCCAGTTTGTATGCCCTGGCTTGATTAGCAACTGTTCACCACACATAACTTCATACCCTTTTCACCATTTCCTAAAATCAAATGTCCTTTCCACCAATGAAAACTGTGATCCTAAAAGCACCAGTAGAAACCTCTAAAGGTAAATTAGATGAGGACCCCAAGTGATTTTAGTGATCTCTTTATTCTGCAGTATCTGAAGCCAAAAATAAATGTATGGCCAGTAATCGGCGATACAAAGAATCAACTGGTGATGGAAGGGATATAATGTCACTGTTGCCACCACCTAAGACTCTGTTGCTACCGACTGTTGAAGGGCAGCGCCTATTAACTAGATGTTTTAGCTGCGTAATAGACATTTCGTCAATAAAATAAAAGTTTATAGCCAGTAATGTTTTTACTTGCTTCTGTCGTATGATCTACAACCCACCCAACAGCAAAAATGAGCTGTTGACTTGGTAAATTTAGAACAGCATCGCCTAGCCTAGATGTAAAATACCTGAGCCTTCTAAATAGATTTCATTTTCCCCGGTTGAGTGTTTAATGCAGTCAAATGTTACAAAAGCAGTGCTTGGGAATGACACACCCACACGCAGAGGCTCCAAGTGGCTGTTCATGATTTGGACTCCTTTCCAGCCCAGCTTTGCTGCTAAGTCTAACCCAGACCTGCTTCACCCCTGCCATCCCCAGTTCTGTGAATGTCGCCAACATGCACCTCCCCAGACAGAAGCACATGTGTCTTCCTTAGCTCTGGGCTCTTTTACTTCCAGTTAGTCACCAGCCTCTTCCTAGGCCTGGTTCATCTTAGACACATAGTGGGTTTTATAATGCAGATATCTGGGCCTTGATACCCCTTTTTCAGTAGTTCTGGAGTGGGGCCCAGAAACCTGAATTTCTGGGTATGGTGCCTGTGAGTCTGTATATTTTTAAGGCCCTCCAGATGCCTACTGAAGTTTGAGAACTGCCAGCTCAGACCCATCTCATCTCTCCCTTGAAAGTGCTGCAGTAGCCTCTAGCTACCCCCCTGCCTCCTCTCTTTGACATCCGCTAACTAGTTCTTTCTACATTATATATAGCCAGGATCTTCCCAACACGTAAATCTGATCAGGTCAGTCCCATAATTAAATGTCTGTGATGTCTCCAGTTGCACCTACTAGGTGAGTTAAGTCTACATTGCCAGTCAGGGTATAAGGCCCCCCCAGTTGCAGTCCTGCCCCATCTCCCAGCCTGTTTTCCTCTCCAACTCTCATACACCCATCTGCTCCATTCACTTTGCTTCCCAAAGTAGTTTAGGGACAATAGACATAGTGGTGCTGAAAAGACGAGTTCTGTGACAGTGGTGCCATAAAACACCGGTATCCATTTCCAGGGGTTATCTGCTCTTGGGTGGAGGGTAACTATATGAAACTCAGCTCCTTAGAAGTTGCTTTGATGACAGCATTTGGGGAACTGGAAAGCCACATGCATAAGAATGAAACTAGATGTCTATCTTACACCATATGCAAAAATTAACTCAAAATGGATTAGAGACTTAAATGTAAAGACCTGAAGCCATAAAATTCCTAAAAGAAAACATAGGCAAAAGGCAAGTAAAACCAAAGTAAACAAGTAGGACTACAACAAACTAAAAAGCCTTTGCACAGCAAACGAAATCATCCACAAAATGAAAAGGCAACATACTGAATGGGAGAAAATATTTTCAAATCACAAATCAGATAAGAAGTTAATATCCAAAGTATATAAATAATTCATATAACTCAATAACAAAAAAATAATAATTCAATTAAAAAATGGGCAGAGGATCTGAATTTTCCAAAGAAACATATGATGGCCAGCAGATGCAGGAAAAGATGCTAAACGTCCCTAATCATCAGGGAAATGCAAACTAAAACCACAATGAGATATCACCTCCCACCTGTTAGAATAGCTAATATCAAGAAAACAAGAAATAACAAATGTTAGTGAGGATTAAAGAAAAGGGAGCCCTCATGCACTGCTGGTAAGAATGCAAATTGATGCAGCCACTATGGAAAATATTATGGATGTTTCTCAAACAACTAAATATAGAACTATCATATGGTCCAGCAATTCCATTTCTGGACATTTATCTGAAGAAAATGAAAATGTTAATTCTAAAAGATATACACACCCTTTTGTTCATTGCAGCATTTTTTATAATAGCAAAGGTATAGAAACGACTCAACTGTCCATTGATGGATAAGTGAATAAAGAAGTAGCATATATAATATACATGTACAATGTAATACTATTCAGCCTTAAAAAAGAATGAAATCTTGCCATTTGTAACAACATGGATGAACCTTGATGATATAATGCTAAGTGAAGTAAGTCGAACAGAAAAGTACAAATACCATATGATCTCACTTACATGTGGAGTTTGAAAAACAAGTCAAACAAAAAATCAAGATTAATAGAACAGATTGGTAGTTGGTGGGGGCGGGATGGTGGGGGGTTTCTGGGGGCTAATGAATGAAGGGGGACTCAAAAGGTACAAACTTCCAGCTGTAAATATATAGATCTTGGGGATGTAATGCACAGCATGGTGACTATAATTAACAATACGGTAATCCCTATTTAAAAGTTGCCATGAAAGTTGATCTTAAAAGTCATCATCACACTTCCAGGAAGATAGCGGCATGAGCAGGGCAGGAGAAATCTCCTCCCAACACTATATTTATCTACGAAAATACAGCACATACAACTATTCCTAAAAGAGAGACCAGAATACACAGGAAAGCACACAGCGTGCAGCTACACCTGAGAGGACTCGGCATGCCAAGAGGCGGTCTTAAAGAGCCCAGCTGACATATGTGGCACCTACCAGCAACCACTTCTATGGCCATGAAAAGACAGAGGAATATGGTCCAAACTAAAATCAACCAGACAACCCCAGAGAGGGAGCCTGAAGGGATGGAAATACACAGTCGTCGTGAAAAAGAATTCAGAATAAAAGTCATAACCATGCTGATGGACCTACAGAGAAATGTGCAAGAGCTGAGGGAGGAAGTAAGGGAAGTGAGGAGAGACAATGCAGAAATCAGACAAGCGATCGACGGGCTTAACAGCAGACTGGATGAGTTGCAAGAGACTGTTAATGGAATAGAAATCAGAGAACAGGAATACAGAGAAGCTGAGGCAGAGAGAGATAAAAGGATCTCTAAGAATGAAAGAATATTAAGAGAACTGTGTGACCAATACAAACGGAACAATATTTGCACTATAGGAGTACCAGAGGAAGAAGAGAGAGAAAAAGGGATAGAAAGTGTCTTTGAAGAAATAATTGCTGAAAACTTCCCCAGCGGGAAATCGTCTCACAGTCCACGGAAACCCACAGATCTCCCAAGACTAGGGACCCAAGTAGGACAACACCAACACACATAATAATTAAGATAGCAAAGATCAAACACAAATAGTATTAAAGGCAGCTAGAAAGAGAAAAAAGATCACCTACAAAGGAAAACCCATCAGACTATCATCAGACTTCTCAACAGAAACCTTACAGGCCAGAGGAGAATGGCATGATATATTTAACGTTATGAAACAGAAGGGCCTCAAACCAAGAATACTGTATCCAGCATGATTATCATTTAAATATGACGGAGGGATTAAACAATTTCCAGACAAACGAAAGTTGAGAGAGCTTGCCTCTCACAAACCACCACTACAGGATATCTTAAACGGACTGCTATAGAGGGAAGCACCACTAAGGCTAAAACGATGTCACCAGAGAAAATAAAATCATAGCAAAGAAAGCAGACCATCCAAATACTAACTAAAGGCAAAGAATAAAACACCTAGTATATAAAGAATGGAGGAGGAAGAATGAGAAGGGAGAGAAATAAAGAAACATCAGACGGTGTTTACAATAACATAACAAGAAAGTTAAGTTAGATTGTTAGATAGCAAAGAAGCAACCCTTGACCCTTTGTTAACCACGAACCTAAAGCCAGCAATGGCAATAAGTACATATCTATTGATAATCACCCTAAATGTAAATGGACTGAATGCACCAATCAAAAGACATAGAGTAACAGAATGGATAAAAAAGGAAGACCCATCTATATGCTGCTTACAAGAGACTCACCTCAAACCCAGAGATATACACAGACTAAAAGTGAAGGGATGGAAAAAGATATTTCATGCAAACAACAAAGAGAAAAAAGCAGGTGTTGTAGTACTTGAATCAGACAAAATAGACTTCAAAATGAAGAAAGTAGCAAGAGATAAAGAAGGACATTACATAATGTTCAAGGGGTCAGTCCAACAAGAAGATATAACCATTATAAATATATATGCACCAACACAGGAGCACCAGCATATGTGAAACAAATACTAACAGAATTAAAGGAGGAAATACACAGCAATGCATTCATTTTAGGAGACTTCAACACACCACTCACTCCAAAGGACAGATCAACCACACAGAAAATAAGTAAAGACACAGAGGCACTGAACAACACACTAGAACAGAAGGACCTAACAGACATCTACAAAACTCTGCACCCAAAAGCAACAGGATACACATTCTTCTCAAGTGCACATGGAACATTTTCCAGAATAGACCACATACTAGGCCACAAAAAGAACCTCAGTAAATTAAAAATATTGAAATCCTACCAACCAACTTCTCAAATCACAAAGGTATAAAACCAGAAATAAATTTTAGAAAGAAATCAAAAAGGCTCACAAATACATGGAGACTTAACAACATTCTCCTAATTAATCAATGGGTTAACGACCAAATCAAAACACAAATCAAAGAATATATGGAGACTAATGACAACAACAACACAAAGCCACAACTTCTGTGGGACGCAGCAAAGGCAGTTCTAAGAGGAAAGTATATTGCAATCCAGGCCTATTTAAAGAAGGAAGAACATTCCCAAATGAATAGTCTAAAGACACAATTACTGAAATTGGAAAAAGAAGAACAAATGAGGCCCAAAGTCACCAGAAGGAGGGACATAATAAAGATCAGAGAAGAAATAAATAAAATTGAGAAGAACAAAGCAATAGAAAAAATCAATGAAACCAAGAGCTGGTTCTTTGAAAAAATAAACAAAATAGATAAACCCCTAGCCAGACTCATTAAGAGAAAAAGAGAATCTACACACATAAACAGAATCAGAAATGAGAATGGAAAAATAACAACACACCCCACAGAAATACAAAGAATTATAAGAGAATATTATGAGAATCTATATACTAACAAGCTGGAAAACCTAGAAATAATGGACAACTTCTTAGAAAAATACAACCTCCCAAGACTGACCAAGCAAGAAACAAAAAACTAAACAGACCAATCACCAGCAACGAAATTGAATCGGTAATCAAAAAACTACCCAAGGACAAAACCCCCGGACCAGATGGATTCACCTCTGAATTCTACCAGACATATAGAGAAGAAATAACACCCGTTCTCTTTAAACTTTTCCAGAAAATAGAAGAGGAGGGAATACTTCCAAACTCATTCTATGAAGCCAGCATCACTCTAATACCAAAACCGGGCAAAGACCTCACCAAAAAAGAAAATTACAGAGCAATATCCCTGATGAACGTAGATGCAAAAACACTCAACAAAATATTAGCAAACCGAATTCAAAAATACATCAAGAGGATCATACACCATGATCAAGTGGGATTCATCCCAGGGATGCAAGGATGCTACAACATTCGAAAATCCATCAACATCATCTACCACATCGACAAAAAGAAGAACAAAAACCACATGATCATCTCCATAGATGCTGAAAAAGCATTTGACAAAATTCAGCCTCCATTCCTGATTAAAACTCTCAACAAAACGGGTATAGATGGCAAGTACCTCAACATCATAAAGGTTATATATAACAAACCCACAGCTAACATCATACTTAACGGCGAGATGCTGAAAGCTTTTCATCTAAGATCGGGAACAAGACAGGGATGCCCACTCTCTCCACTGTTATTCAACATAGTACTGGAGGTCCTAGCCACGGCAATCAGACAAAACAAAGACATACAAGACATCTAGATTGGTAAAGAAGAAGTCAAATTGTCACTATTTGCAGATGACATGATACTATACATAAAAAACCCTCAAGACTCCATTCCAAAAGTACTAGAACTAATATCTGAATTCAGCAAAGTTGCAGGATTCAAAATTAACACACAGAAATCTGTTGCTTTCCTATACATTAACGATGAACTAACAGAAAGAGAAATCAGAAAAACAATTCCATTCATAATTGCATCAAAAAGAATAAAATACCTAGGAATAAACCTAACCAAGGAAGTTGAAGACCTATACCCTGAAAACTACAAGACACTCCTAAGAGAAATTAAAGAGGACACTAACAAATGGAAATGCATCCCATGCTCTTGGCTAGGAAGAATAAATATTGCCAAAATGGCTATACTACCTAAAGCAATCTACAGATTCAGTGCAATCCCTATCAAAATACCAACAGCTTTCTTCAATGAACTGGAACAAATAATTCTAAAATTCATGTGGACCTACAAAAGACCCCGAATAGCCAAAGCAATCCTGAGAAGGAGGAATAAAACAGGGGGCATTATGCTCCCTGACTTCAAGCTCTACTACAAAGCCACAATAATCAAGACAATTTGGTAGTGGCACAAAAACAGACCCACAGACCAGTGGAACAGAATAGAAAATCCAAACATTAACCCAAACATATACAGTCAATTAATATTTGATAAAGGAGCCTTGGATATACAGTGGGGGGATGACAGCCTCTTCAGCAGCTGGTGTTGGAAAAACTGGACAGCTACCTGTAAGAGAATGAAACTGGACTACTGTCTAGCTCCATACACAAAGGTAAACTCAAGGTGGATCAAAGACTTGAATGTAAGTCATGAAACCATAAAACTCTTAGAAAAAAAAATAGGCAAAAATCTCTTGGACATAAACATGAGTGACTTCTTCATGAACATATCTCCCCGGGAAAGGGAAACAAAAGCAAAAATGAACAAGTGGGATTATATCAAGCTGCAAAGCTTCTGTACAGCAAAGGACACCTTCAGTAGAACAAAGAGGCATCCTACAGTGTGGGAGAATATATTCATAAATGACGTATCCAATAAGGGGTTGACATCCAAAATATATAAAGAACCCATGCACCTCAACAAACAAAAAGTAAATAATCCAGTTAAGAAATGGGCAGAGGACATGAATAGACACTTCTCTAAAGAAGAAATTCAGATGGCCCACAGGCACATGAAAAGATGCTCCACATCACTAATCATCAGAGAAATGCAGATTAAAACCACAATGAGATATCACCTCACACCAGTGAGGATGGCCAACATCCAAAACACAAACAACAACAAATGTTGGCGAGGATGTGGAGAAAAGGGAACCCTCCTACACTCTGGTGGGAATGCAAATTAGTTCAACCATTGTGGAAAGCAGTATGGAGGTTCCTCAAAAAACTCAAAATAGAAATACCATTTGACCCAGGAATTCCACTCCTAGGAATTTACCCTAAGAATGCAGCAGCCCAGTTTGAAAAAGACAGATGCACCCCTATGTTTATCGCAGCACTATTTACAATAGCCAAGAAATGGAAGCAACCTAAGTGTCCATCAGTAGATGAATGGATAATGAAGAGGTGGTACATATACACAATGGAATATTATTCAGCCATAAGAAGAAAACAAATCCTACCATTTGCAACAACATGGATGGAGCTAGAGGGTATTATGCTCAGTGAAATAAGCCAAGCCGAAAAAGACAAGTATCAAATGATTTCACTCATATGTGGAGTATAAGAACAAAGAAAAAACACTGAAGGAACAAAACAGCAGCAGACTCATAGAATCCAAGAACGGACTAATAGTTACCAAAGGGAAAGGAACTGGGGAAGATGGGTGGGAAGGGAGGGATAAGTGGGAAAAAGGGGCATTACGATTAGCAGAGGTAATGTTTGGGGGGCATGGGGAGGGCTGTACAACTCAGAGAAGACAAGAAGTGATTCTATAGCATCTCACTACGCTGATGGACAGTGACTGTAAAGGGGTTGGTGAGGGGGACCTGATGAAGGGGTAGTTTAATAACCATAATGTTGCACATGTAATTGTAGATTAATGATACCAAAATAAATTATATTTAAAAAAATTGTACTGAGGAAAAAAAAGTCATCATCACGAGGAGAAAAGAAAAAGTTTTGTAACTATGTATGGCGACAGGTGTTAAATAGACTTATTGTGGTGATCATTTTACAGCGTATACAAATATCAAATTATCATGTGTACACCTGAAACTAATATAATGTTGCATGTTATACTTTGTAATAAAAAGTGGTTAAATAAAGTCGTGGGGCTTTTTTTTTTCATTAATTTCCACTTAATTCTCATTCCTCTCCTTGGTATTAAGTCTCTGGGCTTCCATTTTCTTGTTTTTACAAACATATAGGGTCTTTCAGTGACAAATGATGGGCAGTTAGCATCTGGGAAGAGTTGGCATGGGTGGGTGAAATGGGGGAAGGGAATAGAGAGGCACAAAGTCTCAATCATAAAATTAGTCTGGAGGATGAAAATACAGCATAGAGAATATTGACAGTCAATAATTCTATGATACCTTGTTATGCTGACAGTAACTACACTATTTGGAGTGAGCATTTAATGATGTAGATAACTATGGAATCATCAGGTCTATTTGAAACCAATATAATATTGTGTATCATATACTTCAATAACAACAAAAAAAACTTTAAATAAAGAAAAGAAAAAAGAAAAAAAAACCCATACAGGGTCTTTACATAAATAGAATCATTTGGAATTAAGCACAAGTAAGCTTTCTCATTGTGTTGTTCTTTTATTTGCTTTTGCCTTTTACTGGACTTTCAAGGAGCTTATGTCTTTTCCCTTCCCTTTTAAAATTTATAGATTTATAAATTAAAATTTTTGTATATTAAATTTTTTTACACATGTAAAAAATATACATATTTTTTCTGTTTATCTGATGTTACATTCTGACAGAGATTTAAGCATATTTTTCCATCAATATTGAGAATTCATTAGCATCCATAACATCCACATTCAAACAAGGTAATACTGTTATCAAAGTTTTGTCCCATCTCCCCTTTTAAAAATGTTTTATTATGGAGAATTTCAAATACAGACAAGAGCAGAACAAAGTGTATAATGAATTCCTCAAAAACCTCATCGGCTTAAATATGAGGAGTATATAGCAAATCATGGCCAATCTTGTTTCATCTATATCACCATCCACTTGTTTCTCCCATAATATTTTGAAGCATACCCCAGATATCATATTATTTCATCTATAAAATTTTCAATAGCTATCTCAAAAAAGTATAAGAATTCCTTTTTTATGTATAACTGCAATATCACAATCACACTGAAGAATCAATTAGTAATAGCATCAAATACCTAGTAAATATCCAGAATTCCAAGTGTCTCAGAAACGTCATTACTTTTTCCTTTTTTTTTTTTTTGAGAAATCTAAATAAATTCCACACATTGCAATTGGTCTATATGTGTTTACAATTACTCTCAATCTACAATTTTCCCTTCCATCTCTTTTTTTCCCTTACAATTCATTTGTTGGAAAAAAATAAACCAGATTGTTTGTGCTATAATTTCCCAAGACTGGGTTTTGTTGATTGCGTCCCGTGGGTGTTGTTTAACAAGTTCCTCCATTTTCTGAATTGGTAGTTAGATCTATAGGCTTGATCAGAGTCCGGCTAGACGTTTTCGGCAAGAATCCTTGCTTGACGGTGGTGTGTGCTTCCATCAAGAGCACATGATATCTGGTTGTCTTCCCTTTTGTGATGTTCACAGCTAACAATGCTCCTAGAGCCAAAATTATGATATTCAAACTCCACTATTCTTTCTTCATATATTAGCTGGGATACTTCTATAAAAGTAAGCTTTCCTTGTCTACTATTGTTTTTCCTTGTGGTACAGTTAGTAAAGATACAAAGGTACAGTTAGCAAAATAAATGCTTAATTCTGTCCTTTTATTTCATTTTCAAAATAATGGCTTGGTTCCCTAGTATCCTCCAGCAGTGACCAATTAGATTTGCTTTTGTTGTTGTAGGGGTGGGGCTTTAATGCTACAGGATTAGTAGCCTTATAAAAAGAGGAAAAGAGAACGCTGTCTGTGTCTCCAAGCGCCCACAAAGGAAGGGTCATGTGGGCACACAGCAGGAAGGCAGTCACCTCCAAGCCAAGAAAAGGCATCAGAATGAAATCTACCTTGGGCATCTTGATCATTGACTTCCCAGCCCCCAGAACTGTGAGAAAACAAACTTCTGTTTTGAAGCTTCCCCCAACCACCCCACCAAAAAAACCCAAAACCAAAACCCAGTGCGAGTGTGGCTGTGGCTGTGGCTGTGGGGTGTGGTGGGTGCTAGGAAGTGTGAGCATCCTGGTCAGGGGCCTCCCCTGACCCTAGCAGAGCCGTGCTCAGCATACGCGGGCACTGGAGACAGCCTGCAAGTCCCCAGGCTCTGGTCTTGATTTCAGTTCCACTCCTCCTTTGCTGTGAGACCTTTGGTGGGCTCCTTCCCCTGTCTGAGCCTCACATCCCTGTTAAAGACCTGGAGGGCGGAATTGGATTATCTCTTGGGATTGTGCCCTCCGCAAAATGTCATAGAATCTTTGTTACCCATGAGAAGTGACAGAAAGTGTATACGCTCACTATCTGTACCAGTCTTCTACTGCTGCATAACAAATTACCCCAAACTAAGGAGCTTGAAACCGCATCCATTTATTAACTCACAGTTCTGTGGGTCAGAAGTCTGTGGGGTTTCCTCACAAGATAAAATATCTCACAAGATAAAAATCAAAGTGTCAGCCAGGCTGGGATCTCATCTGCAGGTCCCAGGGAAGAAATACCTTCCAAGCTCAAACAGGTTGTTGGCAGAATTCCTTTCTTTATGGTTTCTGAGGTCCCCAATTCTCAATGGACATCAACACGAGGTCTCTCTCTGCTTTTAGGCACCACCCACACATTTCCCCTCATTATGGTCTTCTCTCCTCTGACTTCAAAACAGCAACAATATTTCAAGTTCTGGCTCTTGGAACATTTCTCTTCTGCTTTTGAGGGCCCTGTGATTATAGGGAGCCCACCTATGCAATTCAGGACATTAATATCCAGGATAATCTCCCTATCTTAAGGTCGACTGATTGTAACCTTAACCACACCTGCAAGGTCTCTTTTGCCTTGTAACCTACATATTCATAGGCAAAGGTGGTGGAGATCATTTAAAAATTCATCCCACCACAAATCTGTGTTAGGGAGTCCACCAGTTCCTCCTGCCCTGCATCACTTCCTCCTAAGTGGGTCTGGGGCCAACACACACAAGCCTCCAGGACTGCAGCCCTGCCCTCTGGAGGCCCACAGTGTGAAAGAATACAAACAGGAAGAACCACGTGGTGCACCTGTGCAGGACTGGGGCAGGGCCTACCTGGCTGGGCTTCCCATGCACTCAAGAAGAAGCTGGGCTGGGTGACAGTCGCCAACCCTCTGTTATCCACACCATTCTCATTTTGCTTTATCTGGAACTTTCTAGACATGAATTTACTTGCTACGTTCTTTCAATACACTCACACAGAAGCAATTTACATGCTGAAATACTTGCAGACAAAACTCTAAGGTGGCTGGGAGTTGGATTGACAATGGCATGTGGGAAGAGCCGCAGCAAGGCAAAATGACACTGGCAATGAGTTGATGGTGGTTGAGGCTGGAGGATGGCATATCAGGTACCCATCTCTGTTTCTGGTCTGAGTTTTAAAATGTCCACAGTAGAGGAACTTCTGGGAAGATGGCGGCGTGAGCAGGGCGGCAGAAATCTCCTCCCAAAACCATACATATTTATGAAAATACAACAAATACAACTATTCGTAAAAGAGAGACCAGAAGATATAGGATGGCACCCAGCCTGCAGCTACACCTGAGAGGACTCTGCACCCCGCAAAGCGGGTAAGATACGGAACCGTGACCCGGTGGGACGCGAGCAATCCCCAACTCCAGCACACCGGCAGGAGGAGAGGATTCAGAGTGGGGAGGAAGTGGAAGAACAGGCCCATGAAATAACCAGCCCTGGTGATCTGCGCTGGGAGCACTAACACACAGTGCATGGTGTAGCAGGGATTGGAGAGTCAGCGGTGCAGGATCTGAGCCAGGGAATGCACCCGGGTCCTCCCAGCCGGCACCCCATGACAAAAGAAAAGCGTGCGCCTTTTTAGCAGTCTTAAAGAGACAGGGGCCCAACGGAGGACCAGGATCGTCCCAGCACACTCAGTCAAGCAGGCTGGGAGTCCTGGGGAATTTCAGACCCCTTGGCTGGCAACTGGGAAAAAGTAGCCGCACTTAGAATTCCCACAGAGATCAGCACCCTCCCATTCATTCCCGCCCCAGACTGAGCTACAAAGGACCGTAAAGAGCTGCGCAGTTGCAGCTGCAGAATAGTGGAGCAGCAGCGCCACCTACAGCATCCTCACAGAATCTACTCCAGGCGGGCATTTTTTTCTCTTTTCTTTCTTTCTTTCTTCTTTTTTTCTTTTTCTATTTTCTTTCTTTTCTTTTTAAAAGTCTTAAAGACCCCAGCTGATATACGTGGCACATACCGGTGACCACTTCTATCGCCATGAAAAGACAGAGGGATATGGTACAAACAAAGCTTATCCAGACCCAGACAACACCAGAGAGGGAGCCTGAAGGGATGGAAATGCACAATATTCCCGAAAAAGAATTCAGAATAAAAGTCATAACCATACTGATGGATCTCAGAGAAATATGCAAGAGCTGAGGGAGGAAGTGAGGGAAGTGAGGAAAAACAATGCAGAAATGAGACAAGCAATCGACGGGCTAAGCAGCAGACTGGATGAGATGCAAGACACTGTTAATGGAATAGAAATCAGAGAACAGGAATACAGAGAAGCTGAGCCAGAGAGAGGTAAAAGGATCTCTAGGAATGAAAGAATATTAAGAGAACTGTGTGACCAATCTAAACGGAACAATATTCGCATTATAGGAGTACCAGAGGAAGAAGAGAGAGAAAAAGGGATAGAAAGTGTCTTTGAAGAAATAATTGCTGAAAACTTCCCCATGCTGGGGAAGGAAATACTGTCGCAGTCCACGGAAGCCCACAGATCTCCCAACACAAGGGACCCAAGGAAGACAACACCAAGACACATAATAACTAAAATGGCAAAGATCAAAGATAAGGACACAGTATTAAAGGCAGCTAGAGAGAGAAAAAGATCACCTACAAAGGAAAACCCATCAGACTTCTCAACAGAAACCTTACAGGCCAGAAGAAAATGGCATGATAATATTTAACGTTATGAAACAGAAGGGCCTCAAACCAAGAATATTGTATCCAGCATGATTATCATTTAAATATGATGGAGGGATTAAACAATTTCCAGACAAGTGAAAGCTGAGAGTTTGCCTCTCATAAACCACCTCTACAGGATACCATAAAGGGACTGCTCTAGAGGGAAGCACTCCTAAGGCTACAAAGATGTCATCAGAGAAAATAAAATCATAGCAAAGAAAGCAGACCATCCAAATACTATCTAAAGGCAAAGAATAAAACACCTAGTATATAAAGAATGGAGGAGGAAGAATAAGAAGGGAGAGAAATAAAGAAACATCAGACTGTGTTTACAATAACTTAACAAGAAAGTTAAGTTAGATTGTTAGATAGTAAAGAAGGAACCCCTGAACCTCTGGTAAACACGAATCTAAACCCAGCAATGGCAATAAGTACATATCTATTGATAATCACCCTAAATGTAAATGGACTGAATGCACCAATCAAAAGACACAGAGTAACAGAATGGATAAAAAAGCAAGACCCATCTATATGCTGCCTACAAGAAACTCACCTCAAACCCAAAGATACACACACACTAAAAGTGAAGGGATGGAAAAAGATATTTCAGGCAAACAACAAGGAGAAAAAAGCAGGTGTTGCAGTATTTGAATCAGACAAAATAGACTTCAAAACAAAGAAAGTACCAAGAGATAAAGAAGGACATTACATAATGATAAAGGGGTCAGTCCAACAAGAGGATATAACCATTATACATATATATGCACCCAACACAGGAGCACTGGCATATGTGAAACAAATACTAACAGAATTAAAGGAGGAAATAGACAGCAATGCATTCATTTTAGGAGACTTCAACACACCACTAACTCCAAAGGACAGATCAACCACACAGAAAATAAATAAAGACACAGAGGCACTAAACAACACACTAGAACAGATGGACCTAACAGACATCTACAGAACTCTACACCCAAAAGCAACAGTATACACATTCTTCTCAAGTACACATGGAACATTTTCCAGAATAGACCACATACTAGGCCACAAAAAGAACCTCAGTAAATTCAAACATACTGAAATTCTACCAACCAACTTCTCAAATCACAAAGGTATAAAACCAGAAATAAATTTTAGAAAGAAATCAAAAAGGCTCACAAATATATGGAGACGTAACAACATTCTCCTAATTAATCAATGGGTTAACAACCAAATCAAAACAGAATTCAAAGAATATATGGAGACTAATGACAACAACAACACAAAGCCACAACTTCTGTGGGACGCAGCAAAGGCAGTACTAAGAGGAAAGTATATTGCAATCCAGGCCTATTTAAAGAAGGAAGAACATTCCCAAATGAATAGTCTAAAGACACAATTACTGAAATTGGAAAAAGAAGAACAAATGAGGCCCAAAGTCACCAGAAGGAGGGACATAATAAAGATTAGAGAAGAAATAAATAAAATTGAGAAGAATAAAACAATAGAAAAAATCAATAAAACCAAGAGCTGGTTCTTTGAAAAAATAAACAAAATAGATAAACCCCTAGCCAGACTCACTAAGAGAAAAAGAGAATCTACACACATAAACAGAATCAGAAATGAGAAAGGAAAAATAACGAAGACCCCACAGAAATACAAAGAATTATAAGAGAATATTATGAGAATCTATATGCTAACAAGCTGGAAAACATAGAAGAAATGGACAACTTCTTAGAAAAATACAACCTTCCAAGAATGACCAAACAAGAAACAGAAAAACTAAACAGACCAATCACCAGGAACGAAATTGAATTGGTAATCAAAAAACTACCCAAGAACAAAACCCCCGGACCAGATGGATTCACCTCTGAATTCTACCAGACATATAGAGAAGAAATAACATCCATTCTCCTTAAAGTTTTCCAAAAAATAGAAGAGGAGGGAATACTTCCAAACTCATTCTATGAAGCCAGCATCACTCTAATACCAAAACCTGGCAAAGACCTCACCAAAAAAGAAAATTACAGACCAATATCCCTGATGAACGTAGATGCAAAAATACTCAACAAAATATTAGCAAACCGAATTCAAAAATACATCAAGAGGATCATACACCATGATCAAGTGGGATTCATCCCAGGGATGCAAGGATGGTACAACATTCGAAAATCCATCAACATCATCCACCACATCAACAAAAAGAAGAACAAAAACCACATGATCATCTCCATAGATGCTGAAAAAGCATTTGACAAAATTCAGCATCCTTTCATGATTAAAACTCTCAACAAAATGGGTATAGACGGCAAGTACCTCAACATCATAAAGACCATATATGACAAACCCACAGCTAACATCATAGTTAACGGCGAGACACTGAAAGCTTTTCATCTAAGATCAGGAACAAGACAGGGATGCCCACTCTCTCCACTGTTATTCAACATAGTACTGGAGGTCCTAGCCACGGCAATCAGACAAAAGAAAGAAATACAAGGCATCCTGATTGGTAAAGAAGAAGTCAAATTGTCACTATTTCTAGATGACATGATATTGTACATAAAAAACCCTAAAGACTCCACTCCAAAACTACTAAAACTAATATCTGAATTCAGCAAAGTTGCAGGATACCAAATTAACACACAGAAATCTGTTGCTTTCCTATACACTAACGATGAACTAACAGAAAGAGAAATCAGAAAAACAATTCCATTCACAATTGCATCAAAAAGAATAAAATACCGAGGAATAAACCTAACGAAGGAAGTGAAAGACCTGTACTCTGAAAACTACAAGACACTCCTAAGAGAAATTAAAGAGGACACTAACAAATGGAAATGCATCCCATGCTCTTGGCTAGGAAGAATAAATATTGTCAAAATGGCTATACTACCTAAAGCAATCTACAGATTCAATGCAATCCCTATCAAAATACCAACAACTTTCTTCAATGAACTGGAACAAATAATTCTAAAATTCATATGGAACCACAAAAGACCCCGAATAGCCAAAGCAATCCTGAGAAGGAGGAATAAAACAGGGGGAATTACGCTCCCTGACTTCAAGCTCTACTACAAAGCCATAGTAATCAAGACAATTTGGTATTGGCACAAAAACAGACCCACAGACCAGTGGAACAGAATAGAAAATCCAAACATCAACCCAAACATATACAGTCAATTAATATTTGATAAAGGAGCCTTGGCTATACAATGGGGAGATGACAGCCTCTTCAGCAGTTGGTGTCCGAAAAACTGGACAGCTACATGTAAGTGAATGAAACTGGACTACTGTCTAGCCCCATACACAAAGGTAAACTCAAGGTGGATCAAAGACCTGAATGTAAGTCATGAAACCATAAAACTCTTAGAAAAAAACATAGGCAACAATCTCTTGGACATAAACATGAGCAACTGCTTCATGAACATATCTCCCCGGACAAGGGAAACAAAAGCAAAAATGAACACGTGGGACTATGTGAAGCTGAAAATCTTCTGTACAGCAAAGGACACCATCAGTCGAACAAAAAGATATCCTACAGTATCGGAGAATATATTCATAAATGACGTATCTGATAAGGGGTTGACATCTAAAATATATAAAGAATTCATGCATCTTAACAAACAAAAAGCAAATAATCCAATTAAGAAATGGGCAGAGGACATGAATAGACACTTCTCCAAAGAAGAAATTCAGATGGCCAACAGGCACATGAAAAGATGCTCCACATCGCTAATCATCAGAGAAATGCAGACTAAAACCACAATGAAATATCACCTTACACCAGTGAGGATGGCCAACATCCAAAACACAAACAACAACAAATGTTGGTGAGGATGTGGAGAAAAGGGAACCCTCCTACACTGCTGGTGGGAATGCAAATTAGTTCAACCATTGTGGAAAGAAGTATGGAGGTTCCTCAAAAAACTCAAAATAGAAATACCATTTGACCCAGGAATTCCACTCCTAGGAATTTACCCTAAGAATGCAGCAGCCCAATTTGAAAAAGACATATGCACCCCTATGTTTATCGCAGCACTATTTACAATAGCCAAGAAATGGAAGCAACCTAAGTGTCCATCTGTAGATGAATGGATAAAGAAGAAGTGGTACATATACACAATAGAATATTATTCAGCCATAAGAAGAAAACAAATCCTACCATTTGCAACAACATGGATGGAGCTAGAGGGTATTATGCTTAGTGAAATAAGCCAAGCAGAAAAAGACAAATATCAAATGATCTCACTCATATGTGGAGTATAAGAACAAAGAAAAAAACTGAAGAAACAAAACAGCAGAAGACTCACAGAACCCAAGAATGGACTAATAGTTACCAAAGGGAAAGGGACTGGGGAAGATGGGTGGGAAGGGAGGGATAAGAGGGAAAAAGGGGCATTACGATTAGCAGATGTAATGTTGGGGGGGCACGGGGAGGGCTGTACAACTCAGAAGACAAGTAGTGATTCTATAGCATCTCACTACGCTGATGGACAGTGACTGTAATGGGGTTGATGGGGGGGACCTGATGAAGGGGGTAGTTTAATAACCATAATATTGCACATGTAATTGTAGATTAATGATACCAAAATAAATTATAAAAATAAATAAAATGTCCACAGTAAAAATTAAAATTATTTTTAAAGAATGACTTATTTTCATTATAATGGAAAAACCACTCTCATTTGCCATAAAAGATTATCAAAAAGTAAAGATGATTAAAAGAAAACAGAGTGGTTAAATTGCAGCCAGGTACTGGTGGGTATTGTGTCCTTGTTAACGGAGATTAACGAGTATCAGATTTTAAGGACTAGGACCCAGCGGGCTTTCTCACTGGGATAAATTTTTAAGATTTATCAGTTTTCTTTGTCTTTCTTGATCACCTTCTCAGCAGCCCCATTGTATTTAGCTCTTGGTCCAAGCATCCCGAAAAGCCCCCGTGCTCTGGAGGAGCTCTGAGGCCCCTCTGACCCTGTAGTGTCCCAATCTGTGACTGTGGTGTGGTGCAGGAGTGTCTGGGGACAGAGAGGGTGCTCATGGGTCAGGGGCTGGAGGATGGAGAGAAGCTGCCCAGCACAGCCACAGAGAGCCCCCTTAGGCAAGGAAAGCTTGGCCTCCATGTCTGCCTTCCACGTCCCTCCCCTTACCTGGCACCTGACCTTCTTCTCTGAATCCCACTCTCCTTACCCCTCAAGACCCCAGAGAACTGCCCGCGTCCCCACCGTTAGCCCCAGGCTGGCCCCAGGGAAGAGCCTTGGAGGCCCTCCATACCCTGATTGAAAGACTGGTGAAAGCCTTTCTCCTCCTGTTCCTCCACCTTCCCTCCCCAAGTCTCAGAGGAGAGGACAGGTGGCTTTGTCACCTCCTAAGCCTCAGGCACCCGGAGCATTTGAGGAGGTTGAAATGGGAGACACTCAGCCAAGGCACAACCTGGGGCCCTAAACCCATGGCTGCATCAGGAGGGGGCTGGCTTCATGGCTGGTCTATCTCCTGACCTCCTGCTACTTCTCAGAGGCCTGGTCTCCAACCTACCCCAGCCTCCCAAGCTCATGGGCAGAGCAAGGAGACAGGTCAGAGGATGGGAGGGCAGATGAGGGAGAAGCAGGAGCCCCTCCCCAGAAGCACAGAGTGCTCTCCCCACCTCACCGCCACACAGAGACAGGGGAAGAGATGTTATCCTACCCTGACCTTATGCCAGGCACTGTGCTGGGGGCCTTGCATATTACCTCAGGCCAAGACACTACCGAGGGGACCAGAGGTGGGGAATGGGGAATGGTGGGGTCTGAGGCACTGTGAAGCACACACGCCCATCCCAGGAGGCAGCCAGGTCTCAGTGCCTGCTAGCAGCTCCATGTCCTTAGGCACGGGAGCCAGAAATAAGAGTTTTATTGTGAAATAGTCTAGTTTTTTAAACAATGTTGGATTGGCAACTAATCAGAAAAAAAAAATGTATAACCTAGTGGGAACCAATCCAGTCAGATTGCAGGAGAGATGTCCAGGGGCTTCCCCATCTGTGGCTCTGTACGAACCAACGGCTTCCAGGCCCTTCAGCTAAGCTGTTCCTGTGAGGTTCTGGGTAGGGCTAAGAGGATATCGTTCCATTTTACAGGTGAGAAAACGGAGGCTCCTGTTGTTGGCCAAAGGCACACAGCTTTGCAAATGGTAGGGCAGGAGATGGAGTGGGCCCTTCGCCCCGTGAATCAGGGCTCTGTTTGGGGCACGCCAACCCAGAGATGGGCCAGAGGTCACCTGAGAGCCCCACCCCCAGCACATTAGCTCTGAAACGGCTGGAGAACTCCCTCGGGGGGGGGTCTCCTGCAGGAGCCGGAGTGGCGCCCAGTCATCTTGCTCTGGGTTTGCATATTCATGCCGACAAGGACCATGAGAGCTTTCAGGTGACAGTCCTCAGAGCAATGTGGCATTTCTTCTTTACTCCTTTATTGCCTGGCCCAGGCCAGTCTGTATCACAGGAGCTGTGATGTATCTGGCCTCTGGCTGGCCCCACAGAGTTGTGGGAGGAAGGAGTCCAGGACCCAAGAAGCCAAGAGGTCAGAAGGCCACCTCCTGGACCAAAAGGCCTGGTGTCCCCCTTTGCAGAGCTGGAGGACCATTGCCTTTGCCCCAAGATGAGGGGCACACCTAATCCTCCGGGTCCTGGTCCTTGTCTGCCTTCCACAGAAGCCCACTGGGGAACCCGGAGCCACCCTCTCCACCCCTGCCCGTGATCTCCCCGCAAGGCCAGGCCTCTGTGAGTCCCACCTGTCAGGCACCAATCTGCCTGTTGGGAGCTTACCTGAAACCAGCCTCCACACAGGGCTTCCCTCCTGCCTCCCAGGGGCTCTGGACTCAGAAGTCAATTTCTTCCATACTTGCTTCAAAAGGAGCTTCTCTCTCCCTTTGGGGACCAGCAATGCCGACATTGCTTCTTGTCAACCAAGTCATTACTTCTCAGGCTGTGATCAGGACCTACCGCTGCCTCCCCGGCAGGGTCATGGTGAAAACAATTACTTCATCTTTTCATTCAGCCCCAGAGCCGAACTGATATTTGAAGAGTTAGGGAATCAAATATTCATAGAAACGACTGCATAATCCTTATTTGGAATATTAATTATGTGAAGGACCAACAGAACCAGATTTTTTCTGTTACACACCAAAGGAGCTGTACCCAGTCTCGGCTAAAAGCCTAACACAAATAAACAAGGTCCCACAGGCAGCTGGGCGCCCTCAGTCAGGACCTGTCCTGGGAAAAGCACCCTAGTAACGGGACAAAAATGAGCGATGCTGGGCATACGTCTAGGGGGTCACAATCTACAAACACTCTCATTCTGTCCAGTCCTTCATTTCACAGATCCCTATGGGAGGTGTTAATGCACCACTTTATAGAAGAAGCAGTGGGCTCAGAAAAAGGGTCCTGCCCCAGGACTCAGATCAGAAGTCCTAACTGTAACGGGGAGAGTTTAATCCAAGGCGAACGCTCTCCCTATAAAACCATCTTCATTGAGCAGAAAATCTCACACACACACCACCCCCGCAGCTCTGAGGACCGAACATGATCCGACCCATTGTATAGAGAAGGAAATCACAGGCAAGAGAACTTTAGCATGAACACCTCTCCAGGTGCTCCGGAACATTCAACCACCCCTTCTTCCACCTGCAGGAGGTTCCCGGCACCCCAGGAACCTGACAGACTTTTCCCAAGAGCGGGGACTCACAGGGGTGGTGTGGTTCGAGTGGGTTTTTGGGTCCTTGGTGCTTTCCAGCCTGCTATTTAAAAAATTGCCACCAAAACCACAAAACACAAGCTTTTCTGCACCTTGGCTAATTTCCTGCTGACTCAGCCAGGCTGGGCAAGAGCCAGTCGTGGAACCTCCTCTGGCTGTGCGTGAGAAATATTTATTGTTGAATAGACCTCTGTTTAATAAAAGGTACTCAGGCCTTTCTTGGGACAGAGAGGCTCCGACAAGTGTGGCTGTATTTGCCAAGCCTGCCACTTTCGGGCAGGGGTATTCAGGTGGGGCTCCTTCCTCTGTTTCCAGCGGGCTCTGTTTCCCTCTGCAGAGGAGGGTGAAGCCAGGACTTACATTATCCACAGCAGGACTTCCAGTTCCCATTTGCATCCTGATTTGGTTTTGGTTTTGGTTTTGCTCTCCGTGAACCAGGCGCATGACTTAACCCCTCTGCACTTCCACTTTCCCCATCTGCAGAATGGCTAGATTCAAAGGCAGGTATTGATTCACTTGTTAAGATCCCATCTCGGATTCATCTTCAATAACCCCTGTGTTCAGGGCCTCAGGGACACCTCCCTGGAGGCTGAACCAAGGGTCTGTGCTGACTTGAAAGGAACCTTTGAAATGTCAGAGTGCAACAGAGAAACCGCAGAGGACTTCAGGGCACACGAAACGACGCCTGCTATTCAATAATGCAGGAGGCTTTTTATGATGCTTATGTGAATAGCTCCTGTCTGTGGAGGAAGGGCTGAGAGAGCCAGTTTCAGAAGGGAGCCCTTTACAACACACTCGATTCCAAATCCCAAAGACCAAAGACAAGGGGGATTAATCATGTCGCAATTACCTCAACAGTTGCAAAGCGTGATATAGATGTGATGTGTCCCTGCCATGAGTTTAAAGTGCACTTCCATTTACCATAATTAGCGCCTCCATTTTTGTCCCTCGCCCCCTCTCAGCCTGGCCCGCCCCAGGATTGGATGTGTTCAGACTGGAAATTGATCAGAACTTCAGTTGCTGAGATAACACATGATGCTTTTTAATCTGTCAGCCTCCCCTTTGTTCTTTCAGGACTGGCTGGTTTCCCTGTGTCCTCCGAGCAGAGCCTAGCAGGGGCTGCAGAAGGAGGGGGGCTAAGCCCAACAAGCAGCGCTCCCACAGCTCCCAGGGAGGGGCAGGAAGGCTGTGTTCCATGGGCTGACAAGTCCTAAGCCCAAGCCTTTCTCTGAAGTCCTGGAATTTTGTATCCCACTGCCTCCTGGGCAGATGTACCACTGAGCAGCCCATTGTCCCCTAGAACTTCTCCAGCCTCTCTGATCCCCATCTCAGGGAATGGCAGTCACCCAAGGGAGGAGGCTGGAGATTGCCCTGAACTCCACCCACCTCCCCAGCTTTCAGCTGATCTCTTGATTCCGCTAAAGGACATGTCCTCTTCTCTGTTGCCCTTGCACAGAACCCCTGCAACAGCCTCCAGCAGGCCTCTTTGTCTCCAGCCATGTCCTCCAATCCACTGTAGCCAGAACTCAAAGCAACCCACTGACACAGCATGGCCGCCACCTGCCCCCAAGCCTGCACCTTCCTCTCTCTCATTACTGTAGGAACTGTGATGTGCAAACAGGTTCCCAAACTCCCATCTCCCTCTAGTCCCTGGATCTTTGACTATGTTTCTCCCTCTGCCTGAGAGGCACTGCCACCTCCCTCCTCTGCATGGCAGACACAAATATTGCTCACTGAATATCCATGTGGTACCCTGAATTTCCCAGCAGTCAGGTGGGACCACATGAGGCATTCTGGCCATTGCATTGGCAGTAGGATGGTGTCACCTCCCACCAAAGCATAGGAGAGCAGGTGGGAGCTCTCTGCGTGCTGTCTGGTGAGATGGGAGACCACTCAGGCCAAAGCAACCTCAGTCACTGATTCATTGCAAGGAGGACACCTGGATGCTAAGGCTCTTGCACAAGGCCTGTGTGTGAACAAGAAGAAATCTTGTGTCGAATCCCTGAGATCTGAGGGTTGCAATGACAGTGCAGAGGCCTGGCCTGTCCACACTGATAATCTGGTGCACTCCCTTCCCTCTCTAACACAGCTAGAGTCACCCTCTCTAGAAGCTTGTAACTCAGGCCCCGGGGAAACTCAGGTTCCCAACCTATGCTACATAGTGTCCTATGATTTCCCCAAGGGAAATGTTCCCATTTTGCAGTCCAGGAAACTGAGGCTCAGAGAGGTTACATGGCTTGTTTGTGGCCCAGTTTCTATGGGGCCTGCGGTCCAAGCCCATAGGCCCTCTGCCTCACCACTCTGGAGCCCTCCCTCATCCCCTTTCATCTTCCCAGCACCTAGCATGGGTTCTAGCATACAGCAGGTGCTCGGTGAAGTTTGTTGAATGACTACATAAGTGATGCTTGCTTTCTGACCCTCCTTTTATGCAGTAGCACCTCAGGGGAAGGAGTGGAGCTGCCCACTAGGTCCTGCGGGCAAGTGGCGAATTACACCCAGAAAGTTCCCATCATGTTCCCTCGCTCCTCTTCAGGGCAGCAGACTAGACATTTCCCCCCAGCTCAGTTGCAGAAGACTTTTATGATAAGCTCCCTTTTTAAAAAAGAAAAAAAAAAGTAAATTAAAGAAGGATGGAATGGACACAGTCCTCATCAGTTACTTCCACCTTGACACTGGCATCAAAGGCTTTGGTCCCTGTAGTCCTAGAAGAGCCCCGTGGCCCCACCCCCAAACTTGCATAACCCTGCCCTGTGCAGTTCACTGCTCAGGCGACTGGGCCCCCTGGATTCTGAGGCAGGAGTTATCGTCGCATCTCCTAGATGAGAACACTGAGGCCCAGAGATGTGGGGCGATCACCCTGCTCAGCCAGCTGGTGAGTCCCTGAGCTGCAGCTCACGCCCAGGTCCTCCGGCGTTGGGGCCCACGTGATCTCTCTGCCCCAAGTCGCCTTTGTTTCCAGGTGGGTAGGCACCCTGGGCTTCAGCCTGTGGCCTCTCACAGTGGACACGGGGAGCAAGCATGGAGAGGGGAGCTGGCCTCTCTCTGGTGTCCCATTCAGCACCAGGGAGCCATTATTTTGACTGTCTTCCTTTCTGGAAGCCAAGATGATAAGTGAAGAGACTGAAAGACCCAGGAGGCCGGTTCCAGGAGGGACGCGGAGACAGAGGAGAGCTGCCCAGAGAGCAGATGGGTGGGTTTCATCCTTGAATGGCTGGCCGCGTGATGCCAGGCTCTGGGGAGAAGAGACAGAGATGTGCTGTCCCTTGGGCAGGGCTGCTCTAAGGACTTTGCTCCACTGATCGGTCACTCCGTCCCCTGGAAACTGGCTGAGGGTAGGTGGTTGGTTGTCATGTTCCACCAGCATGGCCTGATTTGAAACCCAGCGAGACAGACTTTTGGGTTGAATTCATTCTTCCTAATTGGCTCGTGGCTTCAGGGGGAGGTTCAAAGAGAGAGAGGAAGACAGGGCCCTTCTTCTTCCTTGGGACAGTGTCATGTCTGTGTCTGTGATGCCCAGAGGTGCTGCGGCCATCTTGACTCCAGCCTGAGAAAGAAGCCAGCACAGAGGATTGGGCTGAGCCAATGGGGTCAGGGAGAAAGGAAGTCAGAGGCTTGACATCCATCCAGAGCATGTCTTGTTCTGTGCTTCTGAGCTGGGAGATGACAAATGTCTTCACGGTTTCAACCAGTTTGAGTTGAGGCCTTGTGGGTGGATGGGTGTGTGAACAGATAGACATGGCCTGGTCAAAAAGCATGAAGCTGCTATAAAGGGCTCTTTGGAAGGGGTATCAGCAGGAGGAAGTACTGGAATCTGGTAGGAGCTGGGGGCCCACTGTCCATGCCACCACCTACCCTTGCAAAGAACCTTCCCCAGGCATGGGAAGCCAGGCATGGAGCAGTCTGCCTGTCCACCCACTGAGAATGCACCGTGGGCTACAAGGACATCAGCCATCCAATGCAATAGGGCACCCACCAGAGGCTCCACACCCTCTCCACCCATGGGACAGCGACATGCCTGGCTTGTCAACATGGTCACTGGAGAGCTTGTTAAGGAATAACATACCTGGCTATCACAGCCATCCCCTCCTCCCTCCCTTTACCAATAAATGAAGGGCCAAATCTCAGACCAGAACCCCAGGGAGAGGTAATGAAGGGACTTCAGAGGATAGAACAAATCACAAAATTAGGGGGCTAGGTCTCATGTGCAGCTCAGAAGAGCCACACAGCCTGCTGTATCCTGGGCGCTCATTGACCCTTTGGCAAATGGACCTCGAATGCACAGGGCACTCACAGGACATATGTGTGGGGTGAACCCAAACCTCCTGAGCATCTCTGCTGGGGAAGGCACGTGGACTCACACACACCTGCGTTAACACTGGAGCTCTGCCATTTCCTGACCAGGTGACTGTGAAGCAGTCACCTGAGCACTGAACCTGTAAGTGGGGGGGGACTCCTTTCGGTAAGGTCAGGTCCCTGTCAGGTAGAGGGAAGGAGAGAGGCTTTGGAGGAACTGAGTGCAGAGATTGAGACGGAGTGGTGGGGAGGCGCAGGGCTAGAGGAGGGGGGCTCACTGGCTTATCAGTAGAAATGAAAGTTTTGTCACTGTGAGTTTTAGCTTCCTCACATTTTATCCTCTTCTATAAATTAACTATTACACCTTTGGGTTCTGTTTAAATAGGTTGTTTTTCAAGTGCTTTCTATGTTGGCCCAGTAAAACTGCAGGCCTACTGAGCCCACGTTATTACAGACCAGAAGTGGCTTCCCCAGGCTTCCTCAGAGTTCACCAGCAGCCTTGTGTTCGGGTGGCTGTAGAGACACCCTCACCATGTGCTCCTATTTCAAACCTTTAAGGCACAAAGGCCCCTCTTCACCCCTTCCAAGAGGCACTTGTATGGTAATTTTTCTATCAGCTTTCAAAACTCCCACAGCATCTCCAAGACAGCCTTCTGAGGCCAGCATTATAAATGACCCCAAGGTATGGGGCGTTCACCCTCTCGGAGGGTAAAGACAAGAAGTGCAGAAATTACAGTGATTCCAGTGAAAGTGGGAGCCTTACATCTAAGAAGCCAATGCAAGAGACATCTCAGTTCTAGAACATTCTCTGTATGTCCCCCATGACCTGATTGCCTTAGTCCTCTATAGCCTTTTGTAAGTAAATGGAGGTCTCAAATCAGCGGCCTCTATTAGCATATGAAAGTCTTCCATTCCACCGATGGTCATTTTGGGGGAGTTCTTCATAGTTCCTCCAGACTTAAGAGCAGAACATGGCATGAACACAGAAAAATAGGGGGGAAGGAGGGAAAGAGAGAGCAGGATCCAACAATAAGACTTTGTTCCTTGTGCACTCCTTCCCCACATCTAGCCTCAATCCTGGGCAGGGCCTGACAAGGGCTGGATAGGATGTCATGCACCTCGCTAAGCAGACAAGACGTTAGCCCTTATGACAGCAGGAAAACTGAGGCAGAGCCCAGCCCTGGAACTGGGCCTTTGTGAAAGAAAGAGGGGGAAGATGCCACTCGTTGCTCCAGAAGGGCTCCTGGGAGGGCGCCGGGTCCATGGGCTCTGGGGGTCTTCCAGGACGTATCACCTGGTGGCACAGTTAAGGGTCTCTCAATCCCACTGCAGGTCCCAGAAAATCTTTCCGGAGGCTCAGGGCAAGGCCGTGACTAGTATTCCTGAGAACATGATAATCACTCACTGTCCCTCTGGGCAGAGCTCCTAGGACTATTCCCAGCATCCCGGAAGGTGACGTGGATATGGCTGGTCAGAAAAGCCATGTTGATCTCTGTCTTTTTGAAGACTACATAAAGGATGTGGCCAAGGGCTTCTGACGAAGATGGAAATAGAACGTTCCCCTCTGGTTTTGAAAGTGCCAGAAATGAATAGCCTCCTGAAGATAGAAGAATGCTCTACTGGGTAATATTGATTATCTTTGGGGCCAGAAATTGTTTTGCAGTTGTCCCTGATTGAAAGGTTTTCTATTAATTCCTACTGGCAGACAGAATAAGAGATATTGAATACTTAATTGCCTTTGAAATAATTACACCCCCCAAATGTAATATCTTAACCAAGGCATCATGCAATAGATGCTTTGCTGAACTAGGGAGCTTCCAGAGACAAGGGAAGGGCAGCACCGGGTGGGGAAGGGGAGTGCCGAGGCACTGGGCTGTCAGGTTCACACAGGTCACCTGCTCGCTGAGTCCTGGCTCTAGGTACACCTTCAAAGCTGGTAGACAGGAAGCCACTGCCGTGAGGGCCCTGGAGACACAGAAGAGCGGGCTCTTTGCTGGCAGCAGCTGTGGAGTAAGGGACGGAGCACTGAACCAGGAGTCAGAGACAGAGCTGGACCTGTCCCGTCCTGACTCAGCCACTTTGGGGAAGTTAACCACTCCCTATGTTTCTGTCTCCTCTTCTGTAAAATGAGGCCAACCCAGGCCAAAGCCAGGGGTTTTGTGAAAATCCAGTGAAGTCACTCACTGTTGTATGTAGAAGCATTTTGTCTTCTGTGAATTCATCCATCTATTCATTCATTTACAAAGTATTCATCTAGCCCCTGTTCTACCAGCACTATTCTAGGTAGTTAAGGTGACAGCCACGAAGAAAGCCAGCCAGGTCCCTGCCCTAGGGGGATGGCAGGTGACAGGGAAACACTTCAGATGTGTAGCAAACTAGTAACAAAACAATCAGGGAAACACAGAATAGAAGGTTGGAAAGAGAGAAATTGGGACAGCAAGTATAGACCATATTTCCCAGAAAGGTAGCTGTGAAGGGAAGGGATGAGGTGGCAGGGGACAGATGGAGGGTAAGTGGGTCACAAGAGGGGTCTGGTTTACAGGCAGGAAGCACAGCATTTGAATGTCAGTGGGAATGAACCCGTGGAGAAAGGAAACCTTGGTGCAGGAGAAAGGGGGAGATTGCAGGAGCAGTGTTTGTAGAGCAGGTGAATAAGATGGGACCTTGTGGCTGAGGGCTGGCCTTAGCGGGACACAGCGATGTCCCATCCACAGTACGAGAAGACAGATGGCAAAAGGAAACAGGCAGTAGGTGGATGAAATTGTGGTCTTTTCAGTTGCTGTGATTTCCTGTCTGAAGCAGGTGCAAGGCCATCAGCTGGAGAAGGGCTAGGGCAGTGGTGCTGGGAGTCTGTGGAGAGGAGTGGAGCAGGAGAGGGCTGGGAAGTATGCCAGGGAAGGTCAAGACCCCCGAGAGGCCCACAGTCTGGGCTCCAAGGGAGACTGGGCCATGGGGTTGGGTCTTCCTCCAGCTGTGTTTGGCTTCAAGGGAAGGGTCAGAGTGGGTGGTAGGAAGGCAGATTTTTGGTTTTGCCAGGAAGGTGTGAAAAAGCTGGGCATGGAGGCAGGAGTGAGGCAGTGCATATAATGACAGCCCGGATTGTTCACTTGGCTAGGGCAGGGTGACAGTGGAAGGGTGATCACACCAATGGTCTGAGTGTCCTGACGGGGTCAATGGATTGTTGAATTGGAAGGAACCAAGGCAGGCTGTTTAGTACCCGTGTGCCGTGTGTTCAGTACCCGTGTGTTCAGACACCAGTTGTGGTTTTGCTTTAGGCAAACCAAGCAAATGTTGGTGCAACTTCCTATGAGGAGCTGTGCTGGTCAAGGTTCTCCAGGGAAACAGAACCAGTACAATAGATAGATAGACAATAGATAGATAGATGATGGCTAGATAGATAGACAGATAGATGGCAGATAGACGTAGATAGAGAGTGAGAGAGATTTATATTGATCCAGGCTGTCATTATGGAGACTGAGAAGTCCCAGCATCGCCATCCGCAGGCTTGAGATCCAGAAAAGCCAAGGGTGTAAGTCCCAGACCAAGTCTGACGGCCTGAGAACCAGCAGTGGCAGTGGTGTGTACACCTGAGTCCAAGGGCAGGGGTTAATTTCCCAGCTCAGTAATCTGGCAGACAGAGAATTTCACCCTTCTTCTGCCTTTTTGTCCTATTCAGCCTCTCAATGGATTTTGTGATCCTCATGCACACTGGGGAGGGTGATCCGCTTTGATCAGTCTACTGATTCAAATGATAATGCCTTCTAGAGACACCCTCACAGACACACCCAGAAATAATGCTTGACCAGGTATCGGGACACCCCAGGGCCCAGTGAGACTGACACAGAAAATTACCCATCACAGCTAAGATTCTGTAAAGTACAACAGGCAACCTGGGGGACATGGATGGACCATTCCACCTCAAGGTAACTGTGGTCCCTTCAGGAGAAGAAATCTCGGGGCGCTTTTTCAAATCCACTCACTTCCCTGGAGATTCTGACAAACAGTGCTGCAGGGGACTCTGCACACCTGGCACCTGCCGGGCACTGTCCAAAATCCTGTGCGCTGGATTCCCTTCCTCGATCCTAACAGTTGGAGAGAGGCAGAGACAGGGGACTATCCTCATTCCATCCCAGTTTCCACAGCGGTGTGCTTCAGAGAGGTTAAGTCATTTGCCCCCAGGCACAGAGGGAGTCTCAGAGCGGGATTTGTGCCCAGACGGTCTGACTCCAGTGCCAGCTCTTCCCCACTCCCCACTGCCCCTGCCACACCAGAGGACCCCTGCCAGCTCTGAGGCAGACCTCCCTGTTTACAACTCCTCAGCTATTCCTCCCAACAAACCCAGTTTACAGATATGAAAACGGGGTCTCAAGAGGAAGGGTTCCTCAAAGACGCTTCCTGAAGGATGTTGGAGTAAAACCTCATGTGAATCAGAGCCAGGACGGCCAGGTTCAAATCCTAGTTTCACCCTCATTAGCTGAGAGACGTCCTCTGAGTCCCCTCAACTTCAGAGCCACAGGTCCCTCACCAGGGGGAATCGGTGATCTGACCTCAGCATCCGCCTTGAGCCCTTTGGGCCATTTTCCTAAGGGCGGAGAGGGCTTGCTCCTCCGAGAGCAACGAGGACTCCCTGCCCACCTAGGCTGGGAATATAAGGAGGGGTCAGGGCATTTTGTAGCATCTCAACTGTGTTGCAAGGGGGGAGGGCACCTTCCTGCCATCATCCTATCCTATACCCCAACTTGCAGCCTGGAGCAGAGGCTTCCTCCCCACAGTGGGAGCCCCTCTGGCACTGATCATATGATCGCCATTTGCGCACCACCTTCACAGCATTTGGATGGAATATTTTAAATGACTGTTCTAATTTCCCCTACCTGATCCTCCTGAATACTAAAAAAAAAAAAACTTTAATGGTCATATGTTCCACTGGGAATTCAGAAAAAGAAAAGAGAATGAAACAGTACTATTTGAAAACCACTAGATGTTCTCCTAAAAACACCTTCCATTTGAAACGTAGCTTCCCCTGAAGATGAGGACGTGGGGCTGGGGAGGTGCCCTGGGTGGGGCCTGGAGGGGGAGGACACCGAGGGGGCTTTTCGCTGCTGAGCAGCCCAGCCAGGCATCTCCTCAGATAACAGCCTTGGCTCTGATCTCCGCCTGATAACATCAGCAGCCTTCCGTACAGATGCTTCAGAGCGCTGACATTTCCCAGCTGAGGGCTCCATTTTCCCCCACGCGTGGCCTGGCGGCTTCAGGGGCAGCCCCCAAAGGCCAGTCCAGAGTGTGGACTGGTGAGGCCCCGGCTCGAGAAGGAGGCTGAGTCTTCAGCCGTCTCAGGCCCCTGGTCCAGCAGCAAAGGAAGCTGCAGGGAGAACACATCTTCCGATAACCCCGGGTCTGCTGTGCTGGCCTCTGTGAATTGGGATGGGGGCAGCCCATCCTTAGGGACACATCCCGGCACAGAAGGTCCTGAAGGACTGGGTGCAGCCAGGCCCCGACAGGGGCTCTGAGCAAACACGTCCCACCCAAACACAGCCAATAGCCTCGGCCCCCCAGTCCTCAGCCTGCATGCCGCTGATGTCCCCATTGTCCCCTGCACTTTGTGTCCCTGTTTGGGCCTCTTGGCAGCATTAGATGCCATGGTCACCCTCCTTCCTAGGACTTGCTTTCTCCCTCTCAGCCTTGGTTTGTCTCCTACAGCTCCAGCCATTTCATCTTGCTCCTCCTCCACCTGCCTTTTTAAAGATTTCTCCTGCTCTGCCTTCTCTGTTTGCTCGCTGCATGATTCCATCTGCCTTCCCCCTTCCCGATCTTCATACATTCAGCCAACAATTATTGGAGCACCCAGTATGTGCCAGCTGCTGGCAGAGGAGACCAGACATTGAGCATTACATTTTAGTGGGGGAGGCAGATAGTAAGAAAGAAGACATGTGGGTCAGGACACCTTCAGGTTCAAAAGTCCAAACCCTTTCCTCAATTCTCTGCAAGTGCAGGATACAGCTCAGAATGTCAGGGTCCCAGGAAAGGGGGGGTGGGGAGATGAGACCATGAGAAAACCCCTTTGCCTGTGGGGCCCAGCTTCCCATCTAAAAAAATGACCAGGTGGTCTTCAATCTAGGGTCCAGATCAGCACCACCCAGTAGAATTTCCTGTGATGACAGACATGGCCTATCCCTCTGCTGGCCAATTCAGCTGTCACTAGTCAGTCACATGGGGGTAGTGACCATTTAGGGAACTGAATTTTCACTTTTGTTTGATTTTTATCAGTTTAAATTTAAACTGGCCCCTGTGGCTGGTGGCTACTGTATGGGACACACAGCTCTTGCTGCACTACCCTCCCCCTCCATCTCAGATACTCTGCAATTATTTGTAAGCATTAGCCAACATTGTGATAAAATACCACCTCAAATAAATTAGGTTGGAATCTCTGGGCCTGGAGCTGGGCATTAGTCCTGTTTTTAGTTTGAAAGCTCCCCAGGGATTCCAGTGAGCAATCCCTACTTGCCCATTGGCCTGGCTGAACTGATGGGAATGGGGTCAGGAGGAGAGCAGCTCCCACAGCAAGCTCATCTCAGAGCCTGAGCTGGACCCAGCTGCCTGACTTGCCTGGCTATGGGCACTTTGGGGCTGGCATGCAGCGCCCATGGAGAAGACCTTCCTCCTGACTTCTCAGCATCTGGGCTGCAGCCCAAACAGGGATGCCACCCACCTGCATCATTTTAATCTCCTACCAGCGAGGTGACTGTGTTGGTGCATGCTGACACTCTGAAGGGTAGCATAAAGCAATCCCCCTTTCCCAAGGGGGCCCTGCAAACTTGAGAACAATTACTCTCCCCTGGTCACATTGTAAAATAATCCATTCTCTGCTCCTAAGATTCACATAGAAGCCCTTTCCAGATGCGGGAGCCAGCATCACACTCCACTTTACTGGCTTTGCCTAAAGGGAGGGAGAAGGGAGAGCTGGGAGTGGGGCGGTGGGGAGGAGGCAGGGGAGCAGAGCATGCTGGGTCCACACCCCCTCCCTTCAGGCTGTAAGGGAGGTCGTGGCGCCTGGCTGGTTCTGCACAGTTTCCTCAACCTCTGGGCAGGGCCCTCTTCCCGGGAGGTACTTGGTTGGGATGGGGATTCCCACCCAGCCACTTCTCCACCCTGCTCAGGGCTTCCTCGGCCCAGGAGCCTTGTCTTCATTCTCGGCCACCCGAGGCCTTTTGTGCACCTGCAGGCCAGCAGCTGACTCGCTCATGTCTGCGGGCAGGAATGTTTCTTTTCCTGGTCTTGTTAGTTCTGAAGTCAGCCTGGCCTGGTGACCCAGCCAGGGCAGACCTGGCTCGAATCTTGGCTTCGCCGCTTCAGAGCTGTGTCACATCCTGTCAGGGCTTCATCTTCCTCATTCATAAAGATGAAACCCACTCTCCGGGTGGCAGGGAGGAAAGGGTCTACACAGCACAGTTCCAGGCCCACAGTGAGGACTTGACAAATGGCGGTTGTTTTCCCTCCCCCTCCCCCTGCCTCCTGCCCATTGTCAGCTTCCCCTGGACTTGGGTCCGGGTCTTATTTTCCTTTGTTGTCTCCCAAGCATTTCTCAGGGCCTTGCAAAGGGCTGAGTAAGGCAGACATTCTGCAAATGTGTGTTCAATGCATTAAAGATACCCAGGACAGGACAGAGCTTACCTCCTCTCCTCATTCCTTCCCCAGGAATTAGAGTTTAAAATCTCCATTCCTTCCCTGACAAACAGATCATTTCGGAGCCATTTCCTCAGTTACAAACACAGACACACACACACACACACACACACACACAGACACACACACACACACACACAGCATCAAAATCATCCCCTTCAAACAATAGGAGGAAATGAGGGGAGCCGGGAGCACTGCCTGAACATGGCAAGATTGTGCAGCAGCCTCACGTTCAAGATGCTGGCGGCGTGAAGAGGAAACCCAAAAGCAGGTGGGCTTGACAGTGAAGGAAAACAGGAAATGGCGCGCATGTGTGTGTGTATGTGTGTGTGTGTGTGTGTGTGTGTGTGTGTACTGCCTGTGGAGCGAGCTCTGTTCATGTAAGGAGACAGACCCAAGGCTGTTGCAGCCTGGGGTGCTTTCTGACCCCCAGGAGTTCTATGGGCAGAAAGGGCAGCCCCCAGAATGGGACAATGGGATCCAGGTGAGATGCAGGGTGTAAGGGACTCTGCAGAGGATGCAGAATGCCCAGTACTTCAGAATGCTCTCCCAGGAAAGCCAGTTCCATTTCATCATGGAGGAGCCCTGGTTTTTGATATGGTCTCCAATGGAATGAAAGATAAAAGGGTTGAGAACAGTGGACTAGTAGGGAAAATCCTGGGACAGAGCTCAGGAGGTCCGAATCCCAGTCTTGGCAGAACCATTCCCCTGGTTAGGAGCAGAAACCCACCCAGAGAGCGCAGAAGGGGTGTTTGAGGGTCAGTGGAATTCAGGTGGAGCTGGTCGTTAGGACCCAAAGTCTGTCTTCTGTCTCTGCCTATCTCGGTCCTTCTTGTCTCTCTATCTCTGGGTCTTTCTCTTCCCTGGACCACATGGTCTCTCTTCTCTTCATTCTCTCTTTTTTGATCTATCACAAGGATTTATGATGGTGCAGTTTTCAGTTTGTTCTCAGTCACGTAACGCCCATGCTCACGCACAATAACATTCTTCCAGGTGATATTCACCCACCCAATTCCTTCTATCATGTGCCTCTGTCATGTTCAATGTCACTTTCAACCATACATGTGGTCTCCTCAGGGGCCATCTCCATCCTAGAGAGCTGGAAGGGGAAAGAGCATGGAAGATCCAAGGAGAGTGGGTCCCTCTGATGGGGACACAGTCACAGCCGCCACCCGGCCACACGGCTGCAGGCAGCCCGGGAGACGCAGTCAGCAGGAGGATGTAGTCTGCAGCCTGCCATACCCTGACCAGCCTCTGGGCTGCCGGGTCTAGCCTTCATTTCACACACATCCCTGTGGTATGCACCGTTTGCTGGGACGTGCTGGGGCAGGATGAGGGAGGCTGACTGATCCTCATGGGCTTACACTGTCATTCCAACTCTCTAGGGAAATAGTTTGACTGGTTGCTAGCCTTGGGTTCCTGTCATCCCAGTCCTATCAGCTACACCACAAAGAGCCACGTGATACAAAAATGACTAAGCTTGAACCTTCAGTGGAGCAGCGAGGAGGCCAAGTCCAGCCTGCCACCTCTCTTTGTAAACAGGTTTGTCAGAACATGGCCAGAGCCATTTGTTTACATGCTGTCTGTGGCTGCTTGCACACCAAACCGGCCGAGCTGAGTGGTTGTGACAGACTATCTGGCCTCAAAACCTACAATATTAACTATCTGGTGCTTTGCAGAGAAAGTGGGCTGGACCCTGAACTAGGACCACAGATATAAAAGACCCATGAGGACCACAGACTACTGTATAAATCTAAGGAATTGTAGTGACAATTATGTTGTCCCTCATCCTGCCAGGACCGCAAGACTCAGTTGGGCCCCTGGATAACATATCAAATGTTCTAGATATTATTTTCCATGGTGCCAAACTCCTAGGCCATTTGCAGATACAGGGTGGAGCTGACCTGTCTAGATTCTGCTAGTTGTGGATGTGACCCCTGCTGAGACTGTCTCAGGATGGCACGGACCCACACAAAGAGCAAAGGGGGTACAGTCATGCACCCAGATGCTGTGCTCAGTGCCTTAAAGCTGTTATCCCATTAGTCCTCCCAACAGTTTTTTGAGGTCAGTACTATTGTCCAACTTTACTGAAACCAAGGCTTGGGAAGAGTGCCACAGTTCAGTGAAAGACAGAGCCAGGACAGAACCAGGGCTCCGCTCCCTCCTCCCAGGGCTTGTTAGATACCATCTAAGTCAGTCACCCACCCGGTTAACATTTGAGGGCATAATCTGTGTAAAAGAGTGTGCTGGCACCATGAGGAACAGAAGGAAAGAGTAAGGCGTGGCCCTTGCCTCAGTAAGCAGCCCACTGGGGTGGATGCTGACCCAGACGAAAGCAGAGGCAGGAAGAAACTGGTCTGCAGAGAGGTTCTTAACCAGAGCTCTGGCAGCCAAGGGGACAACCATTCAGGAGCTTTGTTGCTGAAAAGAACCTTAGTGATTGCTCCCAGCAGTGCTGGAGTTCTTCACCAAGCCCAATGCCCGGCGGCCTGCTGACCGCGTCTCCCAGGCTCCCCGCAGCCATGTGGCCGGGTGGTGGCCGTGACTGCGTCCCCATCAGAGGGACCCACGCTCCTTGGATCCTCTGTGCCCTTTCCCCTGCCAACGCACTGGGATGCAGATGGCCCCCAAGTAGACCACACGTGTGGTTGAAGGTGACATTGAAAATGACAGAGGCACATGATAGAAGGAATCGGGTGGGTGAAAATCACCTGGAAGAGCTCTGCTGGCGCACAAGCATGGATGTTACGTGACCTAGAACAAACTGTGATCTTGACGAACCGGTGATATTCAGGGGGTTGTTTGTTACAGGAGCTCGCATAATCTAACACAATGAGCTTCCAACTTTGTCCTGTGGCTGAAATCACATGTGGAGCTTATCAGCCTCCATGTGCCCGGACTCCCCCTGTATGTCCTGATCCACTAGGTCTGGTGTGTAACCTGGGCATGCACAGTGTGAAAGAGCATCCGAGGTGACTCTGAGGCCAATTCTGTTAGGAACTTCTGGTGTCTCACCAAACTCCTCATCCTACAGATTTTACAGAAAATGAGACCCAGAGAGATCATTGTACCAAGTCCCACAGCTAGTCAGGGGCAGAGCTGAGACCAAACTTTCAGTCTTCAAATGTCTAATTGATTTTATGACCAATCTTTCTGTTCAGGAACCACATCTACAAGTTCCTGTAATGTTCTTAGACCTCCAGTTGGGATATTTGCCCAGATGTCCCTTGTTGATAGGGTTTAAATGCAACCAAGTTGTGTAAAAATAATTTGAGAAAACTGTTATTTGATTTTGGGGGTCAAAGAAGTATGTTCATTTGCTTCTGCTTTTCCCACGTTCAGTTCCCTCTCCCACCTTTGGAGACAGCCCAAGTTCCCCTTCTCTTTAGAACCTTACCTGGCCATAGACATCCCTGATTGGATGTCCTTTGCATTTACTCAATACTTAGCAACAACACACACACACACACACACACACACACACACACACACACACACACCACATGCAGTCACACAGCACAAACTCATATACACATAACACACACACACATCACACTCACACTCACCCAGCATGGTTGAAGAATGTGCTTCAAATTAATCAAATATCCTCAGTCAATGATATTCACCCTCAGGACATGAGCTTTTAAAATTTCAACCATGTTGGTCAAAAACCTCGATAAAATTTTTATGTGCTTCTTGGATTTTTACATCTGTAGATAACTGCAACTTTCTTGATTTAAGACAATGGTTATGAGCATGAGCTCATACAGAAATGTCTGCTTCATCTGCAGTGGTCTTGGGCTCTAAGCTCCCTGATTGCCAGCCTCTGGGGGGGTCTTTCCTCTGGCTCTTCCGGCTGCTCTCTGATGGCACAGTCGTGGTGGCCGGTGTGGCCGGTCCCAGCCCTGGCCTCATCAGAAGCGCAGGTGTTGAGGAAAGCGCCACAGAGCATCGTGCCTAGCTTGCAAAGCCTGCTTCTCTGTCTGCGCACCCAGCTCCAGACTCAAAGTTGTTCTAGACCCAGATGGCTGCAAGTCTGAGTTCTGCATTCATGGAGTATGAGAACATTTACACGTAGGACATTAACTTGCTCTGGTTGCACACTGACTTCTGGTTGAACCCTACTTGCCCTGGTCACATGCACCTTTGTCCAGTTATCTCTGTATTGTTTTCTCTCATATCTTTGAGCTGCAGGATCTGAGCATGCTTCGGCCATGTTTGGGCTGGCCTGGCTCTCCTGGCCTCCTCCACATCCCTGACTCAGCACCTACTAGGCGCCTGACACACAGTAGGTGTTTCCAACACTCGTGAGCACAACTCTCAGTTCCAGCTCAGGGCAAATGTTGTCAGATTTTATGTTAACTTCTGAAAATATGATCGTAGCTGCAAGTCCATGAATGGTTAAGGAGCATCAGCCACCTCTGGGAACAGTGCCCTCAATGAGAGGATTTAGATTCATTAGATTTCAGCATGTGCTGAGGAAAAAAAATTTACCTGGGGGCTCTGAAGAAAATTCCATTCTATATTTTAAAGTCACAGCCTAGATTTTTAATTTCCTAATGGATTTATAACAAGAGAAAAATTACCCCTTAGGACGGTATTCCTGCCAGACACCAAATCTGTTCCTATTTCGAGTTTGGCTGGATGACCTCCTAGCTGTAGAGCCCTGGTCTCCCTCCAGCTTCTGAGCTGAGCACATGCACAGAAAGCTCTTCCCCAGAGTGGGCTAGTCGGGCAATGCTGGTACCCCAGCCTCTGGCCAGCGTCTCTGAGGGTGCCTCCTCTATCAGCGAAGCCCTCTGGGATGGCAGCTGGTGCCAACCCTCGGGAGTGAGGGCTGCACAAGGAGTCTCAGAGACTTCCTTGTTCACTTTCTTGTGAAGGATGAGGAACCGTCAGCCTTAAAAGGTGAATTGGATGCAAAACCCAGCTGAACTTCAAAGCTCTTCCCCTCCACCATCGTTACATCCCTCCAATGCCTGCCAGGCACCGGGGCCCCTGGTTTCACTGGGTGCAGGACTAGCGCTCCCTCCTGGCCCAGACCCCAGCAGAGTCGGGGAGGGACAGCAGATAGAAAAGGACAGCTCTTCTGGCATTTGCTGTGGCCGCCATGGGCCTTCTCACAGCCAACACTGCGCCAAGTGTTTTTATATCTATCGATTCTCATAGGAAGGGAATTTCTGTTCAACTGTACCGCCAGAGCTACATAACTGCGGAGAATTCCCAAGACGAAGGGGTGTGATGTTCTGTTCTGAGCAGACCCAAACATAAATCTACACTGTATTTTTCTCTCTAAAATAGGTCGTCTGAGATTCAGAGAGGTTCAGAGATCACACAGGTGGCGGGGGCAGCGTGACGGGGGTCCCTGTGCAGGACCAGGCAGATCTTCCTGCCTGTCAGCCCACGGCCCCTTCCGAATGTCCCCCCAGGCATTCCCTCCCAACAAGCCCTGGGGCCCTGATGGAGAAGCTCAGGCACTCTGGCCCTGGGAACTCCGCCTCCTCGGACAGACCCGGCCAGAGGGCTCCCTTGGGTATGTGACCATCCCTCAGAGTGAGTCAGTGAGTCCGGGCTGGGCTTGCCTCCCCCTGCCCTCCCTCGCCCCCAAGGCCCGTCTGGCAGTGGAGCCACCGACACAAATACATTTTAAGCCGTTGAGTAATTTACACACTTCGCACAGTGCATATTCAGCAGACCACCGAGGGCACTTCCTGGAGCCACACCCCGCACCCCAGAATGATCCCCTGCCCCAGGGCTCCCAGCCCCTGGGTGACTCCCAAAGGGTTCCCAGACCCCAAACCAGCCACCAGCCCACCCCAGGCCCTCATCTTGTCCTCTTCCTTGCTTGGCTCTGCCATTCCTGTCCCTTCCGCTGGCGGGGCTCCAGCATCTGGGGTTTAGCCATGGCCTTGGTCAGATATGGGTGGGCACTCATGGGCTCCCTGACACCAGGATGCCAGGCTGGATGGGCTTCAGCAGGGGTGGAGAGGAAACTGCTGCAGAGGCAGCCTTGGGACCCCGGTGGCCTGGTAGGGGCTGGAGGCCCTCAGGCCCTCCTCTGAGCCGGGCGCTCCTTGGCTGCTCTTGTCCCTCCAGCAATGTGCAGAGGGCTGGGCCAGAAAGGAGAGGAGGGGTCCGCGGAGGCACAGGAAGGGGGCGAGGGGCTGGGCACCGAGGGCCTGGTGGAGCCAGGTGGGGGTGGGCTCTGATGCAGCTCCAGCTCAGCAGCCCCGAGGGCAGCCCCCAGGCCATGCCGAGGACTCAGTCTTGTGCCCCAAGGACAATGGGAAATGAAAGCCTTCTGGAGGTTTTAGGCAAGACAATAACTTGTCCAGATGGTCTCCAGGATCAAGAGGCAATATTTCTTCAGGAAAGCCTGAGTCCTTTGTCTAGAAGCAGCCCTGGTGGTCCTCTGCTGCTATCTTCCCCTCCCAGGACAGCACCCAGCCCAGCACATGGCCTCCGTAGCCAGGCAATATGATGGCCAGCCTCCGTGAGCCCAGGGGGGCTGCAGAAGCCCTGGCCCTGCAACAGCAGGAGGCAGCCAGCACGACTGAGGGTCCACCGTGGTGACAGGACCAATGATGGGGTCTGCAGGCTTCAGCCAGAGGCTCTGGCAGGGCCTGCAGATCCCATGTTGCTCAGGTGCAGGGAGAGGCTACGGATCCCAGCCTGCACTGCAGTTCCAGCCCTGCCATCACTACCGCGTGCCTTTGGCCAGTTGCTGCCACCTCCAGGCCTCAGTTTCCTCTTCCAGGGAAGGAAATGACAAAGCAAGCCTCACAGGTGGCTGAGGAGGCTCGAGGGGCCCCAGCAGGCTGTGCCCTGGCGGACCTGCCTTGGTCCCACGCCATCGCCGCCACCCTGGGGTGTTTCCCAAGTGTAGGATTCTCAGCTCTTACTGCCGCTTGGAGAGGGTTAAAAACACACCCAGGAAACTTCTAAACAGTGTGAATTTTAAAACTGAAGCCAATCCCTGGGGTGGACAGAGAGACGCTTCTGACTCTGCCTGCACCTGCTGTGTGACCTTGGGTGGGTCACATTCCTCTTCCATGCATCCTCAGCCTTAAAGTGAGAGCATGGATTAGACACTCTCCAAGGCTTTTGCAGCATAACCTTCTAAACATCTGTGCTCTAGAGTCCAGCATGTGTGAGCCGGAGGCCAAGCAAATATGGAGACAAGCTCCTCCTGTTCCATTTCACAGGTAACAGTAACTAGCCCAGTACTAGTTCTGCACCCAGCTCCCAGCAATTATCTTCCCTTTAACCTTCTCCACTCAAATGATTTTTTTCACTCCCAAGTCACTCCCAAGGGGATACACAGCCTGGGGTGCAGCCAGGAGGGGCAGCTTGGAGATGAGCCACATTCCATCCCTCTCCCTCAGACCATGGCCCGAGGCTCAGCTGTCAATCCCAGCAGCCATGTATAATCGATGAGCCTCCTTCCTGTGGCCCTAATGCAGGAGGTTAAAAGCTTCCCGGAAGCCACCACTCTCATCTCCAAGAGAGATAATTAATGGAATAAAGGGGTTTCCAACTATGATTCCTGCTGCAACTTTGACTCCCCTGAAAATCCTCCCAAGATGTTTCTAGAAGCACCCAGGTCTCTAGTATCTGTGTCCTCGAAGGAGCTCCATCCACTAGTGTCTGTTCCTTCTGTTATTAAGGAAAAGCTCACATCACCGGAGTGCAGGCCTTGCGCCAGAGCACAAGAGTGAGGGACACAGCCATCGCCCTGCTGCCGGCCCCGCTGAAGGCCTTGTCTCCCTTCTCTCAGAGGGCGGCTGCCACTTCCCGGCCTCTGCTCTCTGTTCATAAACAGTTATTCTTGCTCTCCAAAGGTGAACCCATTTGGCACTAGACTGCCTGATTCTCAGAGCTGGAGGAGTGGCAGGCTGGTTTTGCTGTCCAAGGATGGCCTGCAATGCCAACACTGACCTGCTGCTCTCCGCTGCACACGTAGGCTTGAGAACAGGTTGCCAGCGGTACTGTGATTTTTTTTTTGCAGGTGACCCAGATTTTTTTGCAATCTGAGCCCCAGATTGGTCACCGACTTTGCACCGTTTCTTGCCCTTACGCACACACACACACACACAAGTACACACAATGGGCCTGGCTCTGAGATGCACAGGGACCACTGAGAACCTAGATTTTTCTGCTGGGGTCAGAGGGACATTAAGGGACTTTGGAAAAGAACTCTGCTCTGAGGGGGGCTGCTTTATCTAGACTGGAGGTAGGCCCAGGCTGGGGCTGGTCTGGCCAAGGCAAATAGGAAAAACCTAAGGGATGCCAAGTCACTGGCCAGGGTTCCAGCCAAAGTCAGTGTTCCTGCCAAGGCACCTCTGGACAGGCTTCAGGACCTGGTGAAGACCCAGAGTATTGAGTAAGGAAACTGAGGCAGCCACCCAGGAGTGCAGAGCAAAGCAATGCCTTAGGGTGTGGAAAGGCTACGTGGCTGTCTGCCCGGTCACCCAAGGCTGATGGCCAGGCCAGTAGCTCTCTTGACAGCTGCTCCACCCTGCGATGGGATGAAGCTGCTGTAGGGGGTGGCCAAAGGTGGTGAAGGCGTGGGAGGGAGGGGAACAAGCAGATAGAAAGTGCCTCTTTCCCCTGTGGGCTTCCCAGCCTCACTGCCCCTCCTCTCTCAGCCTCCCCTGTGCTCCCTGGATTTCAGGTCACAGATGGAAACGCACATGCAGTTGAGTCCCCTGAAGACTGAAATGAACCCAGAAAACAGGAAGCAGTGCTGGAGATGGGAGCCTGGAAGTCCTGAGCAATGGAAAGAGCAGATAAAGAAGGAAATAAAATAGCACAAAAAATTAAATTTAAAAAAAAGTCTTTTGAAAAAGTAACATCATTGATTGCATTTCACTCAGCATCTTGGGATTCCCTTGCAGACCCTTGGGCGGAAGCCATGCCTATCCTTTTTCTGCTGTCACACCTATAAATCTCCAAAGTCACTGATATTTCTAGTTTGCCTTGGGCTGAAACTTGGAGGTTCCTAGATACTAAACATTAACATTGGCACATGCACATTTCTTCAAGCAAGAACAGCTGAAATAGAGAATTTAAAATTCAGCTATCGTGCGATCATTTTTCCTGTCCTATGTGTTTCAAGGGTTTGAAATTTTCATTCATTCTCTGCACAAATGTTGCAGAGCACCCACTACATTCCTGGGTTGGTTTTGAAGGCAATGGCATCATTTAACATTCTTGGATATTTTTTACGTATTTTGGACTTCCCAAACCACCAGTCAGTTTAATCCCACAACTTGTCATCTCGGAAGAAAGAAAAAAAAAAGACTGTTCCAAAATGAATTACTGGGCAGAATCAGCCTGGGAAGAAAGGAGGGGATGGGGCTGCCATTATCAGTGTTGGCTCCCAGGGCCAGGGGCAGGGCCCAGTAGGGTGGGCGGGCAGTCGGGCTCCCCACAGCAGTGCCTGCCTGCAGAGACTGCCAGAGTCACACCAGCACAGGGGCAGGGGGCCGGTGTACCCAGGGTAGATCTGGCTTCTAGGGCGGGTGGGGGCTGAGTGGGTTACCTGCTGGAAGCTGAGTGGGGAGCTTTTCTGCGAGAGGAGAGAGGCCCTCCCTGTACCTGGGCATCTCCCAGGTGCAGGTAAAGGCAAGTTCTGAGGCAGGCACTTGACCAATTTTCTTTTCACCCTGAACATCCTAATCTCACCAATGATCACTTTTCAAATGTCCTTTTGTAAACTGACGGCTGCAAAAAACATTTTTATTCTACCCCTTTATTTTAAAAGCAAAATAAAGAAGGCGCATATTTGATACATACTGTCATCAAAAGTAATGCAAGGTGGCAGAAGACAGCTCCAAGGGGACTTGAACAGGGGCCACAGTGGGACTGCAGTGGGACTGCAGTGGGACCGCAGTGGGACCGCGGGGCCCTGGACTAGGAGTGGGAAGTGTGGCCTCTCAGTTTTGCTCCCAACTAGCCGAGGAGAACTTCATTCCATTTTTAGATTTTTTTTTTGCATCTGCTTATGTGTAAGTTCAAGGCCATTTGCTGAGCCCCTTACTTCATGTCCACGCAGACAGCTGAGGCCTCAGGTCTGACTGAGTCCAGTCCCCGCCCTCCTGTAGCCCTGGGTTGTTGATAACACAGTCCTGTCTGCTACCGTGAGGGAGTGTGAGCTGGGGTGGTGGCCTTGAGGACAGCCCCTCAGCTGCCCCGGCCACAGAGGAACTGGGACAGATAAAGCTGGAGGCCCAAAGGTCAGGTATAGGATCACTGTGGACTCCAGGGGGCAAATGGCAACAGTAGTTGATCTATGGCAATGGTGGTGGGGATGGAGAAAGAGGGAGGGAGACAAATGAGTAGCCCATTCTCAGGGCCTTGGCTTCCCCAGCAGGCAATGGGGCGACAATGTCTGGCCATCCTGGCCAGGACACCTAGCTGAAGAACCATAAAAATCAAAGTCTGATTTGCAAAATACTGAGTGCAGAGCAATGGCACGCCCTGGGAAGAAGTGAAGACAAAATCCCTCGGCATAAAGAGCATAGTTTTGTGTAACTTTCATTTATAGGGCCTATTTTATAAAGCTCTTTAGGGAGTGGAAATCACCGACTAAGTTTAGGTAGAAGGAAAGGCAGGTTGCGAGCCTACTAGAGAGATCAGTCGTTGGAGATTGCAAGGCAAAAAGGAGACAGCTTGGAAAAACTAAGAAAAGCAGCATAGACGCCATTGGAAGTTTTTACGAACATCACCTCTTATGACCTTGTTCGCTCGCTGCTATACCATCCAAGCCAGGAGGTGCCAGAGCCAAGGGACTCCTGGGAGGCAGCGGGGAGGGTTACCATGACCGACAGCAAGGGTCCGAGATGGTAGATGCTGTCGACAAGGGCTTTTATCTCAGCATTCCAGGCCATTCATGTGGCCCCAAATTATTCCTGTAGAAACCAGGAGTTGGTCTGTGTGCAAGATTAAATTTTGAGTAGCAGGGTGGGGGGGATACAGGGAAGGCAGTATAGCACAGAGAAGACAAGTAGTGATCCTATAGCATCTCACCATGCTGATGGACAGTGACTGTAATGGGGTGTGTGGTGGGGACTTGATAACAGGGGGACTCTAGTAACCATAAGGTTGCTCATGTAATTGTATATTAATAATAGCAAAATAAAAATAAAAAAATAAAAAAAGATTAAATTTTGACTCAGCAGTGATGGTTGATAGCTGGAGATTCTAGAAGGTTTTTGTTTATCCCATTCATTTGTACTCTTTGGGTGCTGTCCTAAACTGTCAATAATTTTCTTCATTTTTAATAGTTGGAGATTCCTTTGTAATTTTTTTTAGTAGAGGAGAATGCTGTTATTTACAAAATATATAAAACCTACTGAATAGTTTCTGGAAGAAATTAGCAGGTTCTAGGTCTTAGAAAAACATGCTTCCAAAGTGTAGGAAATATTGAAATAAAACATTGTTATTTTTCATGTATTTTAAAGGCTTGTTTTTTCATTAGTCAAATGATGCAGGTGGTCAAGCACATAAACACTTTCTGACCTGTCTGAGGAGGGCTGCATGAAGCAGACTGGCAGTAAGTGTCACTTGGACTCTGCTACGACATGAAGAAACATGGGCCTGTCCAGTTCATTCCAAATGCTGTCGCTGTTTTGATGATGTATCTCAGAGGAGGACATTTTTCTCCCTCTCAGAGTGCAAATCAACCCATTAGTTCTATCAGTCTTCCTGACAAAAGGAAGCAAGTGCTCATGTAACTTAAATGGCTGCAGCCAGGTGGCTATGGGACATCCCTGGCATGCAGAGTGTGTTGGAAGCAGGGATGGGATGCTTGGGTGATGTCTGCAGTGACTGTCTTCTCAACAGGGTTGGGTTCGTGTCCTGCCTGTGCAAGGAACCACTGATGGGCCCAGTGGGCTCACCCTCCAGTGGAGTCTGGTCACTGCTCAGGTCTGTCTCCAAGGCCTTGAGCCAGCTCTAACAGCCCGTCTACTTTCCTGCCCTATGCGCAGGGCACAGCCAGGCTGGTAACACTGACATGTGCAGGCAGAGCTCCTAGCCTGCTGCCATCTTGCACGCCAGCCTCTCGGTACTATGGCTGCCCTAGGGCTGGATGCTGTCTTGAATGAGAAAACCCCAGTGTAGATAAAGTGAAGGTTCCTATGGCCAGGATTCTCACCTGGCCCTGGTCGGCTAGCTCACTCACTACACACATGTGGACAATATGTCATTACTGACTTTATATAAAGAGCTCTGCCCAGTGTTCTGGGCGACACGACACGGTGGCACGGCTGCAAGGCTGCAAGAGAGCAGAGCAGAGACTGGAGTGGTGGCAGCACTGAGGACAGAGACTGAGATGGCTGCGGGGGTAGAGAGGCCCAGAGGCAGAGACCGGCTTGCTGCATGCAGATGCTCTCTGAATGGAGGGGATTCTAGTGATTGACCTGCCACGGTGGGAATAAAGTTGGGTATAACCCTTTTATCCCAAGAATGTTCTACTGTCATTTCTTGGGCCACACTGAATCCATAGTGAACTTGTCCAGGGCTGAAACCCATTGGCAAGACACCCAGTCTGTCTCCCCTTCTAAACTGTGACTCTTCAAGGGGAGGCCTCCCTTACAACCTGGATCCCAGTGCAGACACTATTAGTATTTGTTGAATAGATGTCAGATATTTGCTTTATGAACAGATTCTCCCTGCCAGCTAACATGTTTCCAAATGTCTTTCAACTCCCACCCTTCCTTTCCTGCACTAACATTAAAAACACATTTCTTGGGCACCTACAGTGTGCCAGACCCTGTGCTATGTTGGGGATACTCAAATGAATAATTCATGATCTCTTCCCTCAAGTTGCTCGTAGTCTAAAGGGAAAGACAGGAAGTGGGAAGTGAGCAGGTCATTTCAGTACAGTGCTCTGCATGACTGCCTCCTTCTCATTTCTCAGGTTCCAGCTTCAAGGCCACGCCTTCAAAGAGTCTTCCCTAAATATCCCATTCAATGAAGGCTTCCCCTAATCTCTATCAAAGCACCTATTGATTTCCTTCATCAATAGCTATAATTTCTATTTATTTGATTTTTACTTATTCCTTTCTCCCCACTAAAATATAAACACAAAAGAAAGAACATTATCTATTTAGTTCTCTATTTCTTAAATAAAGAAATGTACACCTTGACATCTCTGACTACTGTGTTACAGTATAGAGTCTTGGCACTCCTGCGGCCCCTCTTTGCTGTTTTGGGTTTTCCTTTCCAGCATATCATATAATTCATTCATTTTGTTAATTGCATACCAGCTTGTATTAAGATGTGCATTCTGTGAGAACAGAGATTTTAGACTCTTTGTTCACAGTTGTTTCTCTAGCATCTTGAAAAGTACATATAGTATACACTCAATAAATATTTTTTGAGGGAATGAATGTCAATGCTATGTAGGAGTTAATAAGAGGATAATTTAGTCCATATGGGTGGGGGGGTGTGTGGCCACAGAAGGATTTCTTCAGGATACACCTGAGCTTAGTCTTAAGTCCTAGTGAATTAACTCACAAACCTCACCCAAGAATAAATAGAATACCTAAGTAGTTCTGTGATCACTTAATAAACTGTACCCACTGAAAATCTATCCACTAAGCCCAGATAGTTTTACAGGAGATTCTACCAAATTTCTAATTACAATCTTATATGAACTCTTTCAGAGGATAGAAAAGGGGAGACCATTTTGTGAGACTAGTATAACTTTGGTAATAAAACAACAAATGACAATATGAGAAGGAAAAATCACTAACATTTCTCACAATTTTGCATATGAAAGTCCTAACAAGAATTAGGGATCCAACTCTATCAATGCCCATAAATAATAATGCATAACCATCAAGTTGGATTTATCCCAGGAATGTGAAAATAGTTTATTGGCAAATGATTGAAATTTCACTATATTAAGAGATTAAAGAAAAAATTATATTAGCATCTCATTAACAGCAGGAAAAGGCATTAGATAAAATTTAACACTGATCATAAAAATTCTTAACAGTCTAGAAAAAGAGAGTAATGTACTTAATGTGATAAAGATAATAAATTAAGAATCTACATAAACATCACATTTGACTGCCAAGTCTTTAGAAGCATTGCTTTTAAAATGGTGCATGAGGCAAGGATGTCTAAGATCACCGCTTTTATTCAACAGAAAAAGTTGATTTTGAAAGTACAGGATCAATTCTTCGATAAATGGTGCTGATGGTACTGGGCAAATTGGATGTCCATACAGAAAAAAATGGATCACTTTCTCAGATGATATGGAGAAAAAAAGACAACAAGCATAAATACTAAAAGAAAAAGATAGGATAATCTGAAAAAAATTTTTTAAAAACCTCTGTTAATCAAAATACAGAGACAGAAACAGAAAAAGACGCCATAAAAAGAAAAAGGCAAGTCACAAAGAGGGAAAAAATATTTGCAGTATATATAACCAAAAAAAGATTATTATCCAAAATGAACTCTTAAACTTCTTCATATCAGTAAAAAATCATTCAAAGAAAAAATGTAACGAACCAAGGTTATCAACAAACATTTCACAGAAGGGGAAACATGGCAGTCCATCTATAATCAGGAACTTCCACGTCAAAGCTATGGTGGGATTCCATTTCACACCTTCTATTGTCAAAAATCTTAAAAATACATTCTTTAGGAAGTGTAGACAACCATATAAAGGAAATTTTGTATAAAGTGCTCCAACCATTTTGGCAAATTATCTGGCAATACCTAGTAAAATTATAAATGTGTTTGCCCTGTGATTTGTCATTTCACTTCTGCATGCTATGGATGTGTTTACAATGTTCACAGTGGCAAGTTTTGTAATAGCAAAAAAAAAGGTGGGGGGGAAATAACCTAAATGTCCATCAACAAGGGAACCGAAATGGACACACACCCACACACACCGAAACACCGTTTGGTACTGAAACCAGATGACTGAAGGCTACAGGCACCCTCATGGAGCATCTCAAAAACATGACACTGGGTAAAAATTACAAGTTGTAGGAGAAGGCACAGAGTATGGTGTTACTTATATACATTTTTAAAACATTCTAAGCAACAGTGAGTATTGCTTAGGGATGCATACCTACATTCATTGTAAACATTTATAGGTCTTTATAGAGATGATAGAACTCCTAATTCAGAATGGTGGTTATCCGGGCAAAGGGAGGAAGGGAGAGAGGATCAGGAAGGGGTGCACAGAGTTTATGTGGATGTACTTTATTTCTTAAGCTTGGTAAGATATTCTTTATATCTCTTGGATGCCCACTATTGTATTTAAAAATTGAGAAAATGAGAATGAGTTAGCTTCAGAAGAAGGAAGGAAAGGGTGTTCTAAGAAGGAGGAAGAGCATGAATAAGACATTAAGGGGTAATCCAGCCAGTAGTGTGTGGAAACCACAAGAAATGTGGTGTTTGCAGCACACGAACAAAAGGTAGGGTTAAAGTTAAGGCTGGAGACATGGGGGGTGTGGGGAAGGCAGGCCATGAAATATCTTGAGTGCCATGCTAAGGAGGCAGGAAATTATCCTGAAAGCTACAGGGAGTTATTTAAGGATATTAAGTGGGTGAGTGATTCAGTCTTCTTAGCATTTTGGAAAGGCCAATGGCAGTGTGGAGGATGGATTGGAGGGGGCTGGGTTTGAGAAGGGGACATTCTTGCACCAGGAGACCCCATAGGAAGCTGGGGAGTGGTCTAGAGGAAGAAGCAGTGGCAATGGGGAGAAGCTGCCTAAATTCAAATAACATTTCAGAACAATTCTAATGCTTGTGGTGTGTCCACATGGAAATGACTGCTCAGTATGTGACTGCCTTAAAGCTCAAAGCACAAAGGCTCCAGCCTCCCCATGTGTTGTTACAGACAGCTTAGAATGGCAAGCTCCAATGAACTTGGCTGAATTATGCTGGCCTCCAACACCATAATGATGTACGTGTTCACTGATACTTGGAATGGATGGTGTGTGCTGCCCACGTTGTCAGGTTGTTGCTGAATCTGACCGATGGCCTCTCTGTTCTATTTCTTCCCAACCACTGCACACACTTGAGGACTTAATAGAGAGCACTGGCTTCCCAGGAAAAATGGCTTATCAGGGAGAACAAAGCACTCTAAGGAATTCGTGATTTCTGACTTTTATTAACCAGACTGATGACTCTGAACAAGGAAATCCAAAGTTTTGAGTTATTGCCAGGTTGGCTGAATTATAATAGCCATGGCAAAGCAAAGTCACAGAATTCCAGATATTTAACCTTAAGCCCATTGAGAAAGTAGATTCCACACTAGGTAGTTCAACAGAAGGGTATTAATATACGAAACTATTTACGAATGTGCTGAAAAGGTAGAGGACAAGTGAGATAATGAGGCTACCCAGAGATTAACAGTGACAGGCAGCTACCACCCACCCTATGGGAGAGACAAGGGGAGGAGTGGTGTCCCCGAGCCCAGGACAGGGCTCCATGGGGGGAAGGACCCTCAGGTAGAATCCAGGAGACCATAGGGAGGTGGAACAGCTGCTGGAGATGGTCCCTGAAGCTGAGAAGGACCATGGCTAGAACCTTCCTGGCCTCTCCCTTCCCCCTGCCCTTCAACCTGTTGCCAGCACCTTCCAATGGCTGAAACTAACCAGAAGCCACTGGGCAAGCAAGGCTGGAAAATGCCTTTTCCCCCCAGGGCCCTGTGATATATAGCAGGGCAGGGGAAGAAGGGGGCTGGGCGTCAGCACAGATCAGGAGGAAATATCCAGTCAAGATGTGTATGTTAAGAGGAGGGAGTTGTGCAAAGATATGGAGGAAGAGAATTTCAGCAAAAGAGAGAACAGGATGGGTGCCCTGGTCTTGTCACAGTCCAGGCTTGGCACTGACACTGGTCATCTGGTTGTCCCGCCTCACGGTTCCCTTTTGCCAGGCTCTCCCTTTCCACTCAAGCTTGCCTGTTGGGTGCCTTCCAACAGAGTGAAGCACTGCCCTTCAGAGAGCTGAGGGAACATGACAGGGGCTGCTGGGCTAGCAGGTTCCACTCCTATGTCTGGGCCAACTCCATGACTCATAACTGCACCTCTGTGCACATTCTGACTGTTCACCCTGTGCCAGGAACTGCATCAGAACTTCAAGGACATTACATCGTTTATTTCTTACAACAGCCCTGTGAAGGGCACTTTATTATCCTCATTTGACAAATGAGGAAGGAAAGATTCAGCTTAGTTAAACAACTTGCTCAAAGGCATATAGTCTGTAGCAAGACTGGGAATCCGTTCACTCAATTTGCAAATATTTAATGAATGTCTATCAAGGACCAGACTGTGGAGATAAACAAGCATAGAATATACAGTGTCATAGGGAAGAGAGATATTAAATAAACTGCCACACAAGTAATTGTGTTTATGATCCATTTACAAAATTATTTATGCTATTAAAAAATCATACTACAGTACAGAACACTACTCTTGTATTTCTCAAGTACAGCAATTGATTTTTTTTCTATTAATTTCTGCTCTTAATATTTATCATTTTCTTCTCCCTCTACATTTTTAAGTTTACTTCCAAGTTTTTCTAGGTACTTGTGTTGAACATTGAACTCATTTATAACTAAAGCTATAAATTTTCCTCTGAATGCTGCCTGTGCTATACCCCGCAAGTTGTGATATATTATTCTTTCATTCTTGTTCAGTTCTAGATATTTTGTAATTCCTATGGTGATTTCCTCTTTAACTCATGAGCTATTTGACAGAACATTTTAAAACTTTTAACTTTTATGTTTTTTATCTTTTTCCTTTTTAAAGATCTTTTTACTGTTGCTTTCTAACCTAACTGTGCTCAGAGATAGAGTCTGATGTTAGCTTTCCAGTATTTGCTGAGACTTTATTCAAGCTTTACTATATGATAGTCTTATAACCACCCATACATACTTAAGTTATAAATACATATTGGCTGCAGTGTTATTTATATATTCTTTCATAAAACCTAACTTAATTCAGTATCTATACTAATGCTTTTGTCTGCTTGATAATAGAGGTGTGTTAATTTCCCACTGGGAATCTGGATCTCTCAAGCTCTCCTGTATTTCAATTATTACCTTATATATTTTGAGACTTTTTTTGGCTTTAAGGTTCCATATGCTTCATGTGGTAGCATCTTCTGGAAACATTATTCCTCTTTATTATGGAGAATCTCACATTAGTCCTAATAATCTTTGTTGCCATTGTTTCTCTTTGAAGTAAGCTGTAGAGCAGATTCGCTCTGTTGGCACTTAAGGGTACGTATGCCTGCCTTTTTCCATTTTTTTTTACTTTTAGCCTTTCTAAGTTTTTACTTATTTTGCAAACTGAAAACAAGGTATTAGCCAGATTTTGTATTTTTATCCAGTGTAACAGTATTTCTTTTAATAAATGGGTTTCATGCATTTAACTTAAACTGATTATTAGTATGGTTAGACTAATTTCTAGAATTTTGTATGTCTTCTTTTTCCTTCAGTCTCTGCCATCTGATAAAGTATCCTGTAGTTCCTCCTTTTAGCTCACTTGTTTGATAATTTTAAATTATCACTGTTTTTTAGTGCCTATCTTTAAATCTTAAACACACTTAACTACATTTTTCTAAGAAAATTGAAATATATGTAAATTTCCACCCATCCCCCGGACACACCACAAAACCGAACATGCTTTAACTGTTACCTGGAAACCACTCTACCTTGTTACTGTTTATTAAAGTTCTAGTTTTACCTTATTTTTTAAACAGAAAAGAAAGGTTGTGGTTTTTTTTTACAAACAGTTAAAATTTACAAACATTTAAATCTATTTCTGTTTTCCCTGATTTTTTGTTGTTATATCCCGTATCTCCCATATCACTTTCTGCTTTGCTCGACTCAGAAGAGCTCTCAAAGTGTGTCTGGATTTTATGAAGGACACACTTGGCCGGCCCCAGGTGGGCCCTGAGGATGCCAGGCCCTGTCCTGGGTATTTACATATGTCATTTTCAGTTCATCATCAAGACATATGGTACCTAAGAGAAGAGTGAAAAGGCTCAGAGTGGGTAAGCTCTGCGGCTCAGGGCCCCACAAGCAGTAAGTGATGCAGCAGGAATTCACACTCAAAGCTGTGAGTAACAAAATCCATGCATGGCTCTGACCGAGTCATCAAGGATTGGGAGGCCTGGGGACCAGTTAGTACTACTAAGTGGTTTCATAAAACTTGCTACATGCTCATTTTAAGTTTTAAAATGTAAGTTTCTGAAACATTTAATTTTCCCATTTACTTTAGGCTGTTTGCGGATTTTGCCTTAGCTGAAATCTGATACCCTGAGGATATCTATTTAAAGTTACAGTCCAAGTTTTGCAGCAGACAAATGGTGTATCTGGAGTGGAGGTTTACAGAGGAGAGTTTAAAGAATAGTCTCGGTTCCGAGGCAGCTGTCTTTGGTTAGCACATATCATCCTCAGAAAGAAACCTCTGGGGCCTGAGAAGTAAGTGGTTTCTGCTTCTGGAGTTTTGTTCTGAAACCTAGAAAGGAATGAATAGCATCACTCCCAAAACACCTCTGTTCAGACGTTTGATCTTGGCCTGGCAGGCATTGCAGGGCAGGCTGCCGCCCCCTACCCGCCTGCCCTCTGTGGGTGCCTGTTGTGGGCTCAGTAAGTGCAGGGTTACTCTTCAGGGCTGGAGTGGCCAGTGCAACTCCCTCAAATTACAGCAGAGGCCCAGAAAGGGCAAGTGGCTTGCCTTGAGACACACAGCAAGTAAGCTGTAGAGCAGAGGCCTGGACCAGGCTTCATGCCTTCTGGTCTATGCTCTTGGCTCTTTCTCCTTCCCTGCTCTGCATCTTTGGCCCTCCTGACCTGACATGGTCTCCTGCTGAAGCATGTTGTGCCTGTTTTTGGCCATGGGAATGGTCACCTACGATGCTGGACCATTCTTTATTCCCCCACTGATACTAGAGATGTGCTCAAATAAGGCCACCTGAAGAGGACGGGGGGTGCAGGGTGGAGGAGATGGAGAAACAGTTATCACTTCCTCTTTCTGATCTCTCTTCTGTGAGAACCACAAGTGTAGAACCTAAGACATCAGCAGCTTTTGGGTCATGGATGAGCAGGATCTTGCAGGGCATCGCTCCAGTCCCCCACGGGGTCTGAAGCCCCAGCCAGAGCCCATCTGCAGGCTGTTCAACCTCTGCTTGACGGGGCTGGTGACGGGACTCACTCCTGCCAGTGCAACTCGGCCGGGGCACCTCACGGCCCCGCGCATCTCGGTCAGCCCCACAGACACTCCAACTAATGCGCCCTTTCAGACTTCCCTCTCTGGAAGAACGTGACCTTGAGGAAGGCAAGCAGCGGCCTGCCTCCCAGCACCTGGCCCAGGGTAGGAGCACCATAGATATTGGATTAACAAATAATTCTTCTCCTTTCTGAGCCGAAATCTACCCCTCTAAGATGCCCACCACCTCCCGTCTTCATTTTCCAGGTCTTTGGGTCTCACTAAACCATCATCTTCCACAGGAAAGGTCATGGACACACTGAAGTGTGCTCACTGGCCAACTGAGCTGCCTCTTCTCCCAGATGAACACCTCCAGCCTCCTCACGGTTTCCTCCCAGACAGAGGGTCCTCGCCTGCTTGCCCTCTGTGTTTGTCCTTCATGCATGGTGGTCAGGGACCAGCTCGGCCCTCCTGGTTGTCCACAGGCACAGAATGGGCTGTGATTCCACTGTGTGGGTGTGCCTGTGTGTGTGTTTTGGGTACACACACGCCTGGGTGTGGGACCCTGGGTCTCCTCCTAGACGTCTCTTGGAGGGAGAGCCGGGTGTGGCCTCCACGTGACAGTCACACTTGTGTAGAGACTTTGCCTCAGAAGCAGTGAGCCCAGGCAGGGTCTGGCAGTGCCCAGCATTACTCATTATTACTGTTATCACAGTCCAGCTTGTGACTTGGGGTTACTTGGTGACAAAGGTCCCCACTGGATTATTCATTTCCTGTAGGAACGGAGACTGCAAAGCGGGGAGCTGGAGGGCCGCTGCCATGAGTTCTTGGTAGGTGGGCCTTTGGGAGGTGCTGAGGTCCTAAGGGTTTAGACCCTCTAGCGCTCCCCCACACCTTCCACCGTGTGAGGACGTGTACCAGAAGGAAGGCCCTTGCCAGACACCGACCACCCGGGCACCAGCAAGACCTCCGGCCTCCAGAACTGTGAGCGTTAAATTTCTGTCATTTATAAGCCACCCAGTTGGTGTATTTTGTTACCACAACCCGACTGGAAAAAGGCAGTCCCTTCTTGCTGCTTGCAGCCAACATGATTCCCGTGAAGTGCACGACCCCATGTTCTGTTCAGAGGGAACACAAACAGCCCAGGGGTCATGGTGGCCACAGCGTGCTCAGCACTATGAAAAACAATTATATTTTATAGATGGGGAGAGGAAATTGAATCACAGAACACAGAGTGAGGGCATAAATAAAGATTTCTCGCACCATGGTTCATAACTCTGGGGGGTCAAAGGCACGTCCTTTCAAATGCCCCAGAGCACCCCTCACCGGGCAGGACCATTTATTTGTACATCGGCTGACCATCGGATTGTCCCAGCCATGCTGCAGGCTGTGTGAGAGCCCAGCTCTTAGTTCAGAACTGTCAGAGAGGTAAAGTCACCCAGAGCTCAGCCAGGCCTGTCCAACTCCAACACCAGGGATCTGGCCAGTGGGCCCCAGAGACCACCATGGGACTTCCTCACACACCACCTGACAAAATGAAAACATCCTTAGCTGTCTTTGTGTGTGAGGCAATGCACATCCTGCTGCAAAGAGTTGCCACTAAATCTCTCTAAATCGGGCAATTAGCAATAAGATTTGTGAAATGAGGAACAGGATATGCTCTGACCCCTTGAACTTCTTCCCAGCTGAACTCGGGTTCAAGGCTGAGTTTTTATTTTTTTGCATGGGGTGGGAGAGCATCCCTTAACCTAAACATTTGGCCATTGCTACTTCCTGGGGAACCAACTCTATCTGGAAGGTCAAGGTTCCAAGGTCAAGGTTCCCAAGCTGATTCCAACAAAATGGAAACAAGACAAACAACTAACTGGGATAAGTAGGTAGGCCGTTCATCACAAAGGGTTGATATCCTTGATATGTGGACGTGCTTACAAGATCGACAACCAGGAGAATAGTGGACAACATTAGGAGTCGGCAATTCACAAAAGAAGAGATACAAATAGTCAAAACCACAGGGAAGAAATATTCCGTCTCACCAGTAAACAAATAAAATCAAATTAAAACACTAGGTTGCTATTTTTCTCCCGACTGACTGGCAAAGATACCTCCTAGTCCAGGTGAGGAAGCAAAGAAATGGGCCCTCTCTACACTGACATTGGGCAGTTAAATTGGCACAGTCCTTCTGAAGGACAGTCTGGCCTTTAAGATGTGGGTAAATTTGACCCAGTACTTATTTTAAGACTTTATCCTAAGGAATTAGTCAAGCTGTAGGAAGAGTTAAATGTACAATGATATTTATTCACTGTGTTGTTACTTATACTATTGAAAAACCCTGGAAAAAAATACCCCAAAGGTCCAACAACAAATTACTGCTCATGAAAATTAGAGTAAATACATATGAAGAGATATAATGCTGCTCTTAGAGAGTCCTTGGAATCTTTGATTCCAGGTCTGGGTTCCTCCCAGGAGAGGAAACTGCCTCTCAAGTCCCCTGGAGGAGCCTTCCCTTTCCTATGGCAGCAGACACCACCCATGAAACGATGCAAAAGAGCATGGTCTTCAGGGCTTGGAGGGACAGGAAATGTGGGCCAGAATGTTCCACTGGCATCCAATTCAAAGCCACATGTTTTCAAATATGAGGCTAATTAAACAATTGCATATTGCATATTTCACTCTTGTTTATTCCATTACCATCCAACCCTGCCTCTGCCACTTTGAATAGGGCATGGTGCATATGAGGAACAGTGCAAAGAGATGGCCAGAAGTCCTGACTCACTGGCACCCACCAGCTGTGTGCCCTGAGACCTCTCAGAGCACTAGTTCTGAGACCGCCCCTAGCTTAGGGCCTGGCTATGCATTTGCTCTGTAAGTGGCTGATTCTCCAGTGGCTGGTTTTCCTTCTATAGTCTCCCCCATTAGCCATCCCACTTCCAAGGGCTCCCACAGTTTTCAGCCGCAGTAGGATCCAAGAAAGCTGGGGAAGAAAAGTTTTGAAAGCACAAATACCGGCTGAAAGAAGAGGAAAAACACTTACCCACTGTACATAGCTCTCTGTCACTCTGAGTGAGCTTCAGAAGGGAACTTTGACTCCGTATATGGCAGTGTGGTTAATCCCCCAATTCCTCCCCAGTTCTAAGCGTGGCAAAGGCAGGTCTTTTAAGCAGAGGGGCTTGTCCTCCAGCCCGCGCTCCCAGCTTTGAGAGTCCTGCGCACTTTCACAGTATGCTGCATAGTAGATGCTCTTGGTGCTCCACTCAGGTCCCCTCCACCTGCCCATGTGGTCAGACTCCAGAAGCTGTGAGCAGTGGCTGATAACTCACAGCGTCCTTCTTCTCCAGAGAACTGACCTGGGCCTGGAAGGCTATGCCCTCCCCTAGACCAAGACCAATGTTGGATGGACTCCATGGAGTGGAAAATAGTCTGGTCTCCTGCTTCAAGGTTGTTGCAACACTGTGGTACAATTCATGCTCCAGGATCAGACAGAAGCAAGTCTCCAGGAAAGACCACATCCTTGCTTAGCTCCTTCCTCGGCCCCATTCTCTTCCCCCACTCTTGTCCCGAGAGCTCTTTCCCAATATGCCACTCAAACAAGCATCTCCGGTTCAGGCTCTGCTGCAGAGAACCATGCTAAGACCAGCTTTGACTGAACTCCCCCAGTGATTCCTGAACACTTCCTCTGATGGCTATACTGCAATGGAAATGGGTAAGGAGCCCCGCACCATCCTTGGAACCTCCGTTTGCAGGGTAGAGTGCTGTCTTGCTAGTGGGTTTCAGCCCCGGACAGGTTCACTATGGATTCAATGAGACCAAAGAAATGACAATGGAACGTTCTTGGGTGAAAGGGTTTATACCCAACTTTATTCCCACGGTGGCAGGTCCATCACTAGAATCCCATCCACTCAGACCGAGTCTGCCTGCAGCAAGCCAGTCTCTGCCTCTGGGCTTCTCTACCCCCGCAGCCGTCTCGGTGCTGCCACCACTCCACTCGTCTCTGCTCTCCTGCAGCCTTGCAGCCGTGCCACCATGTCGCCCAGAGCACTGGGCGGAGCTCTTCCTATAGAGTCAATAATGACATATTGCCCACACTTGTGTAGTGAGCCAGCCAACCAAGGTCAGGTGAGAATCCTGGCCATAGGAACTTCCCTTCATTTTATCCACAAGTGCCCAAGATGGTCAGAGCAGAAGGAAGCCTTAGTTGACATCTAGTGCCGTATTTCCCAGAGTTCTAAGGAACATTTCCCTTTGCTAGGTGGGAAAACAAAAGGGATTCTGTCTACACATAAACTGAAGGGGTTCTGGCTTAAAAGTTAAAAGGATCTCTTGGCTACTTGGACATGAAGGATGTTTGCAGCATCCCTGGTCTCCACCTACTAGATGCTTAGCAACCTCCCCCACACCCCAATTTATGACAACCAAAGTACGTCTTGAGACATTGTCAAATGTCTTCTGGGGCTGGGGGTGAGGGGCAAAATAAGTGGGTTGAAAACCACTGCCCTGGAGGAAAGGTGTTGTCCACTGGATCTTGTTGTTTTATTCCTTTTGTTTTGTCTTTTAACTTCTCTTAGAACCACAGTTCTGCAAAACACAATTAGGAGAACATCAATTAAAACCAACTTCCATTTTATAGTTGAGGGAACCATGGCCTTGAAAAGGGACAGGGTCTACCCACCAAAACCGAATGAGTGGGTCACAGATCTGAAACCCCAACCTAAGTCCCCTGACCCCAGGCCAATGCCTGGTTCTGTTGCCTCAGAGGAGAAAAACTTCTTGACGCCCTGTCAAGAGCACAGGATAAAGCGGCCAGGAAGGACCCAGGGCAGAAGATCATTTTCCCAATCATCTGATCCTTCCTTTCATTTCCAGAAACAAAGTTGGCCTGTTTGTTTTGCTGAGGACCTCTCTGATAAATAGCTTTCTGCAGCTATGGAAAAATCTGGGAAGTAAATGGGAGAGGCAACCACAGAAAAGGTCGGGGACCCAGAAGAAACAGCTCCCGAGCCTTTGCAGAGCAGGCTTGGGGCATTGACTCCTTGGTCCAGCTCCATATCCCTCTCAGCCATGCCACGCTGAGAACACACACCTGTAGTTTTGTGCTGCAGCACAGAGCAGCATCCCACAAGTTTTCAATTATGAGAAAGCTTTAACCAAATCCCAGGAGGAGAAAATCATTAATGTATTCAATCCGGCCTCTCTTGCTTCCTGCTAGGTTCTGAAAGTGGTCATGTGTACGGGTACCCCCCACCCAGCTGCCGCCCATCCCAGGCTGGGTGCCGTTCATGTCTAAGGCAGCAGGGCTTTCCTTAATCTACCTTGGAAATGAAGGCCCAGGAAGAGCCAGCATCTGATTCGTTTTGCATGCTAAATTATTACAATCGAAAGGCAAAAATCTCAACTGTGCAGCTTTAAAAACATCTGTGTTTTTCCTTTGACTTTTGGGGATAATTATCCCCGCTCATATTGTGATTGCTAATTACTAAGCTAAACTAACCCGCTGAAGGGCTTGGGGGATTGGTGGGGGTGGGGGGGGGGGGTGGAGAGGTTCTTTTCAAAGCATTTTCCCCAGAGTATTAAATCATCTGAAAATGGAAACAGAAAATGTAGTGGCACAAGGCCATTCTCTGCACTTGCTCCTGGGCTGGGCTGATGTCAGACCCGACAGGAATCTCATGCGGGGACCCCCAGACCTGGGGCCAGGGCAGGGGGCAAGGGGTGCAATGGGGGGACTTAATTTAACCAAACCGCTGGATGCGGTTTTTTTTTTTCATGAACGAATAACTGATAAGACTGAGAAGTTTTACTTTCTATAGTAACTAGGTCCAACCTGGATTTCAGAAACTCGACAAACCCTATTTTATGTTGAGCTAAGAAACAAAAGCAAAGTGTTTATTATTTTTAATTTTTTTAAAGCTGGTGGTAACATCATTTAAAAGATGACTATCTACTGAATCCTCTTGGACCAGAATCAAGTCTTTATTTGCTGAAAGCGCAACGTTTGGACAAAACAAGAACCTTCATCGCGTCACTCAGTTGAGCCTTGTATGAGTTCCCAACACGTAGCAGCTGCAGGGGACATTATCAGAGGCAAGACAGGCGCAGTCCCTGCCCTCACGGAGCTCAGAGTCTGGTGGGGAACTCTGAAGAAAAAAGCAAGTGATTCTGAGCCAGGCCAGTGTGTTCTGATGGGGGAGGCAGATGTCTGTGACACTGGGAGGGGCCACCTGTTCCCAGGCAGAGTGGCATGAGGCTGAGGAAGAAGCAGCTGAGTGGTGAGGGGTAGATCAGAGGGAGCCCAGAGAGAGAAAGGAGGCATGGTGAGATTGCTACAGAAAAAGAGCAGCACGTGCAAGGGACCTGAGGTGATAGTCTGGGGGAAGCTGAGAGGGGAACGGGGTCCAGGCCACAAGGCACAGAATGCTGTCCTCAAGTGCCGGCCATTGCCGTGACAGTGCTGGGGAGCCAGTGAAGGCTCTGGGCAGGAGCGTGACCAGATAGTAGTGCCCTTGACATCAATGTGCTCTCCAAATTGAACTTGAATGGAGACCCGTAAGCATGCAGAGCCCTGATTCCTGCTGGGCTATTTGGGCACAGGGAAGATCTGGCCCCATAATGAGTTTACAGGTCCACACCCAGAGGGGAGCTCCCACACCGAGGGCAGCCCAGCGGCTCTGTCTCTGGAGGATCCCTCTCCCCAGGGTGGAAGAGGCCACTTGACCTGGGAACCTGGAAGTGCTCTTGATTAAACAGCTGGAGGGGCCCTGGACCTTCAGTAAGTGCAAGCGGAGACATAAAATAAAATCCTGAATCCTTCCAAGCACCCTTCCTCATCCAACAAGGAAAGGAATCCTTTGTTTGTGTGGCTCAGAAATCAAACTTTGGGGAAAACACAAATAGGAGAGCGAAAGAAAAGGCAAGATTGCTTAATTGTGGCAGAGGCCATAAGGAGGAGCCGGCCCCAGCTGGGGGCATGCAGAGACCTGGGAGATCCCACAGCTCCAGAGGGGCTTTTGCAGAAAGAACTGCCCACATGGAAGTTTGGGGAAGTACTGCCCTGTCCTGCTGGCTTACTCGCTCTTGTGTGATCCCAGGAAACCCTTGGAATCATCCTCCTAACGCTTGGGGAGTCTAACTTGTGGTTTTGTGTGCTTTCTATGAGCCAATGGGTAGGCATTGGGCTCACAGGGGTCAGATGCTGGAGTCACATGGACATTTTCTTATTTAATCCTCACAATAAGCCTGTAAAATGAATGTTACCAATCCCACAGCTCAGAGAGATTGGGAAACTGGCTGCTGTTGCCCGGATGGAACTCAGTGGACTCGGAGCACCTGGAGCTGAGGCAGGCAGAGCTTATCGACCAGGAAGAAAAACGCTGCCGTCAATAAATAAGCCCCATGTGAGCGGCTGTGGAAAGGAGGACACCATTGCAGATAGCCCTATTTCCTTCCCAGCCTTCCCAGCCAGAGTTAAAGCCTGAGGACCGCAGAATGAGCCCCACCCTGTGGCCCAGAAAGGAGAGGGAAAACTGGGGGGAGCAGGATAAATGGCTGCAGGCCTGGCCCCGCGAGAGCTTGGGCCCCTGGAGGAGGCCTTGCAACTGTGCGGACAGACCATCTCCAGAAGCCAGATGTGCAAGCTGCCCTCAGCCGCTAACATTGGGAGCTGCCATCCCCTGGCAGGTTGGTGGCCCCAGGGGACAATGCAGCTGCCATTTTGTGAAACTGAAGCCAGCCTTGTGGTGCCCATTGGAGCTTTTCTCCTGTGATTGGTCCCTGATCTGAGAACCCAGCTGCCAGTGGAGAAAGCATGTCAGCCCGGACTTCGGCTCCCCTACTCCCATGCACACACAGCCATACACACACATACACATATACTCAACACACCCCCATGCACACTCACACCCACAACAGCGGCAGGGGGTCCTTTTCCCAGAGTGACAGAGGAAGGTCTCCTGAGGGAGGGCATGGGCTGACACCACCCCTCCAGCCAGGGACACCCATGGGGCATGGGCCCAGGAGCAGCCAGGCCAGCCCACTGCCCGGAAGGGCGGCCCCAGCCCGCAGTGCCTGAGGAATGCAAAGCATTCAAATTCATGTGGTCACTCAGCTCTGACCAGTGTTTGTTCTTTCTTCTCTCTTTTTTTTCCCCCCCTAAGATTTAATTTTCAAGAGGGATCCCAAAAGAGCCAGTCACAGCCCTGCTCCCACAGGACCTCCTAGGAGGGCAGGAGGCGGCTCAGAAGGGAGACGTGGGGGATGCCTCTCTCTATGGGGTGCACAGATGCCACCCTCGGCCCCTCCCCAGGAAGGTCTCAGGGGGAGAGCGCCTCTGGAACCTCCCCGTCAGCAGCCTCCCCAGGTCGATGCTCACCCACAGCCCCATCACTTTGCCCCAGTTTCTTGCCTCAAGCTTCAGCTTTCCAGAGCACAGCGTGTCCCTGACAGCCTACTTCTTTAGCACAGGCTAGCTTGTTTCCTATGGGACTTTTGATACGTGGGTCAAAACCTAGCATCTGACTCAGCAGTCTGGAAACCTTGACAACTGGAAGAGGCGTTCGGTCAACACTTTATTTCTGTGTGGGGTGAAAACCCAAGCCTACACTTAAATCCCTCTGTCCCGGATGTCTGTTCTGTAGGACTGATTCCCAGATGCCTGCAGGGTTTCATGTGTCTCTCCACTGTCAGGTGCTTAGATTAGAGCCCACTTTAGCTACAAAGTGCAGCCCATGGGGGCCACCCATCCATAATCTATCAGAAATAAGAGTCACCCATTTTACAGCAGAGGAAACTGAGGCTATGAGTGATGAAGGGACAGTTCAGATAACACAGGGTGGGAAGACAAGCTGAGATGCATGGCCAGCCTGGGACCCTCACTCTGCCCCACGCCATGCCCCCAGCCCCAAGCCAGGTTTCCCTCCAGAGAAGGAAGACCAGCCTTACAGCCCAGGGTTTCTGGTCATTGCAGGCTCAGGTCCTCTATCCCCAACGGCCGAAGGCTCACATTCCCACCCAGCCCCACGCAGGCAGCCATGCTTACCTGGGGTCCAGGCTATGAAGACGGCCCAGGTGTGGTGTCTACCCTGTGGCATTCTGATCAGCTTTGAGCTGACTGTAAGAGGGACAGTGACAACCAGTGGCATGTCCAGATTGGGGAGCAGGGATGGAACGGGGAGGAACTCAAACCTCCTTATCACACTAAGAGATGGCATTTCCTGAGCAACCCCCTGTGACCACACTGCTCCAAGCCCTTGGGGAGCATTGAATCCCTCCCACCAGCCCTCCAGAAGGCTCCCTGGTGGTAGCCATGACTCTGTCAAGGCACAGACCACCCATGCTAACCCTCAGGGGAGAACAGAGTCCAATTCTCTGCCCCAGCTGACCTGCACCCACTGCCCGGGACGACTGGCAACAGAACAGAGGAGCTGGAAAACCATGCCACCTCAACTTCTTCATTTTTGATGCATTTTCCTCCTATGCTGATGCCAGCCACATTCTTTTCTCAACCCAGGGGAAATTACAGGCCCTCAGGACATTGCACGGGTGTGAATGCCGTTTCTAAAAATAGAGCTGGACTCCTGTTTATAGCTCCCATATTATATGTCCGTGGCACTCTGTGCTGTTTCACATGAGAGCTTTGAGGGGACCGAGCTGGAGTGTCGCTGTTCCCAGAGGGAAGGGAGAGTCTAGAGTCAAGGGGCCAGGCACACACTTCTGGAATGCCACGGGCCCTGAGGCCGGGGCTGGCCAAGCCCCAGAGGGACCAACTGGTGAGCTCTGCTCTGTCCGGCAGGGCCACCTGAGTGGTCCAGGCTGACTTGCTTGGGGGTACATGGGCAAAGTCCTTCTCCTGAATAACACCCAAAGGAGTTCTATAACCAGACCTGTATAAAGCCAACAAAATGATTAGCCAAAAAATAACATTGACGATAACTGAGAGCAAGGAAGAAAAGGAGCATTTCTTAGATACGATCAGGCACCATACAGTCACCCCTTATGTAACACGTGTTAATTAGTTTAGTGCAACAACTGGTGGGCACACCCATAGTCCCCATTTCTCAGGTGAGACGCAGGGGATGAGGCGACCGTCCTGTGGTTTGTATGGAGGAGCCAGTGTTCAGACACAAGCCTGGGCTCCCAAGCCCGCCTGCTGACACCACATGAGAACTGGAACATGACGTGTATGTCTCCCGAGAAGCCCAGCGCATAGGAACACCCGGCAGCCTTCAGCCCTGTCGCCCCAGGCTTGGCCTCAAGGAACCTGTCAACCACAAGCTGGTATAGATGCTTCTTTTGTGTCCCTTTATGGATTATCTTCTAGATTCCACACTCCTAATGTCCGAGCAGTACCTTCCCAGCATCGGGGTGTGTGCACGAATGGGGAGGATTCACAGACAGGGCAGCACTTTCTCCAGGGCCTGGTTCTCAGTGTTTCTGTCACTCGGGTTCACCTGGTCCTGTTCTGGCTGCTGCGCAGAACCGTGTCAGGCTGAGCAGAGGTCCCTGCTCCTTGCTTATTACTGCAGGTGGTGTTCTCTGCATCTCTCCTGGGGCTTTAGTTCTGGTTTTTGACAGTTTGTGAACAATTTCCTTACCAGCCTCCTTTGCAGAGACTCCATGGCTTCCTGAGATGTCTCTTCTGGACCCCAGACCCTGATCCCAGTGACTGGGACCCTCCACACTCCTCTCCCTCTAGTAGGGTTCTACAACTACATGAGAGGAAGGACCCAGCTTGTCTTTCCAGGATTACACCTTCTGTTTGGGGAGCAGTCCTGCAACCGTTTAACCTTCGAGAAGCCACCTCCAGACACTTGGTGAAAGACATTTGCAATCAACCCAATGGCATTTCAGCCAGCCAGTTATTGGCAAGCTAAGACACCCCTCCTGGAAGAAGAGTGCCAGCAGGTGTCTCAATCACGACCTCTCAGACAGGGAGACCCTGGTGGGGACACATTATGGAAATGAAGCCCACCTTTACATGAGTCTGGGAGGTAACTCAATAGTCCTGAAATTCTCTTTTTTCCAGGAGAAAATGCAATTACGCAGATTTTGATTACATGTGACATTCTAAAATGGTCCCTCAGTCCTTTTTTTCCTTCTTTTTTAAAATAGATAAGCAAATGAGGGCTCCTCACACCTGGCAGCCGAGCAGGTAGAAGCCCCAGAATCTTAACTCAGGGCAGGCCCGTGATGGTCAGCGCTAAGGGGCGGGTGGGAGGATCGGAATTCTGATGGCGCCTGCTAGTCGGTATCCAAATTTCAATCTGGAAACAGTTGACCTTGAGGAGCTTTCAGGAATAAGGAAACACCAAAACAGAGAAAGGGCTCTGCTGGCATTACAAACACTGCTCTTTGCATCAGCATGGGAAGGTGGGGTGGCGATTCACCCACCAGGACCTCCAAACCTGCCTACTTTTCTTCACTTGATGCCTCTACAAGGAATTCCACAATCCCTTCCCCACCTCCAGACAGCTGTCCATTCTCCCAGTGTCAGTCCACTGTTGCTACACCAGCGTGTGTTTTCTCAATGCACCATTCTCGGGGAAGAAATAAAAAGCACTCACTGGGACTTTACTCTTTGTCTGATTCCTTCCTTAAAACCACCCTTAACACATTATGGACAAAACAACCGAAGCCCGCAGGCAGTGACCCGGAGGAACCCACACAGCCAGGAAGCCTCTAAGGCACAATTCAAATTCCAGTCTTTTGCTGCAACACCTCTGTTCTCTCCTCCTCACCAGGCAGCCTCACCAAAAAAGACTACAAGGGAGATTGCAACAAAGGAATGACTCCTTAATGGTGGAACTTTTGACTCTGTGGCTCTTGTGTACAAACAGGCTAGGAGGTGGGAAGGTCAGCCTTGGGCCTCTCACACCAGCTCAGGTGAACCCAACATGTCCCAGAAAGGCCCGTGGTGCTGGGCCCTGGCTGTCTCCTTGGAGGGGCCTAGAAAGACGAGGCATCTAAATGAACAACAGTACCGCTTTGCGATTTGCAAAACAGGCTCACGCACATCTCATCCACTGAAGACTCCAGAACATCGAGGACAATTGTTACGCCTGTTTTGTAGATGAGAAAGCTCAAGAACACAAGAAAAATAATAGTTTGATCTGAAAGACTTCATATTCCTTGCAGGCTTCCGACATCTAAAAAAGTATTTTTGGACTAAAGTTATCTCCAGTACTACATCAGATGATTTACGTTTCCAGAAAGCATATTTTAATGTTTACAAGACTGACTGATTTTTCACTCTGAAGGATTCAGCACCAGACATCAAAAACTGTGTTTTTATAAAATAGAAGGAGAGGGGTGGGAGGGGAAGGGATCCACTTACATTTTAAAGGTTTGTTGTGGTTTTTTTGTTTTTTTTTTCCCTGCAGCCGAGCGTACAAAGTTGAAGGAATCTGTTAACATATTGATTGCTTTGAGCACTATTTTAAATTAGCTTTCGTTCCCCTCCATATGCTTTTCCATTAGATTTAAATAAATTAAGGTTCATGTTTCTGGAAGAGATATGCCAGGGCCTCCTCAGGATCTGAGATGAGTTTCGCAGCCAGGTCTGTGCTGTCAGAAATTCACCACAACCTGTGAGACGGCGCTGGGTCGGCTGCCCCAGGGGCCACTGGCCGCGCTCATGAATGCTGTGGATGGAGGAACACAGACATCACTTGAAACCCAGACGCTACCTCCACACACCAGACCAGAGAGGGTTTCAGGTCCCTCTGGTGAATATTGAGCCTGCATGGCCACAGAGGACTGCTATTTCCGTCAACCGCTGTCGCTGAGATGCACAGTGGCCCCTGGGCTCCGCCTGGGCACCCTGTTACTCCTTCCTAGGACTGTTGCAGCTACTCCCTTACCCCCATGAACATGTGCTATCTGGTGACTTGGAATAGTTAAGAAATAGTAATGAATATTTTAGCCTTCACAACTCTTACCGTCGCATGTCAGAAACCCTACTTGGACGAGTTCTGTGGGTGTGGAAAAATAATCTTCCCTCTACCCTTCTAGGATCCTGGATGAGACCCCCCTGTAATAAAAGACAGATGAACAGGAGAAAAACAAATTCAGTAACATATATGCCTCCTGTGTACCTGGGAGAGACCCAGGAAAACTGAGTAACTCCCCCAAATGGCCCAAGACATCACCTTAAATACTATCTCCAGCTAAAGACAGAAGATGTTGGTGGGGGGAGCCAGTTATGGGAGGTTATCAGGCAAAACACAGCGAACAAGGGTCAGGTTGTTAGGCAGATTTAAGCCCATGCCTTCTCCATCGATGAATTTCTAGGTTTCGTCATCCCCTCTTCCAGGAGCAGAGAGGGGGACACCCTTAGGAATGGAGATTTCCCTTATAAATGTGCATGTCTCTTACAAAAAGGTAACTTCTATTCAGTTTTTCAGAGCTTCTCAAGTGTCTACTGTTTCTTAAAAATAATCAGCCTAAAATAATCCTTATGCCCATGAGACATATTTTGGGGTGACAAGTTCTGCTCCCCTTCAGCTGTATGACATAAGTGTCTCGCATAAGACCAGAGGCAGAGCTGGCTTCCGGCTTGACTGTAGCCAAGAGTCATTCAAGGGCTGTTGGCCTGTCTCTCCCTCTCCCCACTGCAGGTTTTGCCCTGTCCCCAGTACAGTTAGGCACTGGGGGTCAGGACTTGCTTACTGATAGGGGTCAGCAGGCTGCTGTGAGACAAAGGCCACACTGTGCCCAGGGCCCCTGTGTGCCCTAGACAGACCGGACCCCCAAGTCTCGCAGAATGCCCTGGAACGTGGAAACAATCACCCAGCTGCCTCTGTTGGCCTACGTGGGGCCCGGGAGCCTAGGAGTGAGAACTTGACCCAAGTCAACAATTGCAGGGACCCCTCTGAGGTCCCCTCCTTCAGGACTTGCAGGGGAGATCTTTGCAAGGGCTCTGACAAGGAGGACAATGTTGATGCCCTGGGAAGAAACTGCCAGAAGTGAAGGAGCTGACCAGTGGCCCAGGAGAGGGGACCCAGAGTGAGGCCAGCCCTGACAGTCCTGACCCAGCGCTCCCTTCTCCACTCCCGTCCCCTGCCCCAGCAGGGCCTGGGCTCATAGAGGGAATGAAACTCTTCCCTCGGAGCCAGCAGCCGTGCTGGAGGAATGCCTCTCAGAAGGGACAGTGCTGAGGCAGAGGAGGGGCCTGGGCACCGGTGCAGGAGGTGGGCAGGGACTGGGGGAGGGCAGTGGATGGCCGAGAACACAGGCAGTGGGCAGTGGGCTGCAGGAGGACCTCACAGCTCCAGTTACACCTGGGGACCCCACCCCCATGATGGCAACTCCCAGAAGGAATGAATGGATAGAAGGATCCCAGGAAAGATATGCTCTCCTATTAATCTTGGATGTAGAAATCCACAGTGAGTTTTGTGGTTCTGCTGCAAATGTGACTCATGTTCACCAGGAGGTGTAAATTTTTTTCAGACATACTCAAAATAGTATTTCAGGTTCATCTAGCAATACATCTAGTATGACTAGTATGTAGGATTTTTCTAAATATATGGGTTGTATTTCTAATGGTTCCTTCTTTGGGTTCACACCTAATGAGTGTGTGCACGTTTGGAAGATAAAAGGTCTCCACCTCGTCCCAGTCCTGCCCTATTCTAGTCCTGACAGTGGTAGCGACCTTCCTCACTGGGAGACTGTCAGGGGGCTGGGTCTGAGCTCTGGTGTCTCAGCCAGTACAGGGTCCACTCTGCTTGAGGGGGACGGAGCCAGGGAGGAAAGAAAGGAGGGAAGAGAAGAGAGGAGGGAGGGAGGAAAGATATAAATACAAGATTTTCCCCCCAAAATTATTTAAGCTTTTTCCTTAAACCCATGGCTCTCATACAGTGCCTATTTTAAATTTTCTAGTTTCCCTTTTGGTCCTTTTCTACCCACATGCTAATTTTGCATCTATAGCCGAAGAGTTACATTCTTTCCACACATGAGGTTGTGTTTTTTAACTTAACATTTCCCCATATAGATGGAATGCTGAGTATTTTCCATTGAGTAGATATGCTACAATATAACTAAGCTCTTTTCTTATTTGGGGACATTTCAGTCATTTCTGTTTCTTTCTGTTTGGCTTCACTCTTAAGCATATTATTATAAATGATAATGAACATTTTTGTTGCTTCCATTTGATCATTTCCTTAGCCCAGACCCTTAGATGCTGGAAGAAGAATTCAGATTGTGTAAGTGTTTGCCGTTCTTGCTTCATGTCCCATTTTGCTTTCTAAACATATTGGACCCATCAGTAATGCTGCAGGCCTCCGTGAATGTGCTCACGTCACCTCAGCTCACTGTTGAACCAAACCTGGTCAAATAACAGGCTCTTATAAAGCCCAAAAGGGTGTCTCCAGGTTCATCTTTTCAATTCTAGCAACTTCTTCTCCCTTGAGGGATTGTTGTAGTTTTTACTTGGATATCTTTGGGAGCCTTGCTGTTTTTAAAATGTTGAGTGAGCTCTTTAGATATTATTTTATTATATTATTTTAATTCTTTGTCAGTCATATTTCAAAAACCATGTTGTTTTCATTTTTGGTGTACATGCTCTCCCAGTACGCTATCCCTTAAAATTGTTTTCTGTTATTTTCATTATTTGGAAGTTTGCAGACCTTCCCTATTCACTCAGCTGATCTTTGTCATCGTGGTTGTTTCTATTCCTTGTGAGACGAGCAGTGCATCCAGAGACCTGATAAATATGCTGTATTCTGTTCTGCTAGTTTATCTAAAGTGCAGTTTTCCATATTTAATACTTGAATCTGCCGGGGCTCTAGTGGGTGTATGGCGTTCTCTGGATCCAAACTAACCTTTTATTCCAAATAACTATCCTGTTGTCAAACACTGTTTAGAAACACCCTTTGTTTAGTGCTTGTTCAGGGAAGTGGACTTTATTGTTGTTAATATTTTTCCTACTCAGGCCTGGTTCTCTAGGCTGTCCCACTGTCTGTCTCTCTTTCCGCCAAAGCCGACACTGAGGTGTCACATAACTCTGCTTAATAATATACTTTTGGGTACAGCAACCTCAGCTCACACCCTCTCCCTCTCTACCCCTCAGTTTATTGCTCTCAATTTCAAGGACATTTGTTTAAATTCTTGCCTATTCCTATTTTCCACATGGGATTTCAAAGCATATTGATTTTAAAACAACTTTTTGGGATTTTGATCAGAATTGTGTTGATTCCATACATTAGCTTGAGGGAGGATAGACATCTACTCAATATTTTATCTTGCTGGCTAGAGCATAGCTGGTCTGTCTCAACTCCCTTTTAAAATTAGCTTGGATAATTCCATCTGAAGGGCACCTTCCCCAGTCTGCCTCACAACTGAATGCTGTCATCATCCCAGGCTGTTTGGTGTCTACCTGGGCGACCCAAAGGGGCATCCTGGCTCAGGATTCCTCGGTGCTCTGGCCTGCTGTGATTTGGATCTTAGCACCCAGCCCTGAAATTGCCTGGTCTCCGAAACCACAGATTCACCTTCCATCTTCTCCGCCCACTGGCTTACATGCCCCCACTCCCGCCACTCTAAGACCTTGCTGAGACCCCAAACCACTGACCCTTTCATTGTCTCCCTACCCAGTGTTCCCCCACATTCACGGTCCTTACTCCAGTGAAGTGGCGTGCACCATCGGGACGATCTGCTGGACGTGCAGTGTTACCCTGTACCCCTTGCCCTCCCGTGCCTGCACACACCGATTGCTTCTTATTGCAAGCCCCTCCAGCCAGAGCCACACTGACCGTGGTTGGTACCTCTTGCACGCTATGGACAGAACTGTGCTCTCCCAAAATTCATGTGTTGGAGCGCCAACCCCCAGTGTGAGTATATTTGGAGATAGGGCTTTTAGGGGGGTAATCACAGTTAATTACAGTCATGGGATGGAGTCCTATCTGATAGGATGGTGGCCTTATAAGAGGAAGAGAAAGAGCGCTCTCTGCATGGAGGAAAGGCCTTGTGAGGCCACAGAGAGAAGGCAGGCTTCTGTAAGCCAGGAAGCAGGCTCTCACCAGACACAAATCAGTCACATCTCCGTCTCAGACTCTCCAACCTACAGAACTGTGAGAAGCAAGGTTCTGTTGCTGAAGCCACCTGTTCTGTGCTATGATGTGATGGCAGCCTACCCAGCCTCAGACAGTCCATAAGAAAGCATATTCAAAATGATATTTTATGACTGCATTGGTGTAAAGATATATTAATATTGTATATTAAAACATTTCCTTCTTCGGCCTTAAAGTTCATTTTTCCTCCTAATTGAAAAAAAAGAAACATTTTCATGAGCCCTAAAGGTCTTGGGTCCTGAGTACTACACCTATCAAGCCTGATGGATAAACTGGTGCTGTCACCAGCGCTCAGCCTGGGGGTTTTCGTGGGCCACAGCAGGGACCTGGGCTGCAGGCAGGATGTCCCCTGCGCCAGGCAGCTGTTGGAGAAGTGTGGCCAGCCTCCTGGCTTCGGGCAGGACCACGCTGAGGCATGTTCCGGGAGATCTCCCGGAGGGCTGCAGCGCATGGGAGCCCAGAGGCCCCCAGTGGACACCTGCTATGGGCACGCCTTGAGCTGGCTTTCTTCCCTTCTTGTTCTGCTTCCCCACTTCCGTACTCGTGCTTCCTTGTGTCACCTCCCAAATAAACATTCGCATCACTTGCTCTCAGATCCTTGTCTGAAGGTCTGCTTAGGGGGCACCCAATCTCAAATACAACCATTCTCTAACAAACACAGTGAAAACTCTCTTAACCAGCTTCCACTTAACGAAGGGCCTGAAGTAACCAATCTGCTTTCCTGCTCTGAATGGGATTGTCGGATGCTGTCAACACCTGCATGCTCTCGGATGGGGGTGCAGGCTGCTTTCCGGGACCCTGACTACCTCTGCTCGCATCTCTGCTCCCAGAGGATGGACTGTGTGCTTACCAAAAGTTGGGTATGGTGGTCCCAAATCTGTATGTTCAAGTTTTATTTTTTATTACAATGGTGTAGTTTTACTAAATATGATTTAAGCCAAAGAAATATAAATGTAAAAAGAAAAAATTGCTGTTTCTATGAAAACTAGTTGAATATGTGGCTAAGACTAGGTAGACAAGTTGCTAAAAAGGCTACCTGTCAAATGAGAGGAGGGTTGCATTCTGTAAGAGGTTGGAGAAAATGGTAAAAATCTAGAAGGCGTCAGAGCCACACTGCTTCAGAATATTTAGGATCTCTTTCCACTTAAAAGTCAAGTGAAACTAGGAATTGCAAGTAATGCGCTGTGAATATGGTAGGCGTTGCGAGAAGGGAGCATGTGTTCTTAGGTTTCCAAACCCATCATCCTCTCTCCCCGAGATCTAGGTCAGGGAAGGATGCATCTTGGACTCAGACCCATGTCTAGCTGTTACTCTCTCCTCTCTCCCCTAGCCTGGAAAACTGTCATTTCCCCCAAAGGAAAAACTAGCTCACCCAGCAATTATCAGAATCTGTCATTAGGTCATGACGTCAGCAGGTGAAACCTCCAAGCCATATTCCTCCTCTCCCTGAGGCCCCCATCTGAACAGGGGAGGGAAGGAGGGATAAAGGAGAATTTCAGGCAAGCATCACCCACCTACTTAACCTAGCCTGGCCCTCAGCAGGACCCTCTCTGACTCTCCCCCAGAATGTGGGCCCACTCTGCAGCCTTCTGAATGCCTCAGAGACAAACAGCCTGCCTGCACCCCACATCTGTCTGACACAGTCGGGACACGGCCCATGCTCCATCCATAACACAGCACAGGCCACCAAGTGAGTAAAGAAATCCACTTCTAACCAGGCCTTCCATGACCCTGTGATCCTAACAGGCTTTCATTTCACAGGGGGACGTTTTCCTGACTTTGCTATAAAATTTCTCACTGCAGGCCCTTAAGAGGGACTGTACTCTGAGGGTCCTGTGACAGCCCTAGAATCTGCAGACAGCAAAAAGTGTGCAGAGAGGAGGAGGGTGTAGGAAGAGAAGGCAGTGGTTCCTGAGTCCCAGCTTCCTCAAGCTCCTCTGTGTTCTCAGCCTTCAGATTCAGAGGCCATGCCGGACTTGGCCAGAGGACGCAAAAGAAAGGGGCACAGTGTGCAGGGGCTGATGGGAATCCTGGGCACTTGGCTCCAGAGGGGCTAAAACAGCCAGGGCCAGGGTGCCTTCTGTTGCTGGGTGCAGGAGACGGAAGCAGGACCTTGCTCTCCGGGGCAGGTCCCCAGCATCAGTGGGCAAGGGACTAAACCTGTGATGAGCATTCATTCTGGGCCAGGCTGGGCTAACTCAGCTCCCCCTCCTGGCACCCTGAGAGCTGGGGTGCATCATTCCACAAAGCTAGAGGTGCCCACCTGCTGGGGTCAGGCACAGCCAGGCAGCTCCCCCATCCATCACCCTTAGCCTAGATGAGGTCTGGAGAGGCCTCTGCTGTTACCTGACATCTCAGCTCCTTGGGGGTTCACTCACGGCCCAGCTATCAAGCTGTCAGCTTCTTTGTTTGGGGTCTGCTGCCCACTGGAACATAAGCTCCATGAGAGCAAACCTCACGCCCGGCTGCCTAGTTTGGTAGTCTGGCCCCAAAGCCCAGCCAGGCTCCTGGCACCCAGTCGGTGTTCAGGAAACCCCTACCAAGGGTCCTCTGCAAGGGCTACCGGCAACCCCCGGGGCTCACAGCTGCTTCGGGAGGCTGGAGGAGCCAGCTTTCGTTTCTTTTTGTGGGGCTGTATTGACCCTTCCGGATGCCCTGGCTGTCTGACCAAATACACAGCGCCCTTGGAACTTGCTGTGTAGAGATACTTTGAAATTTCCCCAATACTGTCATAAAAATTAAAAATTCATCTTGTGAAAAATAAAAGGCAAGTGTAACTAACGGGAAGGTTGGCTCCGTAGCCTGAAGTGGATGAGGAAGAACTTGGGGCTCCACGGGAGGGCCTTTCTGCTGCACCTCCGTGCAGCCCCATGGGCTGGGCCCCTCACCTGGACACCCAACTCAGGACACTTCTTCCGGTCCCCATACATTGGGGACGGGCCCCAGCTGACCCCTGGCTTTTTGCCCTACCTTGTGGGGATGCTTTGCCTGGGGCTGTCTCACAAGCTTAATTTTCACTCCAGCTTCTGCTCTGTGGCCTCCAAATAACAGATTGCTGGGATCTCTTGCTTAGGTTGCAAAGTTGGGTCTCCTTGGCTATGCCCACCCCCTTCTTAGGAGCTGGCGACAGCACCAAAAATCACATACCCTAAAGGTGACGGATACACAGGGCAGCACATGCTGTTTATCACTTCCATGCCAGGGGCGGATTGTGTAACATGCACTAAAACTCATGCAGAGCCCATAGTTCTGTGACCCCCATCAATCATCTCACTAAAATAATTTTATGAAGCTCATCTGGGAGTTGGAGTTGACTGTTGAGCAAAACACATAAATGTATACACTGAGCGGTTCCACACACACGGTGACACGTGACTACACATGCTCAAACCCTCAGAACACTCAGGTCACTGGAACCTCACATAACGAGAGATTTGTGGTCTGCTTTCCCACTGTGTAATGGCTTCATGCTGAGCAGCTTATACTTCCCTAGCCCTCAACTTTGGGCTTGAACCTGAGACGTGCTCTGGCTACCTGGGTGTTGTTATGAGACCAAATAAACACAGATCCTGGAATGTGCTTGCCCCGTAGGGTCCACTCTCATTCTGGTGATCCATCCTGAGAAGAACATGCTGCCCCTTCAGCCTGGGCCCCAGAGGGAGCTGTGTGGGGCAGACCACATACCCGGGTAGCTGTAAGTCCAAGTAGCATGCTGGACATGTGTGCTCCCCTAATCCCAAACTGTAGCCTGGACTCTAAAGCCCAGAGCCAAGAGCCAAAAGTCCAAGCCAGCCCAGCTGAGTAGCAGACGACCTGAAGACCAATGAGAGTGACACTAGTGATTGTCATTTCAGGCCTCTGAATTTTGGAATGGTTTGTTTTGCAGCATTATTGTGGCAATAACTGACTGATATATTATGCAAACTCATACAGAGTTTACACAGACACTTAGATCACACACTTATGTGAAATACTCACATACAAAACACACGCATGCACTCCCCTTTGCAGCGAACATAAAAGGCCACTGTCTCAGGAGCTAGGATGGTCCCCCTGCTGGCCTGTGGTCCTCTTTCTCTGATGCTCCCAGAGCCACCAACCAGGCACCGCTGGGTCTTCCAGAGGTCAATTTTGCCTTTGGCATCCATCGCCGTGCAGCTCAGAGCTCTACCCTTTATCTTGCCAAGTTGTTCTCAAGTCCTTTCTGCCAGAAGAGTGTTGCTTCTGAAGCCCTGGCAGCTTACTATTTTTTTTCCTTTCCTACCCCAGTTGTTGAACGCCTGTCAGACTTGTGACATCCTATTCTCCCAAGGGAAAAATTATAGCGGGGATGTATGCAAACGAATTCTCGGAATGTGTGTCTTTCATGTCCTTGCTGCTGGTGGCCCCTCTGTCGAGTCTGCTTTTCCGACTGTCACCACAGCTGCTCCAGCACCGAGCTGTAAACCGATCCGTCCTTTTATCAGAGGGGAAAAGGCACCCCTGCTCCTGGTCACAGCCAGCAGCAGAAGAAAGACAGGGCTGGAAAAGGCCTGGCACCTCCCTCATCTCCCAAGCCAGGGAGCCAGGGCCCTCTGCAAGCTGGCTGGGGACAGGTAGGCTTCCCAAGCCCCTGATGCCCCAGCTCAAGCACACGGGAGCAGCGTCATCCCGGGCAGGCCTCGGAGGGGCCTGAGAAAGCCCATCAGCCTCACAGAGACCTCTACTCTGGCCCCATCCTGTTAAGGAGGATTGGATGCTGTCTATACAGGGGGCTACAGCCTACTTCACTTGGGAAGAATTGGTTGATTTGACCTTGTGCCAGGCCCAGGGCGGGGGACACCTGTGGAAACAAGCCATGACAATCTGTGTGGCAAGGGCAGGTGGACACACTCTTCCCGCCCAACCTGGGACGTTCAGGGAGGGCCACCCTGGGAGATGATTTTCGACTTGAGTCTTAAGGGATGAGTAAAGATCTCCAAGTGAATCGAGGGGAAGGACATTCCAGGGAGAGCGAGTGGCACGCATACACAGCATGAAGGATGCGGGTCTGACACGTCTGAGGGCCTGAAAGGAGCTCAGAGCAGTGTGGGCCCAGGGTGGCAAGGGAGAGGCCGTGGGAATGGGGCTCAGCAAGTCGGCCGAGGCCGCACCATTAAGCCCCCTCCAGAGCCAGACTTGTAGGGTTCGACGATTCCAGTTAGCATGGAGAATGGAAATAGACCCGGAAAGGTTTCAGGGAGGGAGAGGCAGAGCTGGGCCTATTGCTGAATTAGAAAACACCTTCACCCTCTTCACTGTTTCTCCCTCTCCCTCACCCTTGGCATCATGAATATCAATGCTGAGAGCGGCGACTTCAAGGCCTACTGGGACTTGTCCCCCACCCTCCCTTGACCAGCACCTTCATCCAGGGCCTTATCAGCTCAAGTGGTCCCTGTCTGGGGGGACTGGCCGCAGGCCCTGGTGCCCGTTTCCCTTTGGTACCTGCTTCCTCCTCGGGCTGCCAGCAAGTATATTTTGAGTAGCATAGCACACCAGAGCCATGGGTGTTAGGCTCTAAGTGCCGGACAGCACAGAGAACAGCATGTAAGTACCGAACAGCACAGAGGGGGTCTCTGGCCCCTTGGACGGAAACTTCCCTCCGAAGAAGGCAGGTGTAAAGCAAATTGCTACATAATTAGCAGTGCACCTACCTGGAAGGAGAGGTGATGGAGAACCCTGTGCCAGAGCAGCAGCTGCAGGGAGCTCGCCCTGAGCACAGAATGTTCCAGCTGAGGTTCAGAGGTTGCCTGGGAGCCGTGCAGAGCAAAGGCAGCTTGTGATGGGAAGGAGTGGAGAAGGACAGCCACAGTGCAAAACCAGACTGGTGGGAGACAGCAGGGGCAGGGCGTGGGCGGTGTCTGAGCCACGTGAAGTGTCAGATTCTCCCGAAGAGCAAGAAAAACGCACTGTAGTGGGTTAAATCGTGGCCTCCAAAAGTTATATCCACCCAGAACCTCGGAATGTGAGCATATTTGTAATAAGGGTCTTTGCAGGTGTAGTTCACATAAGATCCTGAGATGAGATCAGCCTGGATTAGGGTGGCCCTGCATCCAGGGATGGGTGTCCTTATGAGAGACAGAAAAGGAGACACAGAGACACAGGGAGAGGGCCATGAGGCTGGAGACTGGAGGGACGCCAGGAGCCACCCGAAGGTGGAAGAGGCAAGGGAGGATCCTCCCCCTTGGAAGGGGTGCAGCCCTGCGCACACCTTGATGGGGAACTTCTGGCCTCCAGAACTGTGAAAGAATAAAGTTCTGCTGTTTGAAGCTCCCTAGTTTGTGAAAACTGATTACAGAAACCACAGGAAACTCCTACAGTCATCAGATTTTGAACCACAGTGGCGGTACACACAAGCGGACAAGCGGAACATGTGCGAGCACCGCCAGCCTCACCCAGCCTGCCCACCATTGAGTATTAATGTGGTGTCACCCAAGTCCACCCCCGAGAGCAGAGAGCACCATGGGTCCGAGACGGTGCAGCACCCCTGCCCTGGTCTGTGGTGGGCAAAGAGCAGAGCTGGTGCCTGGCAAGCCTCCCTTGCTCACCCAGCCTCAGGCAGGGCAGGCAGCTGCGGGCAGCAGTGATGTGTATCCATCAGCCGGGGCACCCCAGCTCCCCACTGCCCATGGGTTGGAAGGTCCTGATTCACAGCCGAGAAGGACAGTAGAGAGCAAGGACCCCCAAACCACCCTGAGAAATCACAGAAGAAGGTCGAGGCAAAGGGTGGGCCACTCAGGACATCAGAATATGAAGAAGAAAGTGCTTCAGTTCCTGAGCTGGTTGGTAGCGGTCCCCCTGTATGCAGTCCCCGGCCCTTGGGGTGCCTTCTACCTTCACTGGAGCAGACCTGAAAATCAATGCCGAGGGCCCCTCTGTGCAGGTCCCACAGCCAGGAAGTCTCAGCCCTCTGCCCAGTGTCCTGATCCCATCAGGCAGGCGTCCAGGAGAGCCAAGCTGTCTGGAGGCCTCAGTGGGACAAGTCAAGAATGCCTCCGGGCTCAGTTTCTCCATCTATGAAATGGGCACACCGACATCTGACAAGCCGGTGGTGTGATATCTCACTTCTGACCGGCCTGCCTCTTCCCCATTTGCCCCTCCTCTTAGTCTGGGCCCCAGCATCTCACTCCCCCACACCTCACCTGAAATGCCTCTCCTGGCTCCAGACCACAAACCCCAGCTCCATTAGAGTCTGGTCACTTTTGTAGTTAGAAATGATTGAATTCCACAGCATAGTTATTTTAAAAATAAAAACAAACCAACCACAAAATATGTGGCAGCAGCCATATATTTCACCCTGCCCCTCATTTCCTGAAAAGCTTTCATTACTGTTTCCAAAAATACATGCCCTCGTCTCATTAAACGTCCAAGGCAAAATGGGGAGAGAGTCTCTAGGCCCTCAGTCCTCGGCTGCACGGGGCTGTCACTCCGTCCCGGTTCTGTTGTGGGTGACAGGGAAGCCGATCTGTTTACACGGCCACTTGCGTACGATACAGCAGGAGGCTGGGCTGGGTCACACTGCCGCTCAGGCGGGAGGGGCCCACACAGCCTTTGTGAGGGGCTTTCAGAAGAGACCCTGTCTGTGACACCAATTTGCAGCCATTGCTTTGGATTTCATCCCAATTTTTCTTGCGCTTCCTCCGGTCTGGCCCAAGTGAAGCAGAGAGGGCCCTTCTGCTGGCCCCTAAGTGACAGGCCAGTATGCCTCTGCTCTTCCCCACTGCCCGAGAGCCCCAGGGCCCTTCCCCAGGCCAGGCCACGTCCTGGCTGCACCCCCATGGGCCAGGTCTATGCTTTCTCTCCACTCTCTGCCCCACTCTAGGCGAGGGCTATGGCTCGTGTGGCCTACACTGAACTAAGAGCCTTCGGGAGGCTGCCTGGGAGGCCTGGGTGACTCGTTCCCATGGCAGGGGGACCCAGGACTGGAGGATGTTGGCAAGGCCTTCCTCCGTGGTGGTCCAAGGAGACATGCCTTACTGACCACAAGGTGATGGGTAGCACAACCCCACCCAGGCCACTGTCCTACATCCAGCCTCCCCGACCCCACGCCCACAAAGCCCGGCACCCTGCCCCAAGCTGTCCTCTGCCCCTCCCTCTACCATGCCAGCCACAGAGGCTGCTCAGCTTGTCTATCCTCCTGCCTTGCTCCTGCGTTTCCCTCTTAGTTTCCACAGACCTAGAATGTTCTCCCTGCCCCAACATCCTCCCCCAGGAACACCTGTGACTGATCTCCAGCACCCACGTTCTGTGCACTTGGACAAGTCAGCCCATTTTCCCCAGGGCCTGGCTCATGCCAGCATGTGCCAGCATCTCAGCACAGCACCGGCTCTCTTATGAGTACAACCATCTCACAATAACTCTTTGAGGTGGATACTATTATTGTCCCCATTTTACAGAGGAAGAAACTGAGGTCCAGAAAGGTAAATTCATTCAAAAAGCCCCCAGCTAGTAAGTGGTGGGGTTGGAATGCAAACTTGAGACCGTCTGGCGGCAGGGCTGGCTCCAGTTTGCTCTGATGTCTCTGGGGTAGCCTGGCCCAAGTGGGTGTGTGCATGCGCCGTGATGGATGACAGCGCCAGGGCTTCTGTTTATGCCTGGGGCAGCACCAGAATACAGCTCACTTCAGGGCAGGCTGGCTGGCAGGAGCCCGTTGTCCACTCCCCAGCAGAGTGTGAATCCTAAATGCCAGCTGCTCCGACCACAGCAGAGAGGGCAGTAGAGCAGACCCTGCTTCCTTCCCGCCTTCTTCCTGCCAGACACCAGGACAGGGGTTGCTCCTTTCACCCACTCCAAAACCCCAATGCCTGGAGAAGCAAAGCAAAGATGATTTTGCTCTGGCTGCACACTCACAGCTCCGCGCTCTAACTCTCGGGCGAGTCAGGGGCCTTGTGCCGCAATGAGAGGAGGAAACAGGCCTCCAGTCAATGGCATAGCCAGCAGTGGCTGCCAGAGGAAACAAAACAGACACGCTGTCACCAAGAACGTGTCCTTTCAGATAACTCGTGGTTAAGGTGTTATTCTAGGCCCAGGAAGTGTAAATCTCAGGTAATACATTTTATCCCTATCTGCAAGTTGTAATCCTCCTTGGAGGCAAGTTGCATAGGAGGCCCACCCAGGGCCTGCACTTCTAAGCCCACCAGCATGAGCTGCGGGGAGGGAGCGTGCTAACCCCGGAACAGTTCTCTCTCTGCAGGCTTGCTGCGCTGCAGGGCAGAGGCCTGGACAGCTGAGGGTGGTACTCAGACTCATGAGGGGAACCGGCCAGGCACCCTCTGCAGGGACATCTTGCCTGCTCTAAGAGAGACCGTGCCATGGACCCCCAGACCAAGTCCCCACATACTCTGCAGACCAATGTCTCCACGATGGTGTTCAAGGAATGAAGAACCCACTATGGGCTGAGCTCTTCATGGACTTCTGTTGTTTAGTCCTCACAATAACCTGGAAATTTGTTTCTATTTTACAGAGGAGAAAGCTGAGTTTGGAATGGCAAGGTAAGTAGCACAAGTAAGTGATGCTCTCAGTTGGGAGTGAATTCAGATGGAAGTGAGAGAAATACAACCATGAAGGGCTTAGAAAATAGAGGGCAGTCCTTCCACACTCAAATAAGGCTAGAGATAGCCACGGCATGTGGCAGGAAGGCTGGAGAAAGTCAAAGTCATGGGAGGGAGTTTCTGGGCTTCTAGGCCAGGCCTGGACCTGTCTTCTCCAGGAGAAAGGGTGTCTACCCAAGACCTGAATAAAGTCAGTGTTCCACCAGGTGTTAGTGCCCCAGAATGCGGCATGGGAGTCATGCTAAAGGGTAGGGCCCAGAGGGCCTACCCAAAGGAGCCACCACCGCAGAGCTGGAAGGGCCTCACTTGTGACTCCCTTAGAAGACACTTTCCCGCAGCTGTGCCTTGAGTCTCTGCCCATCAGTCACCTTGAGCGTCCAGTTCTGCACGAGCACCTCCCAGTCTGCGCCACACCATTGGGAATGGACCCAGAGCTCCTCCTGGAAGGGTCTCTTTCCTACTCCCTGAGAGAAGATCATGCCATGCGTCTTGCCTCACTCCATAGCGCTAGTAAGGGCTTAACCAGCCTGTCCAGGAAGTACTGATTTTTAAAGCAGTCTCACCAAAGAGGCAGCTCAGGTGGGCTTGCCAATGTGGAGGCACTAAAGTACTTATGAAAGCGTAAGTTCTCATCACTCTGAAGGATTGCCTGTGTGATGTATGATAATTACTGGAATACTGAAATGAAGGAAAGAACATCCTACTGTTAGTTTTTGATACATAGCTTCCAGTCACTTTTTCATACTTACCCAGGCACAGATATTTTAAAACAAGACTGAGATCCTACTGCCCTTCTGTTTTGTTACTTTCCAGAAACATAAAGTGCATTGTAAACATCTTTCCATATCAGTGATTTTTTTCTTGCAACATTGTCAGTGACTGGATAGGGTTCCACTGCAGGCGTACTCTTTATATAACCTGCTTCCAATTGCTGGCTTTCAATGTATTTTTTATAAAGTCTCACTGTTGTAAACAACATTGAGCAAGTGTCCTTACAGATCCATCTTGGAACACATATTGAATTCTTTCTTTTGGGTAAATTCCTAGAGGAATGATTGGGTCAGAGGGTAAGGACATTTTAAAGGTTTTATAGTAAGGGTGGCTGAATTGCCCTCCAGAAAGACTAGAACAGCTTGTCCTCCTACCAGCTATGAGAGTGAGAACAGCATCTATTTAAATATTAGCCATGTTCTTGGCTCGATCTTAAAAAAAAAAACTTCCTCCAGGAGCCCCAGAAGGTTAATGAATGTATTAATTTTTTGTGGATAAATCATCTGTGCAGTCAAAACATCCCTAGAAATATTGTAACATCTCAGAATTGTGTCAGGGTTCCAGTAAACAATGGGCAGGTGAAATCAGGTATAAGAGGTCTAATGTTTTTCCCACAGACCTGGCCACACTTGGGAGATTATTATTGGGTTTGGGGACCATGCCAGTTCGGGGACCCTGCTGGGGATTTCCTAGGTGTCTACAATGTTGGTCACATTTGTGGACCCAATTAGCAGAGGCCTGTTCCAGCCCTGCAATGACCTATTGATTGGCTGGGCCTGCCTAAGAGCAAAGGGGCCTAACCCAAAATCCCAGTAAGGGGCACCTAGAGATGACACACAGGGCTGTCCCTAGGGCATGGGGCCCTGGGCAAATACTGTTTTCAGGCTTCTGTCTACATAAACAATTTGAGTCACCCAAAATCAGTGACCCATCTCACACAATCCTGAAAAAAATAAATACCAACCAGAAATGCAAATCAAAACTACAATGAGCTATCATCACCTCACACGTGTTAAAAGGACCATCATCAAAAAGACAAGAAATAAATGCTGGCAAGGATGCAGAGAAAAGGGTACCCTTGTACACTATTGTAAATTGGTGCAGCCGCTACAGAAAACAGTATGGAGGCCCGTCAAAGAATTAAAAAATTGAACTACCATATGATCCAGCAATCCAACTTCTGGGTATATATCCAAAGGAAATGAAATCAGGATCTCAAAGAACTGTCTGTATTCGCATGTTCACCGCAGCATTACTCACAATAGCCAAGATAAGGAAACAACCTAAGTGTCCATCAACAAATGAATGGATAAAGAAGAGGTGGTACATACATAAAATGCAATACTATTCAGCCATGAGAAAGAAGGAAGTCCTGCCATTTGTGACAACACGGATGGACCTTGAGGGCGTTATGCTAAGTGAATTAAGTCAGACAGAGAAAGACAAATACTGTATGATCTCACTCATATGCGGAAGCCAAAAAGGCCAAACTCATTGAAACAGAGAATAGAGTGGTGGTGACCAAGGGCTGGGGCTGTGGGGAGGGGAAGATGCTGGTCAAAAGGTACAGACTTCCAGGGATGAGATGAATAAGTTTTGGGGATTTAATGTATAGCATGTGATCACAGTTAGCAATACTGTACCATAAACTCAAAAGCTGATAAAAGAGTAGCTCTTAAATGTTCTCACTGCAAAAAAGAAATGGTAATTACATGACAGGATGGAGGTGTTAGCTAATGTACAGTGGTGATCATATTGCAATATTTGAGTGTATCAAATGTATGTTGTACATGTCAAACTTCCACAGTGTAATATGTCAATTATATCTCAATAAAGCTAGAAAATAAATACCACACCAGCCAGTGGAAACAATCCCCCTACCAGGCTGGCCTCCTGGAGTCAGGGTCCCAGGGTTCCAGGAAGACCTCACAGGTGGGGGAGCCAGAGCTCCTTGGAGCATCTTGTCCACTCCACAGTAGCAGAGGGTAGAGGATTAGAGAGACCCTCAGAGGAAAGAAATGACACTCGGGGTCCCCAGGGGTCCCAACCCAGGTTTGGGCTTCCCACCCACAGAGCATTGCTGGTCCCAGCTGTTCCGAGCGCTGGAGACAGATTTTTAAATGTCTGACCAAGGCACTCCTACACTCTGGGCAGGGAGCTGGCTTGCACAGGTCTAAGGGTGTGCTGATGGCAGATTTCCCTAGGAGAGCCATGGTGGATAAGCCAACTACCCTTGTACGCTGGGTAAAGCCAGGCACAAGGACAACCAGTTACCAGGTGGCTGGACATTTCCCAAGGTTCCCTGAGGCCCAGAAGGCTCAGCCCCATGGTGGGCATCAGCAGAGTTCCATCGCTTGTGGTTTTGGCCAGTGAGAGGCACAGGCTGGCGATCAGAGGGCAGGAGCAGAGAGAGGCCAGGGTATTTATTCATCCAGTTTCTTCCTGCCTAGGCCATAGTCAGAGGGGTGCTGGGTTTCTTTTCCAAAGGCTACAGCCCTTAGCAGGGACCCCTTCCTCCTTCTGCCTTGCTTGCCTAGAGGTGACAACGGCTTCTTCCTATGGTGGGCCTGGGATGTTTCCCACTTCTCAGTTTCCTTTTATCCTGCCCACATTTTTGGAAATGGGCCCTTCATTGAACTCTTTTAGATCACTGCTTTAAATTATTCCTTCTGCTGCCAGCCCAGCCCCTGACCCACTGGCTTAAGACTTTGAGTAGTTTTGTTTCCTCGCTGGTCCTGCCTCACTAGACCCACTAAATCAGTCTTCTCAGTTCTGGCCTTGGGCTTTCACTCAGAGGCGGATGCCAGCTCTCTGGACAAGGACCATCCCCCGTGGACACTGCTCTCCATCGCGTCAAGTCTGGGGAGAGGTGGGGCAAGAGAGACCAACGTGTTCAGGGGGCCACGGCGCCCAGGCAGGGACCTGAGCGCTACAACGGGGGCAGTATTGGCAATGCGCGGTGGGATGCAAGGACCAGGGCATCGTGGGGGGTGGGGGAGCATGTGGGGCATGGGGAGCGTTTGAGGCAGGCCCTGAAGAATGGATGGAGTTTGTCGGGTGGAAAGAGGTGCAAGCTCTCCACCTCTAACCACAGAAGATGCTGAGAACACAGGAGCCGCCGAAGCCGCTGCCGTCCATCTGCGGGGCACCAGGGAGCCTAGACTTTTTCTGTAGGTGGAGGGCAGCCAGAGGGGAGCCGGTGATGATTTTTGTGGAGAGGAGAGGTGTAAAGAAATTTTCTCTCAATCCAAGATGGGATATTTTTGCAAAATCTAAGCAATATGAATGGTAGAATTCCACATTTACTTAAGAGCCCTCTAAAAGTACTCAAGAAAAAGTGACAATATTCTATCTTTTTCTATAGTTCATGAGAACTGGTAATAAACCATGACCAAGCCTAGGTGAAGACTATTTTGGTTTGAGGTTTTTCTGGAGACTGTTGTTTTTAAACATATTTTGTCTTCTCCATCTCCAGAGGGAAAACAACTAGAAAAAAGACCTGCCTGGGGGTCTATGCCCTTTACCCCAAACTCTAAGGCTACTTTGGTCCTCACAAAGATTTCCTATTCCAATGGATACAGCAGTATTGGCTGTATTGAAGCAGAGGCTGGTTCCAAAGCTGCAAATTCCCGAAGCCCTTGGGCCAGAGAAAGCCATGGGGAGCCACACAGAGGGCTGACAGAGGGGCTATGGGTGCAGACAGGAGAAAATCAGACCCCACTTCCTCAGAATCACCGCATTTTTCATTTGTGACTCCCCTGTTGCTGCAGACAAGTTAAAAGCTCTCTGATGAGGGGAAGTGGGTGTGCCTGTCAGAGGGCTCCCTTATCACCCAGGGGTGGGGAGCAGGAGGACACGGCCGTCGGGGCTTTGCGGGAGGAGAGGCACATAGCCAGCCCAAAGCTGCAGCCCTGGGGCACTCTGAGCAGCTAGCCAACTGGTCTACTTGGGACTCCCTACTTCTCCAACATGGAGAGAGATTATCTTCCCATGACCACTGATTGATGGACGTCCCACAATCTGAGACTAGAGTAACTGGGAGGAGTATAAAAATCTGTATGATACAGTCAAGCCACCCCAACCTGCCCCAACTTACAGATGAAAAAGGCTTTGTCCAAGCTCCCTTCCAGGGCCTTCTCCTCGCCTATGACGTGGCACCGAGTCCTCACTTTCTGCCTCGACCGCAGTGCCAATGGCTGCCACACCCTGGATGCTCTATGCTAAGGGCACTGCATTAGCGCCCTGAAAGGTGTGTGCCAGCTTGCTTTTCGTGCACTGGAGGAAACGGAAGCTTAGTAACCAAAACTGAGTGGTTACCCAAATTACCCAAGATCACACAGCTGCTCACTGTTGTATCTGGAATCCCAGCCTCCCTGGGATGTAATTGGCTTTCCTATGTGGTATGTGATCTTCAGGTTGCATTGATTGTAGACAAAGCATTGCCAGTTTCTAGAAGTCAGTCACTTGCTCTAGGGGCCGACAATACTACCCTTGCATCTAACCAGACTCCCTCCTGGGCCAAGTGAAACCCATCTCTTTTGAGGCCCTTTGCTGACATTGACGACAGCACAGTAAACAACACGGGCGGTGGAATCTTCAAGCACACAAATGCTCACGTGGCTTGGCCTCCAGGGCACTGTGTTCTGGACCCTCCATGTTTTCCATGGCTCCTCGAGCCTGGGTCAGGACTCAGAACAGCAACTGACCATGGCTGCAGCTACAGAAACAGGCATCCTTCCCATGAGCCCAGCAGGTGAGACAGCAAGCAGCTCTGAGGTCCCCTGCAGTCCGGGAGCCCCTCCTTTACCCCCAGAGGCCTGCTGTCCTGTGTGATCCCTGTTTTTTCCTGTGGTACTGGATTCACTCCTCCTTCCCTGGGCCCCAGGGCCTTCACTTTCCTCATCTAGGGCCTGTCCCAACAGGGTGGGGAGTCGGGGTACACTGCAGGACAGAGGTTGGCCTCACTGTCAGGGGACTTGGTGGGTGGCTTGGCCTCCCTGAGTCTGCGTTTGTGTTCCTAACCACAGGAGGCTGTTGTGATGCAGAAATGAAATAACAGGTGGGACAGTGCTTTGGTCCAGGGCAGGGACCCAGAGCTTCAAATTCCTGTTCCTTTAATATGTCTTAAAGGAATGCAAAGAGGATTGAATGAAATTATAAAGTACCTAGCACCGTTCCTGGCACCAGCAGACACTCAATAAACAGAGCTTCTCCTCTGAGGGAGTGCCCACTCCCTCATCCTTCATTTGAGTTTTTGTTTGCGGCAATGGGGGTGGGGCAGACATGGCGGTTGGGGGGAGTGGGTGTGGTGGGCATGGGCTGAGCAGGTCAAGGCCAGGCCCCCAGGCTCCCTCAGGCCTCCTGCCAGCTGGGATTCTGGGATCCTAGGCTCAGCATGGCCCTGAGACAGGCAGGTGCAGAGTATGTGAGCAGATGTCCATAAGTGCACGGAGCCTGCCAGCCCACTTTCCGTGTCTGCCTGTCCTCCGAGAGGCCTCCCAACCCTCCCACCACTCCTCACACTGCTCTTTAAATAAAGCCCATATTGTCAATTCAATAATCTGTGCTCTTGCTAAAAATAAAACCCCTGTGGCTGGATCCCTGAGAAAGGGGAGCTCTGGGTTAGGGGGCAAATTCCTCCTTTCCTAGATCTGGGGCAGAGAGCAGGCTGGGAGCCCCCATCAAAGCCCCTGGGTCTGGAAGGGAGCCCCAAGAGGGGGTTGGGGAGGCTGTGCGGCTAAGTGGGTTCCCACACGGGCTAGATGGTGATGCTTCAGCCCCATTTTCTCGGCTCTAGCTCTAACCCATGGCTGGTTTCCATCTTCCCCCAGACAGCTTAGATGAGAGGCTTTTCTGCTTTTGTCCAGGCTCCCTCACAACCTAAACCCACTGACTGATATCAAAATGGCCACCTCACCTGGGCCTTCCTCATTTCCTGACTTCCCAAGTGGCTGCCTCCAGCACACTGTGTCACAGAGGACGGTAGCTGCCCGGGGGCATCCAAGCGGGAGTCTGTTCTGCCCCGAGGTCTGTCATCGTCCAGTTCCTGTCCTTCACAGCAAGGTCCACTTTAGTTGTTAACAGGCTTCTTCTAGAAGGCAGCTGACCAGGGGAGTTGAGCATATGAGTTCGGGAATCAAATGGACTTAGGTGTGAGGCCCGGCTCTGACACAGGTATAGCTCTGTGGAGACCCCTTACCTCTCTGGCCTCAGTTTTGTCCTTTGCAAAATGAGGATTCTAAAGTAATGAGATGGGGAACCTACCTCTTGGAATAACATGAAGGATAGATGAAATAATGCATCACAGAGCTTAGCATGGGGCCTGCCACAGAGATTGTATCAGTATGTTTTCATTATAATTGTTCATACTTTTACTAACAGTATTTTTTTGAGCAAGCCTTGGGGGATAGCATTCTTTCCCTTCTTGGACTCCAATTAGGGAGTTACTCCTTGGGCCAAAGAGAATCAGCTCCCCAAACCCACTCCTATCCTCCAACCTCTCAACACCACTGGGTAGGGCTCACGCAGAAAAAGACAGCATGTTGCCTGGCAGTGGCACCAAGCAGATGGCATTGGAGGCAGGCTGACAACAGCCATCTCTGGGGAAGCCCCTGGACACAAACACTTGTGAAGTTCATGTAACGTGGAACAGGTGCTAATAAGAGGGAATGACCGCCTGCACCCGAAGGTGAGGTCCAGGGACAGGGAAGTTTCATGAAACAGCGCAGCCAAGCGAGGGCAGGGGCCTGCAAGAAAGGAGGTCCCAGCAGAGCAGTTCCAGCCTGGAGGAGACAAAGCAATGGAGGCATTTCCCACATTCAGGGAGGTGGTGGAGTGTCTCAGCTAAGAGCCCAGGTCCTGGACACAGACAGCACCTCGGCCTACCACCTGTTGGCTGGACAGAGTGGGGAACCAGTGTGGGTCTCTGTGCTTTCTCTAGAGAAGGAGTATAATAATAGATCTTTCTCACCAGGCCACAGTCAGGACTTCCTGAACACATACCTGAGCACAGCACCAGGCACACAGTAAATGGAGCCATGGGGCACATCTGGAGGAGACGAGCCACCACCCAAAGTCTCTCTCATCTCTGATGCCAACCTCCCTCCTGGAAGCCCTTCCTGGGCCAGTTCTTCACTCACTGTACCTGGTTCCCACCCAACTTTACCTATGCTGCCACACATTCCCCAATCTTCAGCCTCCATGAGGGAAATTCTAGAATTTTCCATTTTAACTAACCACCCAGTTCCATCCCCACTATAATGCACACACTTGCCAGCAAGTGCCTAACTTCTACTAGTATATCCCCAGTGTCAGAAAATTCACTATCTTCCAGGGCAGGGTGTGGGTCCCTGGAAAGTTCTAGAAAGTTCTGTCCTCTGTAGTTTTTACCCATTGGTTGAGCCGAGTGGGTGCTCTGTGCCAAACCCTGTGCTGGACACTTATTCACAGCAGTGACGGGGCAGATGTGGCCCCTGCTCCCATGTTGCTCACAGCCTAGAGCGGGAAGCAGCCTAAAGCAAAGGGCAGCGCTGCAGACTGTGATGAGTGGTGAGAACAGAGGAGTCCTGAGGCTACGGGTCTTGGTGAATTAGTTCACTCATCAGTCAAATAAAGAGATGTGGGAGAAAATTCTAAGCAGAGGGAACAGCAGAGAAAAAGGTGCAAGAGGAAGGAGCCTGATACATTGAGGAACGCAAAGCATTCCCGACTGAGTGAACCAAGAGGCCAGGCCCCACCTTCCCTGCCAAGCAAGCCTGGTAAGATCCTGCAGCTCCCAGGGTCCTGTGAGGACTGTCGGCAGTCTACTGGCCTGGTCCATCTGACTGTGTTTAGGAAGAACTCAGAATGAGGGGCACGGGGCGCCACAGCGGCAGCTAGAAAGGAGGTGGACAGTGGGCCTCCATCAGGTCCAGGCAGAGGATGGGACATGCAACCAGGAAGTGATGCTGGCTACGCTCGGCCACAGAGGCGATTTATGCCAACTTGCCAGTCACTGCCAGGCGAAGCAAGGCGAATTGCTGCTTCACAGACGGGCCTCGGCCTCAGGAGCAGGCAGTGCTTGGCCCTCGACTCTCCAACAGCTTGTCCCAGGGAGGACGCCACAGCCCTGCCCAGACACAGCCTGGAGCTGCCTTCAGGGACAGGGGCAGGCCTCTCTCCCTATTCCGCAATTCCAGCATTGCCTCCCAGACATTCCAGGCTGGAGCTGGCAATTTTAATTCAAAGGAATATGGATTGCACTTGGAGCCATGATGCACAAACAGCTCTGGGCCCTGTTGGCTTTGCATTCTGAAACCTTTGGAAAAGGAGCTAGGTAGATCCAGGCTTAGGAACCAGCAGATTTTCGGTCTTGTTTCCTGCAGAGTAGACTGGATGCCTCTTCTTCCTGGACCAGGGAGTCCACAGAACTGGGCCTTGGCTAGCACCCAGGGTTCTGGTGTGAGCCCACTGCCCTCTTTGAACCTCAGTTTTCCTGTCTGTAAAATGGGATCTCCAGCGAGGATGACCCCACAATTCCCACCTAAGGAAAAACAAAATGGCTCCTGGATTTCCCCCTCCCCATTCCCTGGCTGAGCCTCTGCAGGGTTTGCCGGGCAAGCAGAGCTCTGGGGGGAAGCCACATTGCCCCCAACTCCAGTGAGCCGACCCTCACGCCCAGCCTTCTCCCCTCCCAGCATGATCCATGGCTCTGGGGAACCAGAGTGCAGCACACAAAATGCTGCAGTCAGCCCCGCGGCCACACTCCGCACGTACAGGAAATGGACCGTGATACACGTAATATTACATGTTAATGGTCTGTAGCATCAAAGGCAGAATGAAGGATCTTCCCTGTGGAGGCGACGGCTTAACTCCTTGCTCTCTGGTCCCTTCCAGCCTTCCAGTTAAATGAAGTGGGGGGGTGGTCATGCACACTCGGGGCAGCAAAGTGCTCATCAAGACGGCACAGTTCTGAAGTTTGTACTTGGTTTACATCAAAGCTTCCGGAATTTTCCTTTTTCTGCTTGTATCTGCCATGGTCAGGAATGACGCAGCCTCTTGATCAGATCCCTGGACTCCTTTAAAGTCTACCAGCAGATCACCTTCACATCCTCAGCCCCACCCAGGCCCAGAATTAATAGCCCTCCCTGAGACAGGAACTCTCTGATGGCTGATATCCGGAGTATTGTAAATTGGTACCATTAAGTCTCTTAAAATTAATAGTTCTTGTGTACACTGTAGGGCCAAAGGGAACCCAGAGACTCTTGGCTCCTCCTAAGGTCCAGAGGGGGAAAGATGCTTGTCCAGTCACCCCCAAGTCAATGTATGTCAGGGCAAGAGCCCAAGATAGGCGACTGCCAGCCCGCTGTGCCCTTCCTTGGGCAACGACAGCCGTTGAGCCAGTCCATGCTTCCATGTCACATCCCTCACAGTGCTGTGCTGGCAGACGTTTAGCAATAAACTCTAGGGGTGGGTGTCATTGATTTGCAACACTTGCCAACTTCTGTGGTCTAAATAATCCCACCATGGCCAATTTCAATACCAGCATGAGGTCGCTGGAGCGAGGCTGGGAAGATATGCTCAGCAGCTCACCGTTACCGAGTATCATCACCGTGCAGATACAATAGACATAAATAACCTCAAAGCATGTACTGTAATAAATTAATTAGCAAGTGATAAGTTTTGAGTATTTATTATCTTTGTTTTTAATAGAATTTACTTAAGTATGAGTTTATATAATTTAATTCTTAATAATGGCTGTTTAACAACCCGTTCTCAAAATTCCTGAAAATTTGACAGTCAGCTTTCAGGAGGTAGTAGGGCTGGCTCTAGCACACCATGGCTCGCTCCCACAGCTGAATGTCGGGGACTGTATATGTCACTTTTATTAGTCTGGACACCTGGGAAAGATCCATTGTCTGGCTTTCCACTAGCTTCTGCTAAGCCCAGCTGCAGACACTGGTCTTCCAAGGAAGAGCCACTTTCTCCAGCCCATTGGCTGGCAGATACTTTTCTTTGCTCATTAATTAGCCTAAGCAATTGCTCAGCTCAAATGCTATCATACACTTTGCTCCCTTCCCAAGCGATTTTGAGTCCCTGAATGCTATGTCCAACTCCCTGCAGGCAGGGAGCTTTAAGCACTAACCACTCATTTTTACAATGTAAAGACCTCTTCCATCTACTAGTCTCCAAGCTGGTGCTTTGTCAAATAATGGCTCCATCCCACTGATTCAAGAGCATATAAGGCTTCCAGACAGCACCTCCAGCTAAGACTCTCTTTGCTTGGGGAGTGAAAGGAAAGCCAAAGGTGCCCTTCCTCAGGACCGGGTAGGTTAAGGATGGACTGGGACAGGACCCCGATGGCCTCCCATGAGTCCAGCCTCCTAGTGTTGACACCTGGTGTAGTCCTCCCAGAGTGGAAGAGTATCTCATGAAAATGGTAGAGGAGAGCTTCTGAGACTAGACCATAAGAGACATCGTGTTTCTGCCCTGCTGTCTCCCAGATCACTCTTTTTGGGAGAAGCCAACTGCCAGGACATTCAAGCAGCCCTGTGGAGATTCTGCATGGTGGAGAGCAAAGGCCTCCTACCAACAGCAGGCCTAACTCACCAGCAGTGCAAGTGGGTCCCCCAGCAGCATCCACTTGGCGTCCCACAGCCCATGAAGCTGGGAGGGTGGATAAAAAAATATGTCAAAGAATGATGCCTGCCCTCAAGATGATGTCTCCACAGGGCTCATGTCACTTAGGAGGCACTTTGCTGTGTGCACAACACTGCTATTGGTTACATGGTAACAATAGCTTAAACAAGATACACTTTATGTCTCTGGAGGAAAAATGTCAGAGGTGGACAACCTAGATCCTTTATGGCCCTCCATCAGGTCAATGACCCAGACTCCAGATGCCATTATCAGCATGAGATTTCTACCTCTTGGTCCAAGATGGCTGCTTGAGCTCCAACCATTATGTCTCCTTTTATATAGAAGGAAGAAGGAAGGAATAAAGAAGAGTATGCCCTCTTCCATTAAAGACAGTTAGCAATGTTGCACACAGCCCTTCTGCTTTTATCCCATTGTCTAGAACTAAGTCATAGGGCCAATTTTTATTCATGGAAGTCTTGTGCCCAGCTAAAACTCAGGGTTCTAGTATTAAGAAAGGAGACGCTGAGTATTGGGAAAGGAACAATTCCTTTCCCAGGGCCTCACAACCCTTCAGTCAACAGACACACCTACCTAGTGGGTCCCTTTGCTGGTGTTCTCTTTCCAAACACTTCATCTAAAGCATATCCCACTAGTATTCTCTAGCTTCACACCCTATTTATTTGCTTACTTAATTGTCTGCCTCTCCCACTGAGAGGTAGAGTCCATGAGGACAGAGGCCTTGCCTTTCTGGTTTGGCTTTGAATTCTCAGCTCCTGAATATTTGCTGAATGAATGAATGAACCAAGTGTGGATGCTTTGACACTTCACTATTGTCAGTAGCAAGTTCACACAGGTGTCCCTGATTAGGAAACCACCATTAAGAAATGTGCATCATGCCTTTGGCCTAAAGTGAGACCATATCTGCAACCCTTTGCCCAGAGCTATGTGCAAAAATGCAGTCCCCTCTTAATATCTGCTTTGGCACAAACACATTTCCTGACTCTTAAGGACTCACTCCATCCTGTCAGCCACATTAAAAAAAAAAAGCCAGACATTCTTATGAGGAAAACGAAACAAACACAGAAAAGGCAACTGTTTTCAGAGCTTTCTAGCTTTCCCCAGGGAGCCAGAGTCTGTGTACACAACACCCAAAGCCCCAGAGGAGACTTGCAAAACATAATCAGTCATGTCAAACAACTGGTCTGAAGGTTTTTGGTTTTGCCGAACTGACTTAGAGGTTATGAAGACATAGACAATAAATGATGTCTAAAGAATTGCAAATACAAACCACACTTTAAAACAGAGAAAAAGAAACCCTGCGAAGTGTCTGTGCAAAGCGCCTATTTGTGTACAAAGCTGGGTCCTCCGGCACCACCAACAGTAAATGAATGAGAAACATAAATGAACAACTCTAAAAAAACTCCAAAGGAAGATAAATAAAGGAAATATATAAAGCTCATGGAAAACAGAAAATGTGAAAAATCACTCACTCCACTAGTAACCCAATAAACTATTTTCACCTTGAAACTGGCAAATATTTTTTAAAATAATGCTCAGTGCTGGCAAATGTGTGATGAGATGGCCAATAGCATACACTGCTAGTAGAGCTTGAATCTGTACACTTTTCTGGAAAGCAGTTTAGAAACATCATCAGAAATCTAAAAAATGTGCACAGTCCCATTTGACACAATAACTCTGCTTCTAATAATTTATCCTAAAACTATTTGTTTATTCATTGAAGAAACCATTTTTTATTGCCTGCTATCTGCCATTTACTGTGCTAGATACCAAATATTAGCAGGAGAATAAAAAAGACTTATTTCCTGCCTCATGGAGTTTACAATTTAATGAGGAAACAGATCATAAACAAGTAAACAAACCAGTAAGTAAATAAGTATAAATTATCATTGATAAGAAGGATGTTGTGTTAATGTGGTCCAACAACAGAATTGCTGACTAGAAGCTCACACAAGTTTTCTCTGAGAGGGTGATATTTAAGCCAAGACCTGAAGGATGAAGAGCCATCCAGGAGAAAAGGAGTATTAGGGTTCCAGGGAAAGAAACAGCTGATGTAAATGTCCTGAGTCTGGAGAGATCTTACAGGACGCAAGGAACCAAAGAGAGGCCAGGATGGTCAGAGCTTGACAATCCTACAGGAATCAGCTGGAGAGGAGTCAGAGCTGGGAAGGCGAGCCTGAGTGTCATCTGGACTTCATGCTGCGGCCAGTGGGGAGCAGCTGAAGGCCAACAGGAATCGTGGATGCACTCCTGGAAGCTCAGTCTAAGCATTTTGTAAGATCAAAGAGGCAAAGAAGACCAGACTGGAAGTCAGGACACCTCACAGGATGGTCACTGCCATCCATGGCCGGAAGTCTAGGACAGAAGAGGCATTCTGAGGTAGAATCACATGATTTGGCCACTGATGGCTCTGGGAGGCCAAGAAATGGGAAGAGCTGGAGATACCACATTTGCAGCCTGGGAGCCTGGGACAAGGTCGGGTCAACGAACAGCCAAAGGAAACAGCAGGACGAGAAGGTTTGAGGAGAAAGATGAGGGACCACCATCTGGACTCTTGAATCACAGCTCCGGTCTTCCTTTTAGGGACCATTCCCAGACCCCGGGGGGCGGGGGGGATCCTCACACTCCTTTGACTCGCTCACCTGGGGCAAAACCAAGCATTTCAAGGTTCAATCCAGTGGAAAGAGCAAGAATAAAATGGGAAACCAGTTTTCTTTCCTTTCCCACCCGTTTCTTGATGTTCATGATTTCGATTAAAAACTTCATCAAGGTCACATATTTTTCTCAGGAAATACTTTCTGGTAAATTTTCACATTGGCAGCACTCCTCTATCCTCCATGTCCAAGTCAAGAAAGGCAACTCTTGTCAATTTACATCCAGAGTTTCTTTTCCTTGAGACGTTATAGATCCCCTCGGGCCCTTGCTGGGGAACCCCAGCTTGACTTGGCATTTCTCGCGAAGGGCTGCCTCCCATTTGTTAGCCGTTCTCCCTCAGAATTAACTATCTTGCCAGCAATTTAAGTCTTTCTTTAAAGGATGCTGGTGGACACTTTCCTCCAGGATGCATGAAACCAGGAGGAGGATTCCTGGAGGCAGGAGTGTCCCCCGGAGGCCTTCCTGCTCCTTCTGGCGTCGGTGGAGATGAAGCGGGGCTGCCAGGCCTGAGGGCCTATCAGTGCTTCTCCTCACGTAAAACGGGGTGTTTCATGCAATGCTCATTTCTCTGGAAATCTTGTGCGGGCCCGAGGAGGCAATTGTAATATATGCAAGCCCACTGCTGAGAATAGAAATGAAGGAACTTTGTCCAATGGCTGGGCTCACATTAGGCACGCTTCAGAAAACAAACACGGCTCCTTTGGAAGCGCGACGCAGGCCTCCTGACGTGTGTTCGCTGCGAGGTGATGAATTCTGAAAAACAAGACTGCGTTGATTTGGGCCACTTTCAGCCACGAAAACTTTTCCTCATAGAGGAAAATTGTTCTGAATGAACCAACTCAATAACTCAGTTTTGAAACTGTTTTCTTAAGTCCTATTGAAACGGGACGACTGCACAATAAATCAGTTTATGAAAATACAATTTCCTGTCAGCTGTTCTAAATAAGGCTCTTTTAAGACCATTGTATAGTCGGGAAGAAAAATGATTCTCTCTTCCATTTGGAAGTTTTTTGGGTTTTTTTTTTCCTGGTGATTTTAAATCTTGTGGATGGATAGAGAGTAAGAAAACGAGCTGTTTACAACATATTGAGAAGCAGGTTTTTAATACTTCTAAACCCTTCCTATCAGGAATGCGGATGACTGCAGGAAGATTTCATTAAACTCCACATTTCACACCATCTCATGTCTGCTTCGGAACTGCCAAGGATGCCCATTTAAAGAGAGGAAATCTTCCCACTCCAGCTGCCGAGACAGCTACAGAGTCTTTAATAGAATTCCTTTCTACAGAAAGAACTACACGCTTCCCCTGACAGAGGCCTAGCCAGCAGATTTGACTCCAGAACCACATAAAAGGAAATTGAAATGTGCTGTTTTCAGGGGAGTACCCTTAAACAGGGGAAACAGCTTTTTCCTTTATCTTTTGTTTTTAATTATGAGACATTTCAAATATGTAGAAGAGTATAGAGAAATAGTATAATAGACTACTTACCCTCCAAGTTCAAACCTTTGCCTTATTATTGCTTCAGCCGTCTCCCTCTCTCCCTCTCTCCCCCTTCCTTTTCTCTACCTGAGATCATTTAAAACTAGTTTAAGCCACACATTTCCTTTCTTTCCCCGAAGTAACCCCTGCCCTGAAATGGCGTAAGCCATTCACATCCTCATTTTAGTCTGTCACTACAAATATATGAATCCATAAACTGAATAGACTATTGTTTTGTACGTTTTTAAAAGTTCATTTAAACAGTAATCATTCTTTATGTATCCCCTTGAAACATTTTCTCACGCAAAATTTTATTTGGGATGTAGAGACATACCATGTTCTTGACTAAAGAGATGCATTACCATAAAGTTGTCAGTTCTGCCTAAGTTATTTACAGATTGAGTGCGCTTCCAATTTAAAAAATACCACCAGGCTTTTTTTTGGAGCTAGGCAAGCTGACTAAAAAGTTTATACTTAAGAACAAAAAAGCAAAGCTAACCAGGAGAGCTCAGAAAAAGAAGGGCCATATGGGGCATGGGGCTACCCACCGTTAACATGTACTGCAAAGCCTGTAATTAGGAGTCTGGTGTTGGCACGTGAATAAACAGATAGACCAGAGACCCAAAGAAAATCCAGAAATAGATCCAACTGCATCTGGAAAGTTATTATATGAGAAAGGTGGCTTCAAAAATCTGTGTAGAGAGATTTTTTTTCTTTTAATAAGTGGTGTTGCTATAATTGGACAGCCATATGGAAAAAGTCAAGCCTGGAGCTCACCCCACACACTGGGGTAAAATCCAAAATGGATTAGACATTTAAATATAAAAACTGAAACTCTCTAGGTACTAGAGGAAAATATGGGTGAAAGCTATATAACGTCAGTATGGAAAAAGCTTTCTTAACCAGAAGCAATAAGAGAAAAGACTATCATGTTTGAGCATATTAAAATAAACCCTTTTGCATGACAAAATTACCCTAAGTAAAATAAAAAGACAAATGACACTGGCGTGGAAACTGGGGCTCCTGTTTCAGGCTGAGCCTGTATCATCTCTGGGTCACTGGGCAGTTGGATTCACCTTCTAGACTGGAAGCCACAGAAGTGGAATAGTTGAGCACATGGGTCCTGGGGTCCAATTACCTCTATTTGAATCTGGCTCCACCACTTAGTTATGTGACCTTGGGCAAATTGTTTAAAATCTCTGGACCCTCAGTTTTCTTGTCTATAATAAAGGGGTAATACTGGTACCCAGTCCAGGGGTCATGAGGAGGAATAAATGAGTTTCTGTGTATGAAATACTTAGTATGCCTAGAACATTCTAGAACCTCAATCAATATTAACCTCTCACTTTCTGAGGCCCACAGCTTCTCACAAAACCAAAGCCCAGGCAGCAGAGTTGGCTGCAGGGCTCTCCCCCAGCCTTCCCTTGTAAGCTGAGAAGCCCACCCCATCCCCCAGTCTGGTCCCAAGCCCCCATGTCACAAAGACCTTCTGTGTTCCTTATTGACCCACAGGAAACAAACTCTTGGCTGCCTCTGCCATCTAAGCTGGACCTTTCTGACATTTTGACAGGAAATTCTTGCCATTGTATATTGGCGTTTTCTTTCACTTTTTAATTATTCCATCTTGCCGCATGTTTCTCTATTTTGCTAGGTTTTTTTTTTCTTAATGAGTCACTTGTGGGTTTTGTTGATTCTTTCAAATATATATTTTTTCTATTTCATTTCAGTCCATCATTTCATCATTTTCTTCTACTGTCTTTAGGGCTTCTCTGCTTTATTCTTCTCCTCTCTTAAGTTGGACTCCAAACCATTTGTCAGTGTTTCTTTTCTCATGTTTGCACTTAAGACCATTTATGTAACTCTCAAACCATTGCTTGAGTTGATATACAAACCATTGCACGTGTTGATGGATTGTGGCCATTACTACCACTCACTGGTAGTTAACCCCTCATGCCCAAGGGGGAATTGCATTTCTTCACTCCCTTCAGGTTAGGCCTGGCTAGGTAGAAATATGAGTGTAAGCGATGGGTGTTATTCTTGGGTAGAAGCATTAATTGCTGATTCAAGATTCTCCAGGGTTCTTCCTCCCCTGGTCCTCTTCAAGCCACAGGTATGGTGACAACCCAGATGCTTGAGGTTCCAGCATCCTCTGTCTCTGAGTGAAGAGGATGTAAAGCAGAAGGTCGTCCTGGCCAATGTCAGACATGTAACAGAAGGGAGAATCAAACCTTCAGTGTGTAAGCCACTAAGACTTGGGGCATGTTTGTTATCTCAGCATAAACTAGCCTATCCTGGCTGATACATTTGTTGTTTTTGTTATTGCTCAGTTTTAAGTGTTTTATAATTTCCATCATAATTTCTTCTTTGATGTATGAATTATCTACTAATATTCTTCATTTCCAAGCATATGAAAGCTTTTGGTCTCTCATTTACTGCATGTGGCCAGAAGATATAACTTGTCTATGACTGGATGATTTGGCAAATGTTGCCATTCATTCTATGGCTTAATCTGATCAGTTTTGGTAAATAGTAATCATAGGCTTGGGAAAATATGTATTCTCTAAATGGTAGGTACGGATTCTGTCTTTGCTGTTAGATCAGTCTGATTCATTGTGTGGTTCAGCTTCCTCTAACCTGTTACTTTTTTTGCTTGCTTGATCTATCAGTTGCTGAGAGAAGCATGTTAAAATCTGCTGTGATTGTAGACATGTCAATTCTCCTTTATACTTCAGGCAAAGCATGCTTACCATCTGCTGTATGCTTGTCTGGTCTCCCATTTCAGAGCTCTGGGGAAGAGCAACTATGAGAATCACATGGGTCTCACCCCCTAGCAGCTCAGGTCTGCCAGGGGACACTATGTTGGGTCACGGACCTTCTATGAGTACTTACAAAACTTAGATGCCCTCTTCTTAAATTTCTGTCTGTAATTTCAGGGGGTCCTCTTTCCCTGAAAGCTTTTCCATCTTCAAATGGAAGTTTGGTGACCATCACTTTTGAACCAAAAGTGCAAATTTGTAGTTTGATAGATAATATGAGAAACAGAGAGGAAGAAGAAGGGTATGCTTTGGACCTAGGCCACATGGTCACTGCATGGAGCTGGGAAGGTAGATGCATGGACAGAAAGCACACCCTCTGTCCAGTCCAGACTCTACCTCCAACTTCAGCCATCTCTCGGGGACTTCCTAGTCACACAGGTAGTGTCGGTGTGTATTTGAGCAGTGCCAATCTTGAGAGTGGGAAGAAGAACATGGACCCCTGCTTGAGGACAGGGACAGGCCAAGAATAAATAGGGAAACTTTCCTGAGAAGTTGGTGCTTGGGGACACTGGTGGGGGTCATGGGTTGCTGGGGGCCTGTTGTCATTGTCACAAGGAGGACAATAACCACCATAAAGATGATGGAGAGGAAGGAGGTGAAAGTAGTGGAGGAAGAGCAGGGACCTGAGCAGGCAGTGGACTTGTGCAGAAGAGAATATTCTGGCGCCAGATTATGCAGGGGTCCTTAAATACTGCTCTGAGAAGGCCACATTTAATCCTGAAGGAAATGGGCTTCGACTAGAAGTTTGTGAAGAGCAGACTCACAGACATAAAGCAGCAGAAAATTAATTTGGCAGCACCATATAGTCCAAGTGCAATATAAGTGTAAAATGGACATAGAACATAAGACTGTGGAGAACAACTAAGCAGGATTTGGTACCTCAGTGGACTTGAGGGGCTGGAGATGCATGGTTCAGTCCAAACTGACAGCACACAGGTGCCTGCCATGGGACCACGTATTTGAATTACCAGATCACAGCTACCTTCGGGCTTCAGGCCCCATGCACAACAGCTTACTGAGCAACCCATTTCTGAAATTGCACATGGAGACATTATTACTCATATTTTATAGAAGAGATGGCTGTGGTAATAAGAATTTAACATCAATTTCCGGCATCCAGCAGCTGAGTATAATACGGTACTTAGGAGACCAGGATCTGGGTGTGAAGATCAGACTTGCAACTGCTTGCTGTGTGATCCTGAGCAACATACTCAACCTCTCTAAGCCTCCATCTATAAAGATCACATTGAAATAAAATGTGCAAACACTCAGCAAGCACCAGGCACCCAGCAAGCAACCAGAACTATTAGCTGTTGTTGCTACTGTTATTGTCATTACCAATATTATTCTTGATGAAAGGACAGGACACAGCCAAGGTCAGAATTTGGGCTCTGTCACTTATTGACAACGTGTCCTCAGAAGTACTTGGTCTCTGAGTTAATCCCACCCCACCTCATAGTTATGATGATATAATTCAGGGATCACCAAACAGTAGGGACTATTTTTCTCCACTAGAGATGAAGTCATAAAGATAAATCTAGTTTGACATCTAAAACCTGATTTCCCTGTAGCCTGCAACATGTGAGCGTGTCCATCCCAGGATGGAATTGGAATCAGATCTTTCAAACAACTTCCCTGTTTGGTCTGCACTGGGAAGAAAATGGATACCTCTTAAATAGAGGCAGGACTCAGGATTTTGCTAGATGCCAACTTTCCTCTACCAGGGTTCACTTCTGTTTAAGCTGATGCAGATTCCAGACTTTAAATAGAAATGATAAATTATTGACTATCACGGTGATTGATTCTCGGACTGTCTGCTCACCACCAAATTGCTCCAATTGCTTCCCGAGTGAAAATTCCATAAGTCATTAGCGTGAGCCCACACCAACATCCGTCACGTTAACGATGCGGCTGCAATCACTCCCTGACACTAATTACCTTTTCTGACTAATTTTGAATGCGAAATTTTGCTAATGACTGAGACCCACAGTTAAAGGCCCCATTTTCTCCAAGCGTTCCATAATCTATGGCACCTTCATGCCCACATCGCAATTATTAACATTGCACTCAATCCTGCCTCCTCACTGTGTTGGCAGCCTTTAAATAGAGAACTCTTTATTCCAGGCTCCTTGACATAAACATAATTTTATCTAGAGAGTTCCCTGAAAGTAAGTTTCTGGAGAAGCAGAGTCTGCATGGATAGGTTTCTAACTTGTAGAGACAATCATGAAAAATGTTTAATCCACGGCTTTTCTATGGCAAGGGGGAGAGAGGGAGATCTAGGCTTGACATATGCAATCACAGTGCTGGGCTATTTTATACACAGAATTGTGTGTTATCCTCTCAGCACCCCTGTGAGATAGCTGCTATAAGCCCATTTTACAGATGAAAGAACTGGAGGCTAGTGATTTTAAGTGAACTGCCCAATGTCACACAGCTGGTAAAGAGCAGATAGAAGACTTCGGATTGTGGTAGGAAACGTCTACATTACCTCTCAGAACCTCCCCCCCCATTGTGATTCCTGCCCATGAGTGTGAGTGAGACCTGGTGACACTTTGCTATGAATAGAATACGGCAAATTCAAGGGGAGGTCATTTCAGAGACTCAGGTACAAAAAGACTCTGGCTTCCCCTTGCTCACTCTGAAGGAAGCCAACTGCCATGCTGTGAGCTACCCTGTGGAGAGAGCCATGTACATAGCAAGGCACTGAGGGTGGCTGCCAGCCGACCACCCTTGAGAAACTGAATCCTGCCAATGACCCTGGGAGTGACCTTGGAAGAGCATCCACTCCCCAGGGGAGCCTCCAGATGAGACCAGCCCCAGGTGTCAGCTTTGCCATGCCCAGATTTCCAATCCACAGAAACTATGAGGTAATAAACATGTGTGATTTTATGCCACAGGGTTTGGAGATAATTTGTTATGCAGCAATAGATAATGAATACAAGGATCAAACATAGATTGGAATGATACCAAAGCCCTTGATTGTTTGCTTCTGTGTGTTTTTTTAATCACAGAAGTAACATTATATTAATATTAATACACTCTTCTGTATTAGTTAATTCTTTGTTCATGAGTCAAATCAAAAAACATAAAATTAAAATCAAAAGCTCCTCTTCCCTTTTCCTCCCACCTTCATGATCTACTTCCTCCCAAGAGGAACCACTGTTTACAGTGTTCTGTATCCTTTCCGAACTTTTGTATTTATTTATATACATATACATAATTTTATTAAATCATAAACAGGGGGTCCCTATACATACTTCCCTGTGACTGGCTTTTCAACTTAAGAGTACATCCTGGGCTTCTCTCCATGGTGACACATAAAAAGAGCCCTCCCCATTCTCTTCAGGACCTTCAGGACATTCAGGGAGATGGACGCTTGTTCCCAACGCGACTGTAATGAGCACCTTCACACGTGAATCTTGGTACACGTGCACAAGACTTTCAATGAGATTCCTAGAAACGGAATCGCTATGTCATAAGGCATACACTTTTTAAGGCTTGGCATATGTCCTTTCCATGCATCATGGTGCATGCTCAAACACACCAAGCACAAGCACTTACCATGCCTCCTCGGACAGCAGGCACCAGCAGCCGCAAAGTCTCAGGACACCTATGGAGGGCCCCAAGTTGGGAACCGCAGCCCAGAAGACCATAAAACTCACAGGCTCAGCCCCCTTCTCTCTTTACAGAGCTTGGATCATTTTCTTCATTTTCTTTCCTCTTCACTTTTTTTTAGTAGAAAACCCTCAAAGGAGGAGGGAGCAGAGACCCATGTCAGATGGCCAGAATCCAAGCCCTGCTATTTTCAAACCTGCTGTAGAGTCCTGGCCAAATCACTGGCCCTAACTGGTCTCAGTTTACCATTCATGAGACACACATACACACTGCTGGTTCCGTTCCTCTGAAGACCCTAAGACAAGCCTTCATTTTACAGGAGGAGAAACTGACATCTGGAGAGGGAGACAACAGAACCCAGATGTCCTGCCTCCGTGGCCAGCACCAGTTGGTCTCACCTGCCTGGTCATTTATTCCAGAGTGAACTCAGAATGACAGGAGTTCTGGTGCCTGGTCCAACACTTGTGATGTGGCCCTAGGTAAGTGACTTACCTGCCTGATGCCTGAACTTCCTCATCTTCAGTGTGAGGATAAAAATCGGTTGTCCTTGTAGAGTTGTAGCAGGGATTAATACGTGAGACTCATCCATGAAAAGACCTCAGCACAATGCCTGACACATGGGAAACACTCAAATAAACATCAGGTGGTATTTAAGGATTGCTATACAGTGCCACAGAGAACTTCAAAAATACTACCAGGAACCATGCTTTCAATTTATAAGGCTTTGTAACCCACAAATATAGCCAGCAGTCTCCTCCCCCAACAAAAGCCATACAATTTTCTGAAAGTTTCAAAATTGACAATAACCCTCGGTCAAAGCATCAGGCAAGTCAGCCATCAAAACCCAGTCATCCTATCTATCTCACCTGTGTCGATGGCCTGGCGCCTGCTCATGTGATTTGTTAGCAAGGCCCGTAAAGCCGGGAGGCTGAGCAGAAAGATCTGTTTAATTCCCACTTTCCAAGGGATTGTTATTCAACTCAACCCCGTTCAGTCCAATAGTAAGCCAGAAGCTGCCATAAGGAACTTGAGTTCACGGGAGACACAGAGATAAGCGGCTGCCCTCGCCCCACCCCACCCCAGCCTCAGCTCTGGCCCGAGGTCATCCACACCTGGGAACTAGCAGTTTGATGAGTCCTCGAGATCGTTCCTGGTAACAGTTCAGCCCTCGCCTCTGGCTACCAAACATCTTGAGATCTGCCCCAGTTTGAGGTTCATGCTCACTCACTGCTGAGAACCAGTTGGAGGTGAGCTGGGACTAAGCCATAAAGCCTGTTTTTGACTGTGAAATTAACGAATTTCTTTCCTTGACCTCCTGTGTGCATAATCTACCCTGGCTGGTAAACAATCAGGAACCCAAAGGAAATGCTTATTGCAGAAAATACCCAGGGTATTATCATGAATTCCACATTCTATCTGGATGAAATGTTTTGAAAAATACACTTAAAAACAAAACGAGGCAGAAAAGGACTGTATCTCTCCGTTGAAGTCAGGAGGCTGAGCTGAACCTCTCAGGGCCTCAGCAGTGAAACCATCCATCAAACCAGGGCACGCACGAACATGAAGACTGACCCAGAGTTTCGACTTTAGGACTGAGGGCAATGCAACCTTACTCTGACCAAATACACTCTCCAGTTGTTTAGTACCTGATGGGCATAGCCAAGTTTCTCCAGGCAGCACAAAGCCACCCACCTGAAGGAAGTCCATGAAGGGGATGTGAGGGTGTCTTGCCAATGGGTTTCAGCCCCAGGCAAGTTCGCTATGGATTCAGCGTGACCAAAGAAATTGACAGCAAAACGTTCTTGGGGTGAAAGGGTTATACCCAACTTTATTTCCAGGTGGCAGGTCAGTCACTAAAATCCTGTTCACTCAGAGTGAGTCTGTATGCTGCAAGCTGGTCTCTGCCTCTGGGCCCCTCTGTCTGTACAGCCATCCTCTGGGCCCCTCTGTCCACACAGCTGTCCTCTGGGCCTCTCTGCCAGCACAGTCGTCCCACGCAGCTGTCCTCTGGGCCTCTCTGCACAGTTGTCCCACACAGCCGTCTTCTGGGCCCCTCTGCACAGTCGTCCCACACAGCCATCCTCTGGGCCTCTCTGCATAGCCGTCCTCTGGGCCTCTGTCCTTGGCGCTGCCACCACTCCAGCCTCTGCTCTGCTCTCCTGCAGCCTTGCGGCCCTGCCACCGTGTCACGCCCAGAGGACTGGGCGGAGCTCGTTATATAGAGCCAACAGCCATGTATTGCCCACAGGTGTGCAGTGAGCTAGTTAACCAGGGCCACGTGAGAATCCTGGCCACAGGAACTCTCATTTTACCCACAGGGGCTCAGAATGGCCCCCACACTGGTGGCTTCAGTGGAAGCTTTGTCTGAGATGGGGAAACAAAGGGCAACCCCAGTCAGGCCCATAGAAGTCAAGAGAACTGGAAGGAAACTTATTTATTAAGGCCCAGTTTACACTACAAGATATTGATCCTTCCCTTTTTTTAATTCATCCCTTAGCACACATAGCTGATAAGGATAAAGTGTTCCCTCCCTTGGGAGCTTCATCTGTGTCAGGCACTGGGGTCAGCATCTGACACATATCCTCCCCAAGACCCCTGGCAGTCCCGGTGCATTTGCTCCCTGAGAGACATCCACAGCTGCCTTCCTCTGGCCATCCTCTGCTGGCAAGTCTAGAGAACTAAAATGGTCCATTCCCAGATGCTTTGAAAGGTAGGGGTGATCATTCACCATGATTCTAGCCAACATGCTGGAGACCAAAGGCCATAGGGCAGACCTGCCTTCAGAACACAGAACCCCGTATTCTTCTTTCTGCCTAGAACACAAAACAGAGGCTGGAGGTGAAGCAGTCATTTTGAGACCATGAGGCAGCAAGCCCAAGGATAGAGCCAATACACTAAGAATGGGAAAAGAAAAAAAGAGTCTGGGCCACTACTGGGAGCCACTGTAATATCCCTGGGCCATCTACTCCAGGCTCCTGATGAGCGGAATTTTTTTTTTTTAATCCTTCTTCATTTATGCCAGTGTTACATGAGTTCTGTTATCCCCAGTGAAGAGCATTTCTAACCAACAGATCCCCATTCTCCAGGTGAGGAAACTGAGGCTTAGAGAGATGAGGTGACCCACTGAGGTCCCCTTAAGAATAAGTAGTGGAGCTTGGACTCACTGTGACTTACTGCTTCTTGTCCCTTAGGCCTCCCCACCATAGCCTACTGCCTCAGCAAGGAATCCCATGCACAAATTCTGCAAGCATTTTTCACGGTCACACTTCTTGAATGCATTACCCCAGTAACAAGGCTCAAAATAATCCAGGTGTGTCATGGACAGCTACAATTCAGACTCATGATAATATTTATCCTGATAGTAGCTAACATTTATTGAATGCTAACACATTGTGCTCACTTATCTCATTTAACCTGGCAACAGACCCCGGAGGTGGCTACTGTTAAAATCATTACTTTTCACATAAGGAAATTGAGTAGGCAAGTGAACTGCCCAGGATCTCACAGCCAGGGAACGGCTGAGCAGGGTTTCCAGGCCTGGGCCCGAAGCCTGGCGCTAACCACTGCAGGTGTGGGTGGAGGAGGGGCGGTCCCATGCCTCAGTACTGAAGCCCTGTTGACTGTCCTGATCAGAAACACCTCCCTCCGCAGGGTGACAGAGTTCTGCCAGGTACCACATCTGTCACTCTGTCACAGGGAAGGGAACAAGGGGCTTGAAGGTGCTTCCTTGGTCCCTGTCTAAGTTCTTTTCCTGGGGCCAGGCGACTGGCTTCTTGCTTGCCCTTAATTTGGTATCCATCCTAAGAGTCAGCCGGCCCACAAGGCTTATCTCCACAAGCTGGGAATCTCGGTCTGACACAGAAAAGCAAGCAACTCTTTTCTCTCTCCCTCCCCCATTATGTTCTTAATATATTATAGCTTAAAAATAAATTTGTAGGACAAATAAAGCCAGGCGGCCTACAGCCGGGAGGACACCACCATCGAGACCAGCTCCTCATCAGCAGGTGGCAGTGACCTGGACCAGTCATTCTCTCTGTCACTTTCCTCAACGGAAAGCTCCTGTCCGTGGGACAAAAAAAGAATTGGTGGAAAAGCCAACATGGAGGCATTTGAGGAAAGCCAAAGAGGAAAAGCAGGTGGAGAAAGACACTGACGGTCTGTGCCCACAGACGCTCCTGGGTTTCAGAAGGTCAGGTGGGGTCCTTGTCACTCGTCCAAGGGGAGGCGGCCAGGGTCTAGGGACATCACCACCCACTTCCCACTGACGGGCGTGACTTTAGTCGGAGGCGGGGACGTGCAGCCCCGGGGGCCGGCTGCCCGCATCCCCGCACTGGGGGCTGCTGTCGCGCTCTCTCTGCCTCTGTTGCCCCATCTGTGAAAAAAGGACAATGAACCCTGCGCCATGTGTATCAAGTAAGGGCAGGAAATGCACGCGAGTGGAGCAGGGACCAGGCACTTTCCTCAGATGTTGGTCATTATTTCTATTGATTTTGTTGAGGATCTTTGAGGCACAGACATTGCCGCGACCTTACGGGGGAGAGAACATCAGGGTGCTCTTGACGCTGACAAGAGGGAGAGGGAACTCGCCACCCTGGATTGAAAAGATGGACACTGGGGCTAAGTGAGTTGCCCGAAGTCACCCAGCTGATAAATGACACAACTGCAGCTCAGGTGGGTCATGTGACCTGGGTCTCCTGTCCTTCATGGTCTCCACGGACAGAGGTGAGGACCGGGGCCCAGGGCTCCCAGCCTCCTGCGAGGGCTCTCGGGGCCCAAGGGCTTAGTTCAGGACTCAAGGAGGGAGGACGGACATTCCCAGGACATCCACACGGGATTCCTCTGCCCTTCACTGGCCTCTGCCCTGCTTCACTGCAGAGGGGCAAACCGCCTCCCCTCCCTGGTATTTTTTGGTGACCTGGAAAATACATATGACTTACACAACCCTAACTATCCCCATAGCGTATTCTCTATAATGTAATACCTGTCCTTTGTGGTTCGGAGGGACATTTCTGACACAACGTTCCAACCCCACTGCCTGAGCTGATCCTGCATCAGGTCGGGGCTGATCCAGGAGAGGCACACCGGAACAGTATGGAGTGATGGCCTTGGACAGGGGCTTGTCCCCGCCCCAGGTGTACATCTGCCACCCTCCTCCACCTGTGAGGAAGTGTTATCATCTATGTCTCTCTGCAGCCACGCCAATTTTTCAAGCTTTACTTTCTTCATTTTATTAAGTAACAGGAGTTTCTTTTTAGTTTTCCAAATATAAAATAATGTTCAGGTATCGAATATACTGGTCCAAAAACCACCTGTCACAGCTTTCCCACTCCCAAATTTTGACATGCACACAGAAATTAGCTGTGTCAATGATCAGATGCCCCCAGAACGCAGGCTGGCACCAAGCAGACAACTTAATGTTGCATGGACAGTGGCGCACCTGCTTCAGGATCAGAGAGCTAAAGCACGGCTTGCTGAGGGCCCACCCTGTTTCCAATAATTATCTTGGCCAAAGCCAGGGCCCAGGATGCCACAGTGGGTGCTGTTCAGGACTTGGGTGAACAATAGAGACTGGGGTGCTGGTGGTTAGAAGCACCAAGAGAAATGGGGGTGCCGGCTCATTTCTGAGTATTCGGGTTCCACCTGGCAACCAGACCCAGAGGCACAGCATATGGAGTGATGTCTATGCACTAAACCTGGTCTCTAGGGAGCCGGAAGTGCCATCAGCTGGTCCACCCACTTGTTACTCCCTCACTGCTTGGGCATGGGCTGGCTGCTTAGCCTGTCTCTCTCAGAGCTCCAGCCCCTCTTGGCTTCTCAGCTCAGAGGCTTCTCCTCATAGGGGCGGGTCTCACGTCACTAGCTCCCTGCCCTCTAAGAGCAGTGAGGTCCTTGAAGCCATCCTAAAGCTCCTTCCGCAGGCCCAGGGGTGTCCTTTCTGTCAACATTCAGTGCCTAAGTAACTACCAGTGTTTACTACATCTAGACGCTCTGCCTTGTGCAAACGTGAGCTCTGCTATTCACAGAGCTCTATGCCATAACTGTGACTGTACCCATTTTACAGAGAAGGAAATTGAGGCTCAGAAGACTGAGTAAAAAGTTTGTCCTGAATGCTCCCCGCCCCATTCCCCACGAGCACATTGTGTGGGACATGCCGGGCACTCAGTAGGAAAAAGGAATAGTAACCCGGCTCCTGGAATGTCAACCCTGAGCAGAGGGTGCAGCAAGAAGAAGAGAGGTTTCCTGCAAGATATCAGGGAACATCTAAACAACACGGAGAGGGGCAGATGCCGTAGTCTTATGAGCATAGAGGTGGAGGGCGTTTGGAAGAATGTACTGGTCACACCAGACAGAACCCAAAATCAACTACCTTAGGCAAAAAAAAAAAAAAATTGGAGAATCTATTTGGCTGATACAACAGGGCAGCTTGGGGACTGATCTCAGGCATGGCTAGATCCAGGGTCTGAAATGATTGAGGCTCGTGGGCCTCCCTCTGTCCCTTGGTCCACTGTTCTCTGCTCCTTGACTGTCCTACTTAGGCTCTATGCCTGCAGCAGAACATGGTGGCTGACAGCCCCTCCGTCTCACCTTCCAGCCCCAGTGCCTGGTGGTGGCACACCTGTCCTGTCAGTGCCACCTAGAATGCTCCAGGAGAAGCCTTCTGATTGGCACAGAGGGAGGCTGACGATGTTCGATCAGCATTGTACCATGTAATGACCCTTGAACTAAGTAGACGCTGACCTTTGCCCTCCCCACTCCATCGCCTAGGCCAGCTGCAACCACTTCTCTCCAGGGGCCCCTCTGTCTCTGTGTCTCTCTCTTTCACCCCATGCTCCCTGCCTCACCACCTCCCCATCTCATAAAATTGCTCACTGTTTCCTCATGGATCTGCTCAGAAAAAACACCCTCTAACATAACCCAGGAAAACCATCCTTAATGGAAACCGCGGCTGCTTGTGATAGCAGGAGCTGCAATTAGTAAAGTTTGAGATGACTAAAAACCTGATTTATGAAACAAATCTCCATCCTAAATGCAAAAGAATTGATCTCTAGGAAAATAATTTCAGCAAAACGGAAACGGAAACATCGGAAATGGTTTAACTGTGCTGCATAGAAAATTGATACAGGGATGAAATTGGTTTAATGGGGTTCCCTGTGGAATTCTAGTTACTTTCTAGATGAAACTCTTCACTGTTGACTAATTCTGATTAAAACGCTAGCGTTCAAAATGTCTTTAGGGTCAAAATGTCCCAACCCGTGAACAAGGGGTCAGGTTTTGTCGGCAGCCCCAACGGAGGTATGGAAAAGGAAAAAGCAGAGTCCCTGAAGGCAGAGCGGCTGGGGTGCAGGGACGGGGATAATGGTTCTAGAAAAACACTGTGGAGTCGGGGAGGCGGGGCAGACACAGCAAACACAGACTTCCCCCTCGCCCCTCCTGAGGCTGCAGGTCTGCTGGTCCCGCAAGCCACCCAGCCAGGCGTTCAGGCTCAGGTCCCTGCGGGGCTGCAGGCTGGGTCTGGGCTCCACCTACCATGTGGGGCCAGAAGCCCCCACAGAAGCTCTGCCAGCCTCCCTCCAGGGCCTCTGTGCATCCAAACAGAATCAGAAAGCAAAAGTCTCAGCAAATGCTGTATTTCTAAATGGCATTTATGTTTGTTTGTTTGTTTTGTCTTTCTGACCACAAATCCAATGCAGCAAAAGGCAGAACTTTGGGAAAACACAGAAAAGGGGAGAAAACCTCAGCTCCCACTCCACCACAAAGGACACCAGATGCTGTCTTGGGATGAGGTGCCCGCGCTGAGAGGAGCTGGCCGAGCAAGCCCGAGGGCCAGGCCGAGCTGGGTCAGCCTGCCCCGCAGGAGGGGCTTCCTTCCAGCGCCCTGGGTCCCTGCCGTGCTGCGTGGCCCTTACAGCCACTAAGAGCAGAGCTCTGAGGTCGCCTCCTGACTCTTCTCCATCACTACTGCTGAGTCCCAGGGGGTGGCTCTGAGGTGAATAAGGGATTCTCGGGCCTTGGCCTCTGTCATCCCGACAAGCACTCTATTCAGTAAGGACTCTTGTTATTCCCATTTTAGAGATGAAGGAAATGGGGCCAGAGAGGTTAAGTTACTTGACCAAAATGTCATAGCTGGGAAGTAACAGAACTGGGACTCACACCCGTTTGTCAACCCTGAGCAGTAGGGGCATCGTTGAGAAGAGAAGACTATGGAGCTCTTTTAACCACATGGTTATAGACTGAGAGACGGGGGGAGGAGAGGGGAAAGGATGAAAATACAAAGGCTCCGTGTGTCACTGGTTAGTGCCCACTGGCAGGGCTGTGGGTAGAGGCAGGCGCCCAGTGCATACACACGCTGTCAGGGCTTCCGTGAAGCATGCCGTCGACCCTGGGCTCCTGGCCAGACCCACCGGCACCCAACCCCTCGGCTTCCCGGTGCCCCTCAGACACTTGTCTTCTCAAATCAGGAAGCCCCGCTCCGCTGCCTTTCGGAAGCAAAACAAAAACAGCTGCTATATTTGAAAGGGGGTTTTTACAGAACACTCTCTGGTGTCCTTCAGGAATTCAGTCCCAAAGCCCCGGGTGATGTGGTTTCTGGGAGTTAATGCACATCCTAGTGGCATGTTTACTTCCTCCCCTCCAGCAAGTTCTCCTCCAGCAACTTCTCAGATCCCCAAATCATCTGTTTGAGCCCATTTCCCCCAGCCTCTCTTAGCCTCTGCCTCCTGGCAGGAGATCTGGGGACTCAAGGATACAAAGAGGCCAGGGTCTGCCTTTAGGAGCTCACAGCCCGGGGGATACATGACCCCATTGTGACAGTCCCCGGCTCTGATGTGCTTCATGCCTCCTTTTCCCATGTTTGCTGGTGGCCTGGGCACCGGCTGACATGCTGGGGTTTGAGGGTGAGTCTGCCCAGCCCCAGGGCCCTCAGGCTGCTCACGGTCCAGGTGGGAGACTGAGCACAGGAGAGGTGGCTCAGAGAAGGGAGGATGAACAGATAGCTCTGTGGGATCAGGGCATTCACATGGAGTCTGAAGAGACAGAGTCAAGTTAACCGGGTGTGAATTGTCCAGAAGGGGGCCAGCAGAACAGAAGACATGAGCGAGCTAGGGATTTGGAGGGCTCTGGGGGCAGAAGACCCAGTCAGTGTTTGCTGGAATTCCCAAAGACACTCCCTACCAGTCCTGAATTCCACATTCAGGGAACCTCGGGCCCATCTTGTCAGCCAAGAGCTTTAACACTGACTATAATCAGTGCCCAGGGCAGCCAGGATTTGCCCATTTTCATAGCTTCTTAGTAGTAATAGCCAAATATGTTGAGTGGCTAATTTATGCAAATCACTGTTGCAAGCTAACAAGTAGCAGAGCCCAGAGCCAAGTCCAGGGAGTATATTATCCAAGCCTGTACTTAGATAACAGCCAGGATGGCCTCATATGGGTCTTCAGGTTGGGCACTGCACATGGGTGCTTTATCTGAGTGGGCATCATTCACACTGCAGACCTCACACACAGGATACACAGGTGGGCATGGAGTTCTGAATATCCTGACCAGTCTGTGGGGTTGGGGTTGGGGGTAAGGGGAAAGCCCCTCTACACTGACCCACACTGGTACACAAGCCCATGTACACAGTCAGAGGAGCATGCACACATACTCACTGGCACATATACAGGCACACGGCTGTGCCCGTCATCCTCTAGGCATCCCCAGGTTGCCTCTCCTGCCCCCCTGTTGCTATCTGAGGCCTGGTTTGTACATCATCAGACTAAACCAGATGCAAATGCTCTGATGCCCAGAGGCCATGTGATGGAGCAAGTGGATGGGTTTGTGTGTGTGTGTGTATACACACGTGTGTGCATGCATGTGTGTGTGTGTGCATGCACCTGCACACCCAGGGCTGGTGCCTTCCTGGACACAAAAGTCCCCTTCTCCCCAACTCTTCAGACTGGGCAATGACAGAGGAACTTCAAAACATCTTCCTTGAACTGGCCATGGCCTTACTGCTGCCCCAGAGCCCTGTGGCCTCCTGGACTAAGGCTTAGCCTGGATCTAACCCAGAGGAGCAGGCCAGGGCTGATGGAAACAAGCCGGGACAAGAGGTGCCCACCACTTCCTTGCCTCCCAGCCTGTCCTCCCCTCTGCTAGCTCCAACAGCTCCCTCTCAGTCTCAGCTGCCATCAAAAACTGCTGACGCCGAAAGCTGCATGATTAGGAGAATGTGCGCAGGAGGAACAGTACTCCTGCCCTCAGCTGCCCTGCGGCTCACAGTCTTGTCCTAAAAGTACTAGGTGCATCAGTCCTCACACTGGCCACACCCTGCTGGCCCAAGGAAGTCCCTGCCCATGTCCCCTCCCTCCCCTTCCCACCTTCACCCTGCAAGGTCACCTGGGAGCAGAGCAGGAGAGGCAGAAAGAAAGCCTATATATCTGCTCACTATTGCCAAGTAACAGGGCACCCCATGAGCAAGAGGGAGGGTGGTCAGAGAGGAGGACCAGGCAAGACCCAGAGCCAGGCCCGCAGAGGGGCCAGAGGGACAGCAGAGTAACACTCAGGGAAGGAACAAAAGGACAGACAGGGACAATGTGGTGTGTCCTGGGGGAGGAACAGCTGGGAAGAAGCCCAGAAGGCTGTCCCTGCATGTCACATGCCAGGAAAGAAGGGAGGACAGTGGCCTGAGAAATCTCCTACCTCCATCCACTGGGCCCCCACCTGGTCCAGCACTGCACCTTGCTTAGCTCTTCATAGCATTTTACAGAAATCTGAATTCAGTCTGTCGTTTAAAACTTGGGAGGTTTCACACACAATTGCACAGGCCTGGGTTCTTCTGTAGCTGGCACTGAGCATGCTCCTTTCAGAACAGGTGGACACGCCACCTCCCTGCTGGCCCCCTGCCGGAGCTGCTTTCCCCATCCAATCTCTGCTTTCAGGTCAGAGGCTGGACCCACTCTCAGACATTTGGCATCGGCAGCCCTGGGCCCCTTGCCCACGTGTGGTGGGGGGAAGCTCTCTGTTGAGACTCTGGTAAGTGGTCAGGGCTCATCCTGTGCTTTAGATCATAATCCCAGGAGGGCCGAGGATGCCATGTCCTGCCCCAACACACTGATGAAGGGGTCCCCTGGGGCAGCAGATGTCAGCCCCTGGAGGACTTTGGCAAATGGCAAGAACAGGGTCTGGTCAGGTAGAGACAGGCCACCTGGGCCCCCTCACCCCTTTGCCCCCTCTACCTTCCTCCATCTTGAACCGGGCACCAGATGAAAGGCAGGACTGGGCCCCAGAAGTTGCCTTTCCCAAAACCAACACCACCCTGAAATCCTTCCCCCCATCTCCCGCCTCCCCAGCCTGTCCCTCTGAACCTTCTGCCAGGACCCCACAGAGCAGCACCCCTGCAGGGGTGGAGGACTCGCCCCCACCACAGCCCAGTCCAGCTGTGAGCACCTCTAATTTGAAAAATGATGAAAGCTGACATTGCTCACCCAGAAGCACCCACCCTTTGGTTCTTGCTTCTCCTGTTCCTTGGGATGCATCAAAAATTTGTCATTTGCAAAATGGAGGTGCTAATACCTGCCTGAGTGATTCTCAGCAATCTTGTAAAAAATCAAGTTAGAATGTTTGGAAAATCATGTCTTCACCCCCAAAAGCCCAGATGCATTGTCACCAATGGGACTGTGACATTGTCACAAACTGGCATTGTTTACAAAGCCCTGTCCCTTGTATGTATCTCCTTTGCTCCTTCCACAACCTAGTGAAAGAGGCATTATTATATCCATTTTACAGAGGAGGAAACTGAGTCTCCAGGGCAGGGAGTCATTTGCCCAGGGACTGAGCAGCAGAACGAAGGCATGAGAGCTGAGGCCCTGCGGCCTGTGCCTGGGGCAGGGCAGGACACTGGGACAGAGGGACCTGGTCCACGGGGGGTGGGGTGGGGGCGGGGTTACCTGTGAAAGCCCGGGCACCGTGAGGGCCCCAGGCGTGGGGGCCACCCACCCAGCAGGCTGGCCTCTGCTGCCCACGGGATGCTGCCCTCTTGTCTTCCCTCCCTTGCCCAGAGTGAGGAGTGGAGGGCCGCCTTTGGGAGGCTGGCCAGAGCCCCCCTTTCCCATCCCATCCCAGCAACAGGCCAGGAGCACACCCCTGGGGCAAGGGTCTGAGGAGACTGGTGACGCCGCAGCAATGACGTCCCTGGCACCTGACTTATGGGAAATGCTAATTATGTGCCAGGCCTTGTGCTAAACACTGTAACTGCATTTAGCACATTTATTCCTCAAGCCTGTGAGGTGAGAAACCTTTATCCCTGTCTCACAGTTGAGAGAACTGAAATTAGGTTTCTTGCCTGGAGTCCCAGGTGGTCGAGGCGGAGACAAGATTCCCACCCTAAGTTCAGGGCACGGCCCCAACCGCGTGGCCCCCCTCCCCAGGGGAAGGTGCTGGAAGGCAGGAGGCGACACTGAGCTAGCAAAGCCAGGCCCTGCACCCCCTTACCAGGCCCCCTTTCTGTAAAGATGCCTAGACTTTGCCAGAACCTTCTGCCTTTCCTGCACTGTAGACATTTGACTTGGGGGTTTTGTACTTAGCAAAACAGATGGCACATTTCTGCACATTTCCTTTGTTCAGTGCCACTGTTGCTCTTGGAGTAATTCCAGGTTTTGGCTAAGTCTCCTGTCCAGAATGTTTCAGAATGTAAGCATGGTAGGAGGACAGGTGAGGGGCAGATGTAGATGGCACTGTTGACAGTGCCACAACTCAGCCACAAGAGGTTGTTCAGAGCCAGGCTTCAGGGTCAGGTGTGGGCGAGGCATCCCCAGGCCTTCCTGAGCTCCCTGGTGAGCAAGGCTTGGAGGTGGAGGGTGCAGACGAGGCCCATGGAGTAGTGAGATGTCTATGGGGCTAATGTCAGCAAGGACACGTACGTGACCCACTGGGAGGTGGTTGGGGCTGTTGTCAAAACTTCTGACGGAGTTTTACCATTTCAACTTTTTTCGTTCTTGGTTGAAAAGTCTTGACTTTACATAGCTTTCACCTCCTTGTTTACCAATGTTTTCCAGCCCTTACTTTAAATTCTCCAGGCCAACACACACACACACACACACACACACACACACACACACACACACACACACACACCCCACACTCGCACTCACACTACAGACTTCTAGAGCTCTGTCTGCATACATTGAGTGAAATGAACACTTTTAATGGGAAAACCTCATATCCCCGGGCTGGCCCAATATGAGCAGAATTAACCACCTCTCGTAAGAGTGAAGTTCTGCCACAAGCTCCACAGGAGCCTATCAGTGAAGGCAGACTCTGCTGCACACCAGCTGGGAGCATGGCTGCAGAGGGCCCCGGGAATCGGCCTCAGCTCCAGCTGCTCTGGGCACCTCGCTCCCTGCGTGTCCAGGATGAAGTGCCTAACGCACCGCGTCTCATGGCCAGGATCACGTTACAGATTAAATGCTGCATGAAGATAGGTGGGGTCGCCTCTCCCTTCCTGTATCCCCAGACTCTGGAGCCTGTACCTGCTCTGCCGAAGAAAGAAGGTAGGTAAGCACAGACGGAGGACCAAAAGCCTGGGCACGGCCTCTTCCCCACACCCGTGGAGATTGTGGGCAGGCCCCCATTCCAGCCTCAAGCACATGGATGTGTACTTGGAAGAACTGCAGGGTGGAATTTCCAGGTCAAGACACCTTGCACCGAGACACCTTGCCAAGGTCTCTGGCTGAGTCAGATGTCACCAAAAGCACAGTGTCCCAGAAGTTTACGAGCCACCCCATATCCTTCCTGGAGCATTTGCTCAGTCCTGGGCAGGCTGAGGCCAGTTTGTTTGTTCTAAAGCACAGCTCCACAGTTTCACTTAGAAAAGTGCAAACTTCACAGACACAGACAGCTCGGAAAATAGGTCAAACCCTGGCTCAAGCATCCACAACACTGCCTTCTCCAGCATTTCCCTCTAAAATCAAATTAGCAATGTATGCAAATAAGTTGCAAGCATTCATTACGTTAATTTATCTAATTTTGGAGGCAGACCTGAAGCAAACAGCGCCTCATTCCCAACACTTAGGGCCTCATAGAATATTGATTTCTGAATTGTATTAGCCTTGCACCAAAGCCCTTTTATAGTCCAAAGGCATGGGATATCAATTTCCTCATGAATACAAATGTCCTGGCTTTCCAAGGTCATTTCCAAGGTACCCTGCATGCCAGACCACCCAAAGCTCCAACTTGGGAGCCTTTAGGAAGTGCTGGCAGGAGCCCAGGGCCCTCCATCCCAGAGGGTAGCATTCTGCAGCAGTGACTAACAGAGGAGACCTTTGGCTGCGCAGGGCTCTGTCTTCAGCCCCAGTTGCTATCTGTTTTGCCTCCAGGGCAGGTCTGCTCCTGGTACCTCCCCATGTTTTAGCTCTATCTGCTGCTCCTGACTTTCCCCAGCCCAGCTCCTCCCCTGGGCCCCAGACCCAGTGCCCTGCCACTTCCTGCTCCTTCAGCTCTGACCTTTCACCTCCTGGCCTCACTTCTGCGCAGCCCCTCACAGCAGGTACAGCAGAGACCAGGTGAGGGCAGAGACCCTCAGCAGACGGAGGGGCGGCAGCCCTGCAGTGGGCCTACACCGAGCTGGGCATGCCATGCATGAACCTCCAGGGATCCTGGGAGCCACCAGGCTGGGACTTGAGCCAAGAGACTTTAGACCCCACAACTGGAGCTCCTTCACTCTGCCATGCAGTGGCTGAAGTTGCAATTTCGCTGGACAAGCAGATTCCCACAGCAATACCGAGCCCTCGCGTGGAAGACAAACAGGCAGTTCCCTAGTCCGATCATTAGTAGGTGAACTACACGAAATGGCCATTTTGGGAGGTCAAAGCAGTCAAATATTGGCAGTTTCATAGGTTTACCATATTCATGGCTGGTTGAACAAACAAACTCAGTCCCCTCTTACCAGGCCAACATTCAGTGCCTATTTATCTCTGTGGTTCATGAAGATTTCAGGAGGGACTTTCAAATGCCCTGCCAAATTCTAAAATAGCCTCCATGCAGGGCATTTTCCTGGGACACCCACCGTAGTCCCGCAGCTGGAGGAAAATGGCATTGCTCTGGGCTGCTGACGGTTCACTCTCAAGTGCACGGATTGAGTGCCAGCCCTCTGCTCGGCCCTGTAAGTAAACAAACAAGCACATAATCAAAGTAATAAACAAACCAGACTTCTTCACGATCTCCATTTTCTTTCCTGTGTTGTAATGTGTCCCAGAATTCATGCCAAGGATGAACTCAATCATAAATACAACTAATCAGTCTTAGATTTTGAAACCTACCCTTTTTCTTTCATAAGAATCCAGAGTTTCGTCAGTCGCCACTCCTATTCTGACCGGTTTTTAAAGACCATCCACACCCAGATTCTTTCCTGCTGGCCTCCACCCTCAGGCTTGTGGATTTCCACACTGGCTGGAGTCCCCAAAGATGAACTCTCCAGTCCCACCTGGCCTTTGTCACTTCTGAGATAACTTTACTAGGGACCAGAGAAACTGGGTGCAGACAATCACCAACCGATCAGTCTGTCAGGTGCCAGGCACTGAGCTGCCCTGGACATGTTGTTATTTCTACAAATCCTCACACGACCCCAGGAAGGACAGGGGTACCATTGACCTAGACCCAGTGGACTCCAAGCCTGTCCTCATCCTTACGAGGCCTTGGTTCCTCATAGTATGATGGCTCTTCTGCAAATGTACCTGGGCGCCCTCAGTGTAAGGTGAGCCTCCCAGCTGTATGTGGCCTCTGCTCGCCCACCTGTAAGTAGGTGTGGGAAGAACAGTTTAGCTGCCAAGACCAGCCTGTTCCTAAGGGAACATGGTTTGAAAAGTCATCTGGCCATGGTTTCCCTCTGGTCCAGCTGCCTAATGTCCTTCCTGCCTTCCTTCCCACGCCGGGAGCATAGCATCCAAAATTAAACTGCCAGAAATAGATCTGCTTGGACCAGAAGTGGCAAGAAATGCTCTGGGCCTGCTGGAATCGCAGCTCAGCCTGGCTCACCCCACGGGGATCTAAAGGTGGCTAATTATGGGCAGCTCAGACCAAAGGCAATGGAGGCGCCTGGCCAGAAGGGAGTTTCTGCCCTCCCCTTCCTCCCCATCCCGTTTTACCGCCAGACTTCCTGTTGTTCTGAGTCTCCTTTACCAGATTCGGTGGCGCCTTGCCAGCTTCCAGCTGATTTAGCAGAACTGGAGGTCAGGGTCGGGCAGGCCTGTATGTGAGTGACTATGCTTCACCGCAGTCCCCGCGTCCCTTCTCGCCCTACAGGGCCCGCCCACCCTGGCAGCAGACATCACGATGCTCCTTCTGTAGTGACTTGCCCCAGCCATGCCGTCAGAAAGAAACTGGCCCAGGTGGAGATGAGGCTGGCGAGGTAGGCAGGGCACCGACCGCAGGGCACACTAGTCAAGGGCCAACCTGGTAGGTCAAGGTTTGGATGCAGGCCAAAGGGTGCTTTCAAAATGCTGCCCGGACTGCAGGGTGGAGGTGGGGTTGGGCACATGGAGAAGAGGCCTGCGGAGGATTGGTGTGTTAAGGCCATGCTGGGCTCCCCAACTCCGGCGGTCAGAGGAAGAGGCCCCAGTCCAGTTAGGCCTCCATAAGCCCTCTGTCTGACAGGCCTTCCCGAGACCCTGGTAAGCGGCAGTCACAAGGCAGGAGGCCACCCCTGCTGTGGAGCAGCTGCTCTCCAGGGCCCAGCGCGCTCCAGGCACCCATTTAGCTCCAGGAGTCCCTGGAGCTGTGGGGCGATGATGCTGACGGTGGCGAGTGGGTGGGGCCAGAGGACGGGGAATGAGCAGGAGCTGGAGTGTGGGGAGCCCCATCACCAGAAATCACAGGAGGGAAACAGAGCCTAGGTGGCACTGGGGCCTTCCCACAGTCTCCCTGTGTCTGGAAGCTGTCCCCTGCCCAGCCTCTCTTCCTCTGGTCCCAGGGCCAGCCTCCAAGCAGTGACAAGGACCCCACACTCAGAAGGGCCCACGAGCACAAGGACAGGGCACTTCATGTGATGCTCTCTTGTCACCATCGTGAAATTCTTAAAAATTTTACCTTTGAATTCTTGTATTTTGTAAGTGATGTCAGATGGGACCATGGAGCATGCATGTGAGCAGAGGAGGGGATATGCACAGAAAGAATGTCCACCCCTGCCACCACCATCTCATGGGCGTGTAACATGGCCATGCACACTGCACACCTTCCAGAATACACTTACCATGTATCTGACCCAATGCTCAGAGGGGTTCCAGGCTTGGTTTAACATTCTGCTGTCACCCTCTTAAGATTATTAATAATTCAGTCTTTGAACTTGTGTTTTGTAAATGAAAGCCAGCGGCACAACGATGCACACACGAGTAGAGGAGGTCCATGCAATGTGGTGACTGCCTCTCCTTGCCACTCTGTAAGCATGGAATTCCAGTGAACCCACGAGGCGTGTTAGTTCAGCAAGACTCAAAGTGAGTACAAGGTAAGCATGTTGTCTGTGACTGAGTGAAGTCGCTGACAACCCCGACGGGCCACCCTTTCCATTCAAATCAGAACTTGCTTCAAACACACACACATGTGCGCGCACACACACACATGTGCGCACACACATGGCCTCCTGAGAAACAAGGACCACGGAGCCCTCTTATCCTTTCTCACTCCGGTCACATCCCTGCATTGGTAGATCACTTATGCTGACAATGCTGGCGCAGATGGACAGGGAGAGACAGACAGCCCATGGTTCCCTTCCTTCCGGCTCCTGCTTAATCAGCAGTAAGACAAAGCACAGCCTGCGGGTACAGGTGATTTGATTAAGAAACAAAATAAAAATAGTTGAGCATTTCCACTTTTCTGGAAAGAATGAAGTGCCTATGAATGCAAGAGCTATGAAACATGACTTGTGTCATTTCAGTGATTCTGTATATGTGTTAAGTGCTCTTATATTTCAATTTAAAAGTGACATTACATAATGTAAAGATAAATGCTTGCTAACAATTCAAATTTTTTATTTTTCTTTATTTAGGGTATCATTAAATAGCAAAAAAAAACCATGATAAGCCAAGAGAGACAGTGGAAGAAAGGAAAAAGCTTTTAGAGAAGATATGTTTTAGTACCTTTGAATGGCTTTTTTTTCCCTTGCCTTTTGAACAAGAGGTCCTGCATTTGCATTCTGCATTGAGCCCTGTGAATTGCTTATCTTTGCCTGGCCAGATCTGCCTAGTTATCCTTCAATGCTCTGTTAGGCACCACCTCCTCTAGGAAGTCCTCCCTCAGTCCTCAAGGTGCTAAGTGTTCCACCTGTGTGCTTCCACAGTTAGCAGCACACTGCCTGCCACCGTGCTGTACTTGTCTGGCTGGTTACTTCCTCTGCTGGATGGGAGCTTCAGAATGGGATTGCCAGATTTACAACCACACAGAGCACTCTCTGCCTGTCCTCAGAGCCAGCCAAGGGCCTGGCACATAACAGGTGTTCCTTCCCTGTTGGATGGATGGGTGGATGGATGAATGAATGAATCAATGAATCAATCAATCAATCAATCAATCAATGCAGATAGGGTGTCATACCAGACACCGTTTTCAGTATTTAGCATATGCTGACATTAAATAAATGCATGAGGGCACCAAGATTTCTGAGTGCCCTGACCAGTGGCTTCCCCGTGTGACTGTGTGTGATTCAGTAAGCCTTGGACTCTGGACCACAGCACCCTCTTTGGACCCTCTTCTGTCCTTCCCCACTCATGTGTAGACATACGTGCTGATTAGATGGCAACTTCTTTGAGGGCTAGAACCCCAGTTTCTCTGTGTCTGGGCCTCAATGCCAGCCCAGAGTTTTGCACAGAGTCAGTACCCATGACTGTTAATGAGTGAATTTATGACAAAGCATTCAGGAGACGACTCTCTGACAAAGGTGACTTAGACCCTGAGTCCATTCCAAACAAGCCACAGGTCATGTATCTCTTCAGAATGTACCAACATTTTTTTAAAAAAGAAAAAAAGAAAAAAATCCTACTCTTCTCTAAAATGTACTTTTAGGAAACATCAGTGTCATTTTTCACAGGACTGAAACAAGGAAAGCAGAGGTTAGGCATTTGGCAAGGTCACCCTCGGATCCAATGACAGAATGCCAGGCTCCAGGCACAGCTCGCACACTGGATGTTAGCGCAGGCTTGCTGTCCAGATCCAGCACACCTGTTCCCAGGTGGGTCTTTGGCAAATTGATGCAAATATGTTCATCTTTAGGATGCCCCCCTTTGAGTGAGTGTGGAGCAAATTGCAGCTGCTTGCTCACTAACCACATTTCTTCCTCCTGAGGTTTTCCCAGGATTCCCCAGCCTCCCTTGCAACCAGGTTGAGGCCCTATGACTGGGTCCTGGCCAGGAAGATGCCCCTTACAGGGTTGGCCATACAATCGTGGGCATGGTCATCCACACTCTCTTCCTCTTCTGTGGCAACCCCAGAGACCATGTGTTGGAAAAGGTAATGTCACAAGATGGAAGGAGCTCAGATAGATCCCTGAGTCATGGCTTGGAGGAGCATAATCCAACCTGTTACCAGACTATGATATAAATAAAAAATAAAACTTTATTGTGTTTAGCCACTGAGATTTGGGCTATGTTTGTTACAGCAGCTAGCATTATTTATCACAATACAGAATGAATGCCAGCCTATCTCTTAGTAGGAAGACATGCAGATGCAAGTTACTGAGAAGTCAGCCAAAGTGTCATAACTAAATGTTAGGTTGTTCTTCTGCATAACAAGTAGTCTTGGAATACGCAATCTGAGAGTGGATTAGCTGCTCAAGGACACAGGCTCTGCCCCTCTTTCTGTTCAACCAGCCTTGGTGTGTTGGCTTTTGTCCTCATGCTTATCAAACTCATGGTCACGAGATGGCTGCTGTACCTCTGCCATTCCATTTGCATCCTAGGCAGGAAGAACAGAATAGGGCAAAGGGCCAAAGGGCCATGCCAGTCACATCAGTCTCACCTACCCAATGTTTACTTACCTTTGATTGACCATAAGTGCATTACATGGCTGTCCCAAACCAATGACTGACCAGTGGGAATGATATCATTAAGCCTGCTGCAGTCCAATCATGATTCATCTCCAGGACTTGGGGTGGGACTCACCCTCCCTGAGATCAGCGAATCGATGTGACTGCCTGAACAAACTGCAGCTCTGGTGGTAGAAGGAGGCAGGAGTGGAATAGACTGGGGCAGTCAGCAACTGCCCT